>CM062819.1:1363641628-1364003891 GCA_031772625.1 Pinus tabuliformis
CAACTGGGTTGAGAGGGGAAGCCAAGGAAATCCAATTGGTGAATCAGTACTTCCTAAAGGGTTGGCCCTCAAATTGAAACATTATACCTAGACAAAGAAGCTGAAATTCTCCCAGTGTGTCGCCAAGTGTTGTCGCTACTAAAACACCCTCCAAAATTTCACTACATTTAAATTTTGGCGCCTGCTTAATTGTCACATCAAGAGTAGTCTTGGTCGTCAAGTGTCATATCGGGTCATTCTATGTCTTTCAAGTGTTCCAGATCATTCTTGAGTGTCATCACATTGATTAGAAAATCTCTAGTGCATGGCATAGTCATGGTCACGACACCTTTGTTTGTTTCCTTACGACACTTTTGATCGCAGTCCCACATACTTTGTCCATTATACTTCGAGAGTGTTTTTAAATTGGTGTTTTGATGTCTATTTATCATTGTTTGAGTCTGTCTAAGTTGTATTGATGAGTTGTTGTGTGTTGCGCATTATTTTATGCCTAAACTCATTAGTTATATCCCTTGTTCTATCTTCCACACTTAGACAAATTTTGGTTGCAAAGTTGAACCCATTTAGGCTAGGAGCGCAAAAGTACACTCTCAATCCTTGAGTGGGAATCCTTCATTGTTCGCAAGCGCACCTTGCACCCTCCAAGAGCTCATAGCTCACTCCTAAGAATAATTCCCCTTCCTTATTCTGAACTGCGCCCTCAAGAACCAAGTCTTCCTTTGAGTGCACTCCTTCGACTCGAAGAAGTGTGCCCTCCTTGAGCACAAGCGCACTGTGATGACCCAAGGCTTGACCCCTTCAGCCCTTCAATGTGCCCTAAGCCCTCCTTTTCCTTCATGCGCGCATGAGCTCACCCTGAAGCCTTGAAGCCTCTTCCTTTAGCCTTCAACTTTGTTCCCTACACCCTTTTTGTCTCCCTCGAGTGCACAACACACTTAGGAATCCCAAAACCTCGTCCTTCGTCCTTCAGACATGTGCCTTGTGCCCTCCATTGAGTTTCCCTCTTTCCTCTTAAGTGTGTGCGTGCATCTCAAAGCCCAAAAGCTTCCTCCCTTCATCCCTTCAGCCTTTTGAAGCGTGCCCTTGCACCTAGAAGATCTCATTGCTCTTCCCGAGCGCGCTATTAAGACATGGACAAAAAAATCTGCATGAAACATGTTAGAAGTAGGAAAATTTTCAAGTTGGTTTTGCTTTCCATGAGTTATTATAGTTACAAGTATTTTAGGAACAACATGGCAAGGATACATGAAGAAGATTAAGCAAAAAACACAGCAAAAGGAAGCATTCAAGAACAAAGAACACATTGAAGTCTTGATGATCTAAGCACCTTAAAGACTCCATAAGATCAAAGACCCTTTGGAGTGTGAAGACATCAATGATCGGAAGTTTCACCTGAGAGCAAAGAGATGAGTGACAGCGCTGTCGCCTATTGAATAAATTCCATGTCATCAGTCATTATGAATCCCAGTGATCAATGATAGTGACTTGTCATGTCTCATCATATGATGATGTGGAAGTTATGATGTAATTATGTAATCATTGTAAAGATAAATAAGTGGAAGTCCAAGAGTCATGTATGGACAAAAGAGCTATAGAAGTCCAAAAGACATGTAATAGCAAGAGTCATATGTAATTCCAAATTCATTTGAAAGTTCAAAGGTCATTAGAAGTTGGAGAGTCAAAAGTCATGATGATATGAAAGGTCATGCCTCAAGTTATAAAAGGATGCTCATTACTCATGCAAAGGACTTTTAACCTTGGCTCATCCCACAAGCCATTAGAGAGATAGAGTTAGTACTTTTGGGGAGCAAGTAGTGGCTCTAACGCTCCACTATTGGAGCTATTGATGTTCATTGTACTTATGTATCTTGGATTTTTTGCTTAATACTTGAAGCCATTTTGCCAACACATTTTCATGCATGGATTGTGAATGTTTTAATATTATTCTTGTAATGTTTATGAATCATGTTGGCTTTCACATGTACTGAAGTAATTGAACTATTTCAATAACTTTGGTACTTAACTTGTTGGAAATGTGGTGTAATGATTGGAACGATCATCACATTTGTGTGAACTATTTCGTTTGATGTTAGAGGATTCTTTCTCATTTGTGTGTGTGTTTAGTACTATTACTTCTCTTTTAGAGGCTCACTTTTTTCCCCTATACAGTGAAAGAACCTTGATACATCTACGACTAAACATTCACAAGGCACACCCTCTTGATCATTCAAAAGCACTTGCACTTCTCTCTTATGATAATAGCTTAAGCCAAGGCAAACCTTTAAGTAAACGGCAGTCGTTCCATATTTTCGGATGGGACTCCTACACTAGATGATCTAATTGGGACCTTATATTAGGGATAACCCTTGTATGTTTGTAGTATCCAGCACCGTCAGCATAACCATATTTAAGATAATCATGTTCATTCTTTCAACTACACCACTTTGTTGAGAATTGTATGGTATAGTTGTTTGATGTTGAATCCCATGTTGGATAAAATAGTTTTCAAATTCATTTCTACATATATCCTTTTCCATTATTAGTACGAAGAGAGCCAATATGTGATTGTACATCATTTTCAATCCATGCATGAAGGTTTATATAAGTTTCAAAATCTTCTAATTTACTTTTCAACAAATATACCCAACACATCATCGTGTAATCATCAATAAAAGTCATCATATATTTATTTCCATCTACATAAGGAATAGGCATTAATTCTGTAGATGTCATGTTTGATGCCAGAGGCGACAATGAAAAGTCATGTTCTCATAGTCCAAGAGTTGGGTCCAGTGGAAATCACCTGCTTTTAGGTTGATTTTGTCAGGAAATCTTTACTGATGTCGAGTTTCTACATAGATCATACTGTAAAGTATAAACTCCACTTTGTCCTCGCACAGTATCTGTGGCTAGGAAGCGACCCAAGGTGTTTTTGATGCTCGTAAAAATAGAATCATGCCATAGATGAGCCAACAAGTTTGGAAGTTGGACCCAAATGGGGAGATTTGTGATTACTGTCGTAGAGGGGTTGAAATCTGGGAACCAAGGGGTCATGAACAACCCCGCTTTTCCCAAGAACCATGGTCCCTTGGACATAGCACTGTGATAATCTTCCTAGAGGGTGAACACAACTATGAAGAAGCCCTTAGAACAAAAGAGAACCCTGCAATATTTGGTCCAATTAAAGTGGATCCATTGATAAAGATCCATTTTGCGAGGCCATATCCCATTGAAGTCGCAGATTAAGTCAGTCTCTCCCATTAGCTCGTGAAGATCTTCTAGATCTAGATGAGAAATATCAACAAAGGGAATATCCTAAGATTTTTCCACTATAAATGAACTAGGAACAACATGGAAAGGGGTCCCTTTGCCTGAAGGTTGAGGGTGAGTCGAAGGAGGAACAACAACATGGGGAGCCTAAGTACGAACTGCGTCTTTGTATGAGAAATCCTAGGAGGAGGAGGGTTTCCCCAAGGCACCCCCTCACAGGTGAAGAGTCAAGAGCATAATGGCATCCTTTCAAATATTATAATCAGAAATGGGAACAAGATATTCTAATTGTTCACCTTCCAAAAGGATGTGTTGAACCCCTTGGGGAAACCCTAATTTGAGATCCAATGAGAGTTTGAGTTCCCTTACTAGATATGTAGATTGAACCCAAAAAAGCAGAGAGTGTCCAAACAACATTTTGACCGAGATATGGAAGGGTTTGAGGTCTATGGGTTGTTCCTCTATAAATTATCCTCTATATCTCTTCCATTATTCTTTGTTATAGGAAACCCAAAGGCTTCCCCTAAGGAGCCCCTTGAAACCTAGGAGTCCATGCCCAGTGGTTTCAGTAACCAGTCTCCAGTAGGCAATTTTTGTTTCTTGGTGAAATAATTCGAATCCCTGACGTGAAATAGGTTTCCGCAAGGGGACGACCATCCATTGACACTGTCTTTAGGACCCACTTGCTGCAACAAACCCCAGTGCAAGACTTGTTCCTTCCATTATGTTTATGGACCCATCGAGAGTTCGAATCCCCTCCATTTTTCAGGGCTCTCCCATGGGGTTTTTGTTAGAAAATTATATATTACGGAGCAATGGAACACAAAATATTGCAGAAATATAAACAAAGAAAACACATAAAACAAGAGAGACACAGATATAAGTGGTTCACCCAGTTTGGGCTACGTCCACGGAGAAACAACCAGTCCTTGCTTTTATATTATCCAGCAAACTGAAGAGATACAACCTATAGTAAATCCGCTGTAACACCCTCTTTGCTCTCAATCTCCTCTCTCTTCCTCACTCAGAACACAGATATGCATAGATACAATACAATTCCCTCATATATAGTGAGAGGTTGCCTTCTAGGGAAAAAAACCCTAAATTAAACATAACTTCTACCGTCAGATCATCCGCCTAATGAACGGCCTAGATTGACTAGAAATTACTAGAATTTTACAAGGCAATTTTACATCTATTTTTAGCTTCGGGGGCTGGCCCCCGGACCCCCCAGCCGGGGGGGATTATCCCCCCCGCATGGAGGGGTTTACAGTCTTTCTGGGGTATACATCCGGCTGAAACTTTTGAATACATAAGATAATCAGGCTCCACACCCAACAATCTCCCACTTGGAGACTGATTATAGCAACTCCACCGCTGCTTCATTTGCTAGACAATAACTCCACTTTGGACCTGGTTTTTTCTCATCTTCTTCATCATACTTGAAGACCAATTGAAACTGAGCAGATTCTCAGTTTCTCCCTGGTTACAATTTTTGTTAACATATCTGCAGGATTCTGGCTAGTGTGTATCTTTTCCAACTTCAACTATCCATCTTCCAATGCTGACCGTATGAAATGGTACTTGAGCTGTATATGTTTAGTCTTGGAATGAAATGTAGAGTTCTTTGCAAGATGTATGGCGCTCTGGATGTCACTGTATAACTTTCCCAACTCCTGCTTCTTGCCCAATTCATCCAGAAACCTTTGTAACCAAATCATTTCTTTACTAGCCTTTGTAGCAGCAACATACTTTGCTTTTATTGTTGAAAGTGCAACAACACTTTGGATTTTTTAAACCCAACTGACAGTTGTTCCACCTACAGTGAACACATACCCTATTGTGCTCCTCCTGTTATCTCTATCACCTGCCATATCTGCATCAACATATCCCTGTAGAGCAATGTTTGAAGCACCAAAGCATAATGCTTGATTTGTGGTACCTCTCAAATACCTAAGAATCCACTTCACTGCCATCCAATGTTATTTTCCTGGATTGTTCATGTACCTGCTTACAACTCCCACTGCATGTGCAATATCAGGCCTTGTGCAAACCATTGCATACATTAAGCTTCCAACTGCGAATGCATATGGAACTTTAGACATATGAGCCATTTCTTCTTGAGTCTTGGGACACGCCTCCTTACTTAATTTGAAATGGCTAGCCAAAGGTATACTAAATGGTTTTGCATTCTGCATATTAAACCTTTTCAACACATTTTCTATGTACTCACTTTGAGACAATGTTAATTTGCGATTCTTCCTATCTCTAGTTATTCTCATACCAAGGATTTGTTTTGCAGCACCCAAATCCTTCATTGAAAATGAGTTTGTCGATTCCCTTTTGCACATTTATTTCCTACATGTTAAAACCTGCAATAAGCATGTCATCTACATACAATAACAATATAATATAGCTGCCATCATTTTGCCTTTTGAGATAAACACAATGATCAAAGTGACATCTAGTATAACCTTGTTCAGACATAAACCTGTCAAATTTCAGACACCACTGCCTTGGACACTGTTTTAAGCCATACAAGCTCTTCTTCAACCTGCACAATAGTTTCTCCTTCCTTTTTACCTCATATCCTTGTGGTTGTTGCATATATATCTCTTCCTCCAAATCCCCATGGAGAAAGGTTGTCTTTACATCTAACTACTCAAGATGAAAATCTTCAACTGCTACTAGACTTAAAATAGTTTTGATTGAAGTCATTTTAACAACAGGAGAAAATATTTCATCAAAATCAATACCTTTCTTCTGTGCAAACCCCTTCACCACAAGTCTAGCTTTGTACCTCTGTTTTCCTCCATCTTCTTCCTTCAGCCTGTAAACCCATTTATTCTGCAATGTTGTTTTACCTGCAGGCAACCTGACTAAGTCCCAAGTCTGGTTATGTGCTAAGGAGTCCATCTCTTCTTTCATGGCTTGCTCCCACTTCTTCCTGGTTTCTACCTGCACTGCTTCTTCATAACATTCTGGTTCACCAGAATCAGTCAACAATACATAATATAATGAAGGAGAGTATCGTTCAAGGGGTCTACTTATCCTAGTAGATCTTCTAACACCACTTTCAGGTGTTTGAGGTGCTTGTTGCTATTGTGGTTGTTGTTCTAGCTGTTGATCATTATGATTTTCAGGCACCATCACTTTTCCTGTGATATCATCAAGCACTATGTATTCTCTGTTTTCTTTTTCCTGTTTGTTTTCCTGCAACTGATTCTTATACAAGACCTTTTCATTAAATATTACATCTCTGCTCCTAATGATTTTGTGATTTTCACAATCATATAAGCGATAACCAAAATCATTAACACCATATCCAATAAAGGTACATTTCTTTGATTTTGCCTCAACATTTGTTCTATTTTCTTTATTAATGTGGATAAAGGCTTCACAACCAAAAGTCTTTAAAAATTAATTTATCTTTTTACCTGTCCATGCCTCCTCTGGAATACCACCATCCAAGGAACTTGAAGGCCCTCTGTTTATTAGATAAATAGCAGTATCTACGGCATCTGCCCAAAACTGTAAAGGCAATCCTACATGCAATCTCATGCACCTTGCACACTCCATGATTGTCCTGTTCATCCTTTCTGACACACCATTTTCTTGTGGTATTCCTGGAACTGTATTCTCTCTGCGAATTCCATTCTCTGAACAATACCTATCAAACTCTTTGCTGCAGTATTCACCTCCATTATCTGATCTGAGACACTTCAACCTTTTCCCTGTCTCATTTTCAACCAAAGCTTTCCATTTCTTGAAAGTATCAAATACATCAGATTTATTTTGAATACAATAAATCCAGGTTTTTTTGGTTGCATCATCAATAAAAGTAACATAATAACGAGAGCCACCAAGAGATGATACCTGAGCAGGTCCCCATACATCTGTATGCACAAGCTCTAATTTTTCGATCTTCTTTTCTTTCCCAACTCTAAGGAATCTTACTCTTCTGTTTTCCATAAACACAATTCTCACAGAATTTTAAATCAACATGCTTCAAACCTGGCAAAAAATTTCTTGAGTGAAGAATCTGCATCCCCTGCTCACTCATGTGCCCAAGCCTATGATGCCACAATGCCGTATCTTCTCCTGTAAAGGTTAAAGCATTAACAGAATTATAAATACCATTGCATAAATACAATGTACCAACCTTTCCTCCTTTCGCTATTACCAAGGATCCTTTAGTGACCTTCCAGGTTTTATTTGTGAAAGTACTTACGCAACCTTCACCTCCCAACTACCCTATTGAAATCAAATTTTTCTTCAAATCTGGAACATGTCTTAACTTCTTCAATAGCCACTGATTTCCATTTTGCTGTTTTATGAAAACTATACCTATTCCAACGATTTTACAGGGTTTATCATCACCCAATCGAACTTGTCCAAAATCTCCTTGAACATAATCATGAAAATGTTTCTTATCAGGTGTGGCATGGAATGAGGCCCCTGAATCTATCACCCAGGCATCAATAATATTTTCTAATGAAAGAATCAAAGCATCTTGCAACACATCACCTGTTACAATCGCTTCATGATTAGTTTCTTGTTGCGCATCTCCTTCCTTTCCCTTCCGAGACTTTGCAGTCTTTCTTCAGGTGTCCTTTCTTCCCGCATTTCCAGCACACTATCCCTGATCTGGACTTGGATCTATCTTTTCTTGACTTACTGTGATATCCTAGGCTCTTTCCTCTTTCCATTTTTCTTCCCCTAGCCTCTGCAGTCAAAGCATTACCTGATGTCTCACCGGAGCTTTTCCGTCGCATTTCCTCGCTAAGGATTGCACCAACAACATCATCAAACTTTAAAGTACTAGATCTAGAGACAGAGTTACTAACGGCCATAACTAAACCATTCCAACTTTCTGGCAATGAGCACAGAAATAACAAAGCCCTAACTTCATCATCAAAATTTACCCCTACAAAACTTAACTGACTTGTAACTGTATTAAAATCATTTAAATGATCTGCAACAGATCCACCTTCTGACATCTTCATATTAAATAAACGCTTCATAAGAAATACCTTATTTGAGGCGAGGGTTTTTCATATAGTTTGGCCAATGCTGACATTAAACCCTGTGTTGTCGTTTCCTTTGAAATATTAAACGCTACCGACGCCACTAGGCACAGCCGTATTGTTCCAAGTGCCTTTCTGTCCAGAATATCCCATTCTGTGTCTGTCATACTCGTCGGCTTCTTTGTCTTTCCACTCAATGGTAGGTACAGATCTCTCTGATACAAATAATTGTCCATTTGCATCTTCCATAGCTGGTAGTTTTGGCCGTTGAATTTTTCAACCCTAAACCTACCATCTTCCGCCATTGCTCCCACTCGAACCAGGAACCCTTCTCTCCTGCGAATTTATCAGCCAAATAGACCTTCGGCTCTGATACCAGTTGTTAAAAAATTATATCTTATGGAGCAATGGAACACAAAATATTGCAGAAATATAAACACAAAAAATGCATAAAACAAGAGAGACATAGATATACGTGGTTCACCAAGTTTGGACTACGTCCACGGAGAAACAACCAGTCCTTCCTTTTATATTATCCAGCAAACTGAAGAGATACAACCAACAGCAGATCCGTTGTAACACCCTCTTTGCTCTCAATCTCTTCTCTCTTCCTCACTCAGAATACAATATGCATAGACGCAATACAATTCCCTCATATATAGTGAGGGGTTGCCTTCTAAGGCAAAAAACCCTATATTAAACATAACTTCTACCGTCAGATCTTCCGCCTAATGAATGGCCCAGATTGACTAGAAATTAATAGACTTTTACAAGGCAATTTTACATCTATTTTTAGCTTCGGGGCACTGGCCCCCAGACCCCCCAGTCGGGGGGGATTAGCCCCCCCGTGTGGAGGGGTGTACAGTCTTCTTGGGGTATACATCTGGCTGAAACCTTTGAATACAGAAGATAATCAGGCTCCACACCCAACAGTTTTCGTAGGCGTGATGTCGAAAACATCGCCCTGCACTACGTCTTGGTCCTTCCCATTGACAAATTTCTCATAATTCTCGCACAAAAGAGATCATCTCAAGGACCATCTTCGCAGTTTTCTACAATCACCAAGGCTAACAATGATACTTTGCAGGCGCTCCATGGGGTTTAAACACTTAGATACCTCTTGTATAATGACAATGATAATTGACCCAAACAAACAAAGACTTTTATTCTCACATAAAAGGCTACTTAAAAATAAAGATGTCGACAAAGCATATGTTATGTATCTTGTTATACCAATGAATGTTACAAACAACAATGCTTAAACCATCAAATACCAGAATAATCAATCCCCATTCTCCAAAAATTTTGAAATGTGCAGAACTAAGACAAAATCATTTCAATCAAACTACTTGAAATGCATCAAAATCTTGATCCTTTAGCTCAATGAACTTCTTCCCAAACTATGTTTTTTTTATTAGCATAGCCTCCTCTAGTATGTTTATGGAGAGCCTTAGTTTATTAAGCCTTTTCTGTAAGCCAATATAGGGTCAAACTTTTCAATCGAACGATCGAAATAACTGGACTAGAACGAACCCTTGTAGAGACCTGAACGAACCTTTTTTCTCTGATTCCGCTGCTTAAGACAATGCTTTGAGCACAACCTCTTTCAACAGATTTGACTGAGAGAATACGACAACTTATTTAATGAATTTTTTCCATAAAGACGAAATATAGCCATTTTTTCCTATCAAAAACATACAATAACCGCATTAGAACAAAGCAAAGGATTTATGATGAAGACCAAAAAAATAATGGCACTTTGCAATTTTAGTACTCTTTTACAGAAAAATACACTTTCGGAACTCATTTTGATGATGAAGAAACGCCAATGAGCTATTGGAACCCGTGCAAGCAGAGATATGGCACCTCGGCAATCGATTCCAAGGAAACAATTATGTGAGAATGCTCATTCCCATAAGCTCAGCGTAAATCAACAACAACCAATATTTATGGTGTTATTGACCATTAATGTGTGGGGTTTGTATATGCCCACCGTTGGATAAGGTACTTTCTTGAATCCAACGATAGGCATATACAGCCCCTGCGCATTAATGGGTCAATAGCACAGTGAATATTGGTTGCCCAAATCAATGACAGGAGTTCACACATAAGTGTTAGATAGTCTTGGTGAGTTTCACTTTTAAGCTCTTCCAAAAGATTTAATGCTCAATTTCTTTTGAATGAGTTACCTTCCAGACATTTGAAATCACAAGTGTCATACCTAGCAAGAACGAACATGGCACCGTCAAGCAATAGGTGAAAGAAGGGAGTCTACATGGATGAGAATGTGCACAAGGATGTTTGACGTAGAGAGAGAATGCAAAAAACGCCCACAGAGACTTAATTATGGCCAACAAGCAAATCAAATTTGATCCAAATAAGTAACCAACAGAAAGGTATGTAGAGAAATGAAATAGTCAGGTCGGTGTAGGCCAATGTGCAGACCAAGTCAGGACAAAACTTTTCAAGGAAGGACCGTTGGTGTACATGCCATGGCTAAGTTTCAAAAACGATGTCATGCGTAAATGATGCCATGGCAACGCACTACATCAAATGGATAAGCGCAAGGGTTTCTTGGTAGAGGAAATAAATAGCTCTAACAAGCTAGAATGGTAGTGAAAACAGAGTCGGGTCTAAGCCTAAGGCAAAGGAGTTACAATGAGCAACAATGATGTCCAAACTTGGCGCTGATACCATGTCAGGAGAAGGAACCACAAACAAAACTCCCAATCAGAATTTCCATTATTTTGAACATCATTAGATACATCAGTGTGGGACATTTGGGATTCCAATTTCAAGGTCTATTCAAATTACTCTATTTGCATATTTCACCAAATCTTGTGTCTAACACTATATGATCAACTAAAGAAGAAAACAGGCCTATTGTGAAACAAATGGAGAATCTTGAATTAGGATACTAGTTCTTATCAACTGTGTTGGAAGCTATGCATGTGTACTCACTCTCATTAGCTTAAATCCCATAAATGATGCTCAAGAAGATTAAAAATTGTCTAAACTATTTATGGTATAGAAATGGGAAGCACAATAGCACCCCTTTTATCAGACAGGGATCCATCACCTATCCAAAATTAGTTGGGCAGTGGGGTATGAAAGACCTACAATTATTCTCCAAAGATCTGGCAACAAAGGGGAGTTTTGCAACTCATCATTATGTAGGGTTTATGGAAGCTATGTTTACTGCAAAAGCATATATAGCCTTTGTCAATCTTTGACTATATTGAATCCTCTCCAACGTGCCATGCTGGAGGACCCATGTTTTGGAAAGTCTGAATATTGAGTTTTGACATGTTGGTGGCAATTTAGTTTGGGCCCTAGGGGATGGCCAAAAAATTCCCTTGGGCAGGTGCATCTAAGTTGGCAATGCTCCCGAGGACCAATTTGAGCTTAATTGATAGGATGAAAGCCAACAACATTCACCACCTATCAGATACATATGATCACTCCACATTTGATCAATGGAACTTGGGATGGACCCTACAAAAATGCTTAGGTTGGATGACAATGTGTAAGAGTATGGAACTAGTACAACCAAGCACTAATCATCAATGTGATTCTTCTCATAAGAAACACATGAGAACACCAAATGTATGTGGAAACCCTTAAAGGAAGAAAACCACAAGACTTATTTGTCTAAATATTCTTGTAGGCACCAACCTACTTTTACATCAATTCGCTGGCACCAAACAAAAGGAGACACCCATTCACTTATTTACAAGCACCAAACAAAAGGAGCCACCTATCGCCAAATTTACAAGAACCAACCAGAAAGAGACACTTATCCCCTAATTTATAGGCACCAACATGAAGGAGACACCAATCCCTTGATTTTACAAGCACCAACTAAAGGAAACACCAATCCCCTGATTGTACAAGCACCAACTTGAAGGAGACACCAATCCCTAAATAATTATGACTTCATTTCCTTCTCTTTTCTTCACAATTTTTCACATGGCTCTATGCTCTATACTTTACATTCCTGCCATTGCACTTTGTTCATTACAAGGCTATATATTGCTTGATTAAGCATTGCTCCTCTCCCTTACTAGAACAATCATTTTCACTTTAGCACTCAACCTCATTATGTTCACCTCAAATATCAATTCCTTAATTGTGGACGAACCTCATCCTAATTTCCTCAGACCACATTATTTTGTATTTCAGACCACATTATTTTGTATTTCAGACAACATTACAAACTTAAATCCTCTATGCATACAACATACTTCATTATGCACTTCAACACTCCGTTTGGATAGATTCCCTGCACATAATACACATCTTCTTTAGACTCCATACTTGACTATGCATACTTCAAACTATGTGTCTCTTCTTCTTTGTGTTTGATCTTCTTGCTATCTCACCATGCCACCCACAATTCACTTCAAACCAAGTCACACCTTTCTAGATCAAGTTATTTATATACAAGTATATGGATATGAGCCAACACTTTACAAAATTTTGATCTGAGTGGATTATGTGCCTTGGATCCCCTTTTGAGGCTAATACACTAATACCATGGGATACCCAGAAACCACGGGCCAAAACCATGGACTTAAGAAACTTGGCACCCCGAACACATACGCCATGGGAGGAATGGATATATGAATAACCCATATGCTAAATTTTCATAATTGCTCAACCCCAAGGGCTAAACCACCAAGCTCTTGTCGCAACCATGTGCCATAACCACAATCTAAACCAATTGCTCCAATAAATATGTAACCTTGGTCTCTTCTTAACAAGACACTCTTAAATAGTCAAATTCTTAAATACTCATTTTTTTACCAGCTCCAACGCTAAGCCATCAAGCCCTCATGACCTGGAGTCGGGACGACATCTTAAACGATCAGCTCCAATGGATCTGGAGTGTGGATCCTTGAAGAGGATCCACTTCTGTATAACGAGATGTCCATATGTTTGGATACCCAAACGTGCCTTTTCATGACCCTTTAGCTCCAAGCTCTAAAATATCTAACACCAACAACCACGTGTCATGATCTCAATAATGCAAACAACTTATCATCTCGGTACCCCAGTACCTTTTCTTGTCAATTGACATACTTTTCCAATGATTTTCCATAACCTTCAGTTGATGGCATTTTTCTCGTCATACTAGGACACCACATACTGAAGGCTCAAACATTGTTATCCATTCTTGATACCCTAGTACTCTAGTATATCAAACAACTGCAAAACACTTTCCTTATGTGGAACCATGACAGACTAGAACCATCCATACTGAATACCAAGTTTTTCCTCCATATTGGAAGGGGTTTGATACTACACAACCCAGTATGGTAAGCCTAATATGCATAGGGCCCCAAGGGTTGAGCCCTTGACTCTTTGTGACCATGGCCCACAAGCACAACCTTTTGTCCTTTTAACCAAAAATAACAACACAAAAAAACCTTACTGACCCTAGTCCTGGCACGAATCTCAAGACCTCTAGATCAGCCACATCAAACCTCCATGGATCAATCATTGCCCCCCACGTGGTCCATCTACCATGTCCTCTGTGAAATCATCTACCATGTGTCACCTTCTCACATTGTCGTGTGTTACTTGCCAAAGCCCTGTTGGATGGCCAAAAACTTCATTTTTTCCTACCACATCATCAACTCTACCAGCTATCCTCCACATGGAAATGCCATATCATCTCCTTACCACGTCATCTTTCTGCCCCATCATACCAAATATCAGCCTATCTTTTTCATTATTTATATAGCATAACATCAAGTACTTGGTACCCTAGTATCATCCCATTCGATACGGTATGAATTGACATGTTAAACCTATCTAGTACCTTCTAATTACCCTTTAATTAACATAATAATGATTTAATAACAAATTGTACAATGATGTGTGGTTTGACGGTAAGTCTACTTGGGCGAAGCCTGGGAGACCGTAGTTCAAATCTCATTGAGTACACTGGCCTGTTGTGGTGGATGTTCGAGAAGCAGATTCCCCACCCCCGCCTTGGCGGCACGAGAGTCTCGCTTTGCTAAAACCATAGGATCTTAGTATATCGACTTGCAGGTAGTTGGATGTACTCTTGGCGTTATAGTGGCAGCTACGAGGATTGATCCTAGGTCTCCCATAGATTAGAACTGGTAGTTACCGATTCACCATGTGGTTAAAAAAAAATGATTTAATAACAAATTAGTGGACAAGATTAATAAAGCCATTTTTTACGAGAAAACCGTTTGATTTTAGTTTTAAAGTTTCTTTTGTATTTTTATATATCGGCATTCCCTATCCTTTTCAACACTTAAACATTCACCCAAAGCCCAGTATCATCGTATTATCATTGTATTCGGTACCAGTATTGCTCGTTAACTAGTGAGCACGTTAAGGGCGTCGATGCGATCCATGGTCGTTGATCTTGACTAGCCAACAATGTCCCTGCAAACTTGTGTGAGTCTTTAACAAATTTGGGGTTTGCCCCTTTCATTTGAAATTTGGAGTTCATACCTTGGTTTCCCATTGTTGCATGTTCTTGGGCAAGCATCCACCTGAGCTTCCTTGTGCATCACTGACAACATATGCACTTTCTTAGACATCAATGACATTGCAGAGTAACACAATACCTCCTTAATAATCAATGACAACGCATTTCCAACAGAAACTGCCTATCACATCTTGGTATCATGCCACTTTTCAAATGAGCTTTGTAGTGGTCTATGGGAAGATGTCCCACATGATAAGGGGTCTCGTTAGATTAAGCTTGGAATTCATGGTTCAAGGAAGAGGCACCCCACCAGAGTTTGTATCTCTCCCTCTACCTGTGATGGGAGGTGTTTGGGTCACTCACGATACAGCCATATTCAATGGAAAAATGCCATCTCCAATGGACAAGATCTACAGATTTAAATATTCATTAATGGCTTGACATCCAAATGAAAATTCCTCATCAAAATTGGGCATCGTAGGGGAATCTCAGCCCAATGGGGGTTTATGGAATCATTCACCATGGAATGCCATTCTGTATCTTTTCATCCAGGCATTAGACATCATTCAAACAATTATGTAGACATCATAGGACTGCTCCCAGTGTTGCCCATTGCACTTGACTGGGAGATCCAAAACCTTTAAATCTCCATAGACTCGAAGCAAATATGCAATTGGATGAACTCTGCCCACTTTTCCCACCTCACTCTCTGCCGTATGGTTGGTCGACCAAGGAATGTATCCAAGATTTCATTCCCACCTCACTCTCTGCCGTATGGTTGGTCGACCAAGGAATGTATCCAAGATTTCATTCCATCCACGTATCCCACACATTCAGGGAACAAAACACTACAGCAAATAAGTTGGCCAAGGAAGTGCGAGATCTGGTTGAAGGTGAGATAGTTTTGATGCACACTAATGAGAATGGGTCCAGCTGCAAGGGGGGGCTTACTGTCACGTAATTTTACTGTTTGCAAGAAATCATAGGGCATCGTTGCATACTTAATGGAGTGGCCTGTCCCTATTGAAGGTTCCTAGGTTGAGGCAGAACTGCCCCACATCTTGACCTTCTTTTCTATACGTGTTGCACAAACACAAATCTATTCTTCAAACAAAAGAATTTAAGTGTCCAAGCTATGGCTAGAGGCTCACAGCCCATGAGGGCTAGTGCTGGATGTATTTTGCACCTTTACAGACAATAAAATTACCGATTTTTTACCCAAGTGAAAAAATAAAAATTATATATATATATACATATCTTTTACCGGAGTGAAAAAATAAAAATTATATATATAATTCAGCAGACATTAATGTATCACCAAGAACTACACCTACACATCTGAACAAGCCAAAATCTCACCATCCACGCTGGAGAACCCTTGCTTTTTTGAAAATAGGAAATTCCCAATATAATGATTTACAAGAATTTTCTTCCGTTGTTATTTGCAGTGATGTATTTACTAAGGTTTGATGTTTATTAAGGTTTGATGTTTATTTATGTCATGATAGCACTCTCGATTTATTAATTCAAATACTAGTAGCAAAAACTCATAACCAACTCCACCCCAATGTTTTAAAACTTGGACTCGAACTCAATTGAGGGTCAACTCAAACTTGGACTTGCATCCAGATTGACTCAGACGGAACAGATTTCAACGACTCCATTTACTAAAAATACATGAAATATTTAATTTTAATGAAAATTTGATAGTTTAAAAATTCCAAAACATGATTCAAAAAATTATCAAAATTTTGAAAGAAAGCATTATGAATAAATTAGCAAAAACATTTAAATGATAAGCAACGTTTCACCATTAATTATATTGGAATCATCATCATCAATATCACCCTTTGCCTCTTGTATATTCTTTGCCTCTACATCTATCCTCCAGGGACATTAGTCAATATTACCCTATTTTGATGAAACTGCCTAATCTGAGCCTTATAGTATTATAGAAAAAGTTCAACATGCCTAACTAATGATTTTGGTTTGAATGAAAGGTACATTCTTGCTAAGACCATGATAAAGGAGTTCAACAATCAATACCACCAACATCAAGGTACATAAAGGGTTTGGTGCTATTGATTAAATGTGAATCCATTACACTCATACTTCATAGAATCCAATGAAAATATTGCAATCGGACCATTCTTGAAATCTTGAAAACTATTAAGTCTTTTGAATATGCTTTCTCCATATGAAGTCTGATGAGGTTGGAATCACTCAAACATATCCTGAAACAATTAAACATATCCTGAAACAATTAATGGTAATGTGAAAATTTTAGGTATGAGTAACATTACCATTAATTGCTAGCAATGGTAAGCTTTAAGAATTAGGCTCTTGGTTTCTTGCTTTTTTATTAAAAAAATTGGTAATGTGAAAATTTTAAGTATGAGTAACATTACCATTAATTGCTAGCATTGGTAAGCTTTAAGAATTTAGGCTTTTGGTTTTTTGCCTTTTTATTAAAAAAAATTGAGTTTTGCTTGTTGAGTCAACGACAGGGGTCTGAGAGCCTCCCAGCCAAGTAAGACCAGTTTGGTACCGAACTGGTCCTCTGAACCAATTCATTGGCTGACTCAATATAGGCAGTGGTCAACTCAACTAACTTGATGGAACCCAAGTAAACTCAGTCCAAGTTTGAAAACACTGCTCCACCTGCAAATCACTTTATATGAAAAGATAGCCAATCGGTATCACCACTGACAAATGACCTTTGTCAAATCTCCAAGCAATTTCATCACAATGTACAAAGGACTTCTTCGTTAAATTTGAAAAGATTTATATATCATCAGAAAGTAGTTGAAAACTTTTTCAATTGCAAAGCCTCTGCCTGGTACAAAAAAAGATATGTCATACATTGCTAGAAATGTCTCCTTTAAGGAAACACAAAACCCCATTTCTCTTCATAATAAGGAAAGAATAACAGCTTCTCTCCAATTTCACCCTAACAACACTGCCCACTACTTTCTAGGAAAACCAGCATGAAATTACAGTCAACAGTTATACAAACAATTCTAAAAGAATGTGGAAATCTTCAAATCTTCAGAACTCGAGCTTGGAATGTAGTCATGCATTTTTCTCTGTAGAGCTATAGTATTTAAATATCTAGAGGTTTGCTGCTTTGAAAAAGATCCAACAAAATTTCAATAGCGAGCAGCTTTGAGAAAATTGTCGTAAGGGCTTGCCGGTGGTAGCCTGAAAGATTGCCAAGAATGCTGGGATTCTTCCAAGGAAGGATGCAACAAGCTAGAGGTGATGTTAAACCACTCTGGGTTGCCTGCATCGATAGCTAGTTTCTGTCCATTGAGGGAATTATTTTTAATCTGCAAAACAAATGGCACAGACTTTTATAAAGCCCTGTGGGTGAAAATTTGAAATAGAGAAAACTACACGCTTTTGAAAAGCCCCATACAAGAGCAAAAGGAGAAAAGAGAAATAGCAATTTGACCAACATACCTTCTGCACGTCTTGATCAGCTTCATACACAATCAATCCACTCAAATCATTTTTTTCCGGTGCAGGAAGGAGCAAAGGATCTGGATTTCTCTTGAAGCTCATGACGACCGACATTTTCTTTTGTTTGCCAATTACAAGAGCTTCACACTGGCTTGCCATTTGGGTGTAAGGTACAGGAGTAGTCGAGGTGGATATACTACTTGCAACATGCCGTGCTGTGTCCAGAACCTGCCCAGTCAAAATTCATTGTCGCCATTAATAGGGGAATCGTTTTAGGATGAAACGATAACCTTCAAGTATTAATTGTTATCTTAGGAACTATAACATTATTGACGTCAATGGAATTCTCTTTGAACCCTCGTTGTTGTACTCGTGTATATTCGGCACATAAAAAAATTGGCACGAAACAAAAGCACGTTACTTCACAAACCCAACAGAGTAGGCACGAAACAAAAAGCACATAACTTGACAAACCTAAAAGAGTAGGCATACACCAAATCACAGTACTTATGGTTATAAAAAAATTGAACTGATCACAACAATATGACCTGAATAAAACTTGGATATGGAGCATACCGATTCTAATAGTTGATTAACACTCAGCACATGTTTTGCATCCTTAGGAACATGATCTTTACTATTGGCCTGACTTCCAAATAGTTCACTAACAAGATCTTCCTCTGTTGTGTATGTTGGAGCTGCCATCTGATTATATCCAAATGCACCAAGTTTGTAACAAAGTGTTGTCATGGAGCAAATCATTATTTGTTTAGAAAAGGAATTTCTACACTTATTTTTCAAATGAATGCTTGATCACCTCAAGAAATGATGGATTTTCCTGTGACGCAAATGGTGAACATGGACGGGGTGTCTCCATGTACAGTTGGGCACCTAGGGCAAACGCATCATCGGGAGAAAAATTTTGCAGGAGTTCGCTCCTCATGGTAGAAGCCTCTTTCTGTAGAACCAATGTTTCCAGTTATACACACTGATACAACCATATGGACACACTCTGGCGATATAAAAGATTAAAATTATATTCCATACTAACTATATGTCTCACAACAATTCTTCTATGAACTCACAAAATTTAATATGCAAAACTCTAACAAAATGAAAACCATTTTAAAACGGATGTGTAGACAACTAAATCCGAAAGCTAAATTAAAAATAACTATATCCACCTCTGATAATCTGCCTAAATTGCTAATGATCAAGGACACTAAGGATTCTGTGGACTGGTCTTCTGTAATTGTCAGTGCTGAAAGAAACTCCAATGCAGCATTATTGTCCTCACTTGAACCATATAATGCTCCCTCTGCCCCAAGAGTTGAATTCAAAGCTCGCAGCCTATTATCATCAATCAACTGTAGAAAGGGATCAATCTGTTTGCAATATAACAAAGCAGAGATGTCATCACCATCTTGTTCAAATGAATGCATATTTAACAATGAGGTAATTTCTGTTTATAAAACATGAGCATTCAGAGGAATTGAATAAACAATGCAACTAGAAAATCAGCGATCAAGATTCTCTCTTAAACACTTCAAATGATAACAGTTATGCATAACTTTTTCACATGAGCCAGATCAGTAATAAATAGATAAAATATTACTCAGAAATATCTCAAGATTGGTATAACATGTAATTTCATTTGTAAACGAGAAAATATAGTGACAAGGATTACTAACAGTTTTATCTGTGAGCCTCGCCTTTACACGTGTGACAAGAGCTAAGCAGTTGTATGTTTTGGCTGCAAACACAAGCATTGATGTGGCCAATGTAAAGAGAGATCTGCGGTGACATGGTCGTAAATAACCTGTAGAAATGATGTGTCCAAGACTTAGCAACATGCCTTGAAATTACCAACTAGTTTGATGCATATGTTTTGAAAATCAGATTTGCAAATCTGTAGCAATTCACCAGCCAAAACATTCCTCCACAGAAATCGATTTACCACTCGGCTTTCCTAGTAAAACACTTTCAAACCAAAGCTTTTCCTAAATGCATTATCCCTCATTATTTGATTATCTATAGAACTATTTCAATAGCTGGTATTGTAAGGTTAAATACAATGGTCTCTCAAGGTTTTGCAGTTGATATAAATATTTTTTTATGTCTGAAATGTTTCTGGCAATGGCAAGAATCACACCCACGGAATTGTGAAGACAAGTCTTCGCTAATAGGCTGTGACTGGGGGGCATCTATCCACCAAAGTCTCCCATGAATCTCACCTGGTCCCATCCACATGAAACATTTCCTTGCAGAGTCAAATCAGCACATGAGGGGCAAGCAAGTCACAAGTGGGAATCAAACCTAGATAGGAGGACAACAATACACCCCTTTAACAACTCAAACTAGACCTGGTTAACAACAAAAATAACATTTAATGTATAGATTAGGAAATTCGTAATGCAAAACAGAAAGTCACATGGCTTGTTTGTAAAGGTTCCATTGTGTTGCATGCGTAATATTGCAGTGAAGATAATTTAACATTATAAGTCCTCTTACGTGAAAGGTTCTTTATCAGATAACCAGGCTCATAAGAATAACCTTTCTAGATGTCTTTTCTGATCACCAACCAATTGTCTTTGCAATTCTGCTGGGGAAAGCTTAACATCTCCTATTCGAACAGCTTACAAGCTTAATCTCACTCATCTAAAATGCCCAACATGCCTGAACAGCATCAAGTTGATTTGAAATTGGGTCCTCAAAACCAAAACTGATTCAAGGTAGAATAGATGGTGGAATGATGCTATTGCCAAAACAGCATTGTTTCTTCTTTGATATGGCAAACAAGACACTGTTATTAGAAGGGGCACAGGAAACAAACTGGCTAATAAATGGCATTGGTGAAAAACAGTTAACATTACTGTTATTCAATGAGGTTGCAGGTAATAGTTCCAGAGCTTAGACAGGAAACACTAATTGCAGAGACTCTCAGAGCAAAAGGTGCCCAAATTTGATCTGGACTGCATTGGCTTAAAGCTGGTGACAAGCACTCAAAGTAATTATCCAAGGCCTGGGCTACTAAACAACCCTTTAGCCAATAACTGCTATTAATAAAGAAAGATAACCACACAAATCAAAAACCCCCAGACCTGTTGTGATGTCATCAACTGATGCTGAAACAAAACCAAGGACCCCACCACCAACTTTGAGCTGGAGGTTGCGGGATACTTGTATTGCCGAGTTGCCACGCTTCCAAGCTCACTGCTTCAGTAGGAAAGGCATTTTCGTTTGGGCGGATTTGTCATGTACAGTCATGTTTCTGGAAATATTGGTGTACTCTGGCACATAAGTATGGTCTACTTCCCCCAACAAACCGTTGGTTATTGAGTCGATTGAGTTCACTCCTCGGGTCAACATGTTCAAAATGAACATTGTGATGCCAGTGTCATTTTGGAGGCATTAGGGGTGGATTTTTGGTTGGCCTTTGCAGCAGTATGGTTTAGGGAGGCTTTATTCCTTGGCATATCAACAGCATCTGTTAGCCCCTGTTCTCAATGCAAGATGGGTTTCAGTTGATCCAGAAAATAGGTCAGTGCACGGACTGCACAATTTCTAGTCCACTCAGCTCCTCTATAAGTTGCAAGTCCTTGCACGGCTTGTCACTTACCAGGTGATACCCTCCAAGGCCAGGTTGGCAAAGAGCAGGCTTTCTGACGGACAACCAGTCTGAGACAGTGAGCCAGTTTCCTAAGAGTTGTTAGAAGTATATATGACAAATATTGAGTTCTCCTTCAGGGAAGGATTCAATAGTTTTGTTTGGTGATGTTAGCTATCCATTCCAACGCTCTTTCATTGGGATTTTGTAGTGATTGAGAGTCTGCTCTATTGTGCCTTTAGAAGATTAGGTGTATTTTTTTTTTCTTTTTGGAACAAGAGGTTAGTTCTTTGTCTGCCTTTTGTACCATCATATGATCATACCATGTGGTGTGATGAGGTGCATCACCAGCTGTTGGTTAAGGGTGCTTCAATGATAAAAGATGCTCAAACCTTAGATCCAGTAGCTTATTCTGATTTTATTTCTGCATCAGTAGCCTTATGGAAGAGGATACAAGCTCCACTGTATATACCCTCCACATTTTAATTCGCTCTTTGTAAATACTTTTAGGCAAATATGTGGCATTTTCCAAACAAAAACTGAAAAATAAATATAGAGAAAAGTCACGATGCAGACTGAATTTGAAATTGCTCAAGCATTTATGTACCACCATAAAATGGTTTTTCAGGCCCAAGAGATATCCAAAGAACACAAGGAAGCAATGCAAACCTGCCAGGACGTAGTTCCAAATAAATATAACGATGCAAATAGCCCAATGTGACTCACAACTCTCCTTGAATGAAATTGTAGAACTCTAAAGGCTAAGTAACAAGACACACCATTATGGGCCTGCATGTTTGTATCTATCATGTCAGAAACAGATACATTAGGACACATGTTGCTTATATGTTTGGCACGTGAACACAACCAACATCATTTTTCTGGACACATCCTAAAATCATAACACCGTTAGGGCATATGTCCTATGCATAGGACACGTGCCCTAACAGTATCATGATTTTAGGACATGTGTCCTCCAAAACAGAAATGTGGGTTGTGCTTCTCGATGATATGGGTTTGAACTTTGGACAGCAGTGTTGAGTTGGCATTATCCAACTTGGATCTTAATGAAACAGTGAGAGAGCCAATCACTTTTGATGATGGAAATCCTCCTGAGGGATGATCCTCCATACCAGCAGATGCACGGATTGGATTGGATATAGAGGAGGATAGAGGAGAGAGCAGTGGCAGTGACACTGATTTTGATGATTTTGACATGGAGGAGGACTATTAACAGTCACGAGCTGTGAGATTCTTCCATCCACAGTTCTAGTATCTCTGCCATTGGCATTCCCACCTTTAGTAGGAGTAATTAAGTACCTATGTAGTAGATTTTGATTTTGATGACTTAATGAGAAAATTGCAGTTTATGGTTTTAATTTCTTATGTGTTTGTCATTTGATCATCATTGATGTAGTACTAGTAAGTACTAAGTAGTGATTAGTAGTAATTATTTGTAGGATTGAATTTGTACATGTAAAAGTTCTAATTTTTAAATTCCCACAAGATTCAAATCTTTATGTCTATATTTCATTTTGTATGTGTAATTTAATTTGTTTAATATATAACAGTTTCCTCTGTTTCCTATTTCTGGGGTCGACCATGTTTCGTGTTGGACACTCGTTTTTCCATGTCCTTCATTTCTGATATATATAAATATAAACTGTGTTCTCCGTTTCCTATTTCCAAGGTTGCCATGTCACATCAACATGTTAGGCACTCATTTTTCTGTGTCCTGTTTCTGGGGTTGCCATGTCTCATATCAAACACTCATTTTTCCATGTCCTTTGTGTCCTATGTCCCCATATCAGGTGATTTAGTCTAAAGGTAAGTGGTGGGGACAAGTCACTAAGTCTGGACAGCTTTCCATGTTGAAAAGTGTAACTAGGTTCGGTCTTCATAATGACATATGTAATTGTGATTTTATGCAATTGATGAAAAGAAGAAAAACAAAAATTATTATTGTAATGCTTGTCTCATGGGTTTCATGAGCAAGGAATTCTATTTTTAGTAATGGCTCCCATTGTGATCCTTTAGGTTTTGTCATCTAGTCATAAGAGTCAAATTGGGCATGTTACATTTTGTATAAGTCATTAAATAAGTATGAAATCCCTTCAAGACAAGCACAAGACCTCTCCTTCAAGTCAGCTACAAGATGGAGTAAATAATCTACACAAAGAGACATGTCGGCTCACCCTCTCTCAAGTTGGCTTATTATAGGCTCCAACCACTATAAATAGGGCAGCTCGGCATCATTTCAAGCAGAGATTTTTGGTCAAGGTCTGAAGTAAGAGGAAGTGCGAAAAAGTCAAAGTAGACAGCCTCATAGCCAGCGTGAAGAAAGAAGGAAGAGCGAAGTTTTTCTTGGGTCTGTTTTGGGCTAAAATACACTCCACACGTGTAAGGATCTGCTGTCACCTATTGCAGACAGGGCCGAGGTATTTCAGTTATCATAAGAAGGCAGATTTGGGAAAAGATCAAGTGTATCCTCAAGCCGAATTGAGGAAGGACAGTCTCCACCTCAAGCGAAGAAGATTGAAGGTCAAATCTCATATGCTAGGGTTTCTGAAATAGGGCCGAAATAAAGTGCAGAAGGAAGCTGAAGTTGAAGGGTAGCCGAGAAGGAGGAAGGAGCAGAAGTTTGACTAGTGTTGACTTGGGAATGAAAGAAAAAGGAGTGGAAGGGAACTTGTGTCTTGGTCTTGGAGTGGCAAAGAGGTCAAGGGCCTTGGTCTTGGTATTCGTCAATTGTAATCTCTATAAGAAGAAGAATTTGTTCGGGTTTTCCTCTCAAGTGGGAGAGGTTTTGGCACTGGCTGATAGCCTATATTTTGTGTCTCTTGTCTCTTTATGGTTTATGCATTGGTAACTGTTTAATGAAGAATAACACTATAATAATATAAGTAGAAGAAAATCCTAATCTAAGAAGTAAAAAGCACTCACAAGCAATTATCAATAGAAGAGGAATCACCTAATTTCTATGCCCTAGATTTCTCAACATTCCATGTACATTTTATAATGCCAAACGGACTTTTACAAGGTCTGATCTCTATAAAATATATCTGAAAGCCTTAAGGAACCAGTCATGGCAGAGATGATTAACCAAGAAAATGTAGAAATGATTCCACAATAAGGCAATCCTAAACTAATTTCAAGCTGGTTCCCTATCACATTACCTAACATTTCATACAAGACTTTAGCCAAGTCACTTACAATGAGCACTGAGTACATTTTAACTTAAATTGTGAGAATAACCTAGACCGTTTTCATCCACAAATGATATATCCTTTCCAATATAGTGGCACTGTAACAGTCTAAGAAGATATGGAATGGGCTTGAACCATTGGTCAATGCCAGCCCAAGACACTTTGTTCATTAAAATGGATACTATAAGACTATGACTGGAACAAATAGCCTTATATGCTAGGCAGGCTATCAACTCTGGACATTTTGTTGATCAATATGATCAACTCTTGCACAACAGCTTGTGTCAACATCAACAGAGTTGGATTGGAAGATTTTCCTATTCAGATCGATCAAATAAGGCTATTCATTGGCTCCAGCAATTTTTTCATTCAAGGGATGGCCTTGGCTATCTAGCTGCAATTTGCAAAACAGGTGGTAACGTGTAGAATAATAAGAATGCTCTGACCAAGCAAGGATGGTAACAGCTTATTAATGGACATTTTAATAATGATTCTTTCTCGACACTGGAACAGTATCATACTAATGATTACATGAAACATTTCATAAGGCTTTGGGTTGGAAAGCTAATTGGAAGACTGAATTTCAGGCAAAGTGGGTCACACTGCCCAGATTTTCAATGAACCTAACTGAATAAGGCAGATAATTAAATTGCTAATATTCCTCTAGGTTTCATGACATCGCCAACTTACATATGGAAGCATTGGTTAAAATAATTGATAAGAAAATTACATAGTGGAGTACGACAAAAAGTTAAAACGCCCTTAGCTATTAAGTTTCAATCTTTGCAAAAATGTTAGCAGCTACACACATTTATTATTCATCATGTTGGATTCCATCAATCAAGCTTACAAGTGAGAGTGAATCAACAGATCAAAGTCTTTTCTTTGAGCCAATGTATAAGGCAAAAAGGGATTCCATTACGTGGTGTGGTGAACTTGTTACATCCCCAAAGAATTGGGTGGTCTTGGCATCATTGATGCCAAATTACAAAGAGCGGCACTTTCTTTGCCAGTGCTTAGTGGTGCCTCCATCCGAAATCAAGAATGTTTCAACACACCATCACATCCCTAAGGACATTGGTAATGTGTGAGGTGATCCCTACCCGTGGGGAAACCCATAACCCTCATCAACAACATTGATCTGTTACACATAAGATTCAGGATCTTACACAAACCTCATCAATAATGGTGTTCTAAAAATACACATTACCCTCATTGACATGCATTTTAAATTAAATGAGGGACTTGATAGTTAAAACAGATTGCAAAGAGAGACACTTACAATCTTGATCAAGGGCAATGCTCCTCAATGTCAATGCAAGCTGGAAACTTCGTATAAGTGTACTGTGACTTGAACTCTGAAATTGGGCATAGTTTTTCTCTGAATTAGTGAATTGGAACTTGATGATCCGCTTGCAAGAAATTTAAATATAAGAATGAGCCACTACATCCAAATCAGTTGGGAATATCATTTAAGTACTATCATATTCTTATTTTAACAGCACAAACTTGTAAATGGAGGAAGTTTTGGAGAGTACTGCATATTTCTGAATAGTTTTAGAGGTGAACACAATCTGATTATCAATGCCCCAGAAATATTTCAATACAATAAATGATATAAATCATGAACGTCAATAAAACAGAAAAAAAAAGCACATATTGATGCAATTCAGTATGTTTCGATAAAGTGTCAGATCTGATTAACAGTAATACTTCATAGAATTTCCAAATGAACATAGACAAGTGAATATGTGAGTGTGTGTGTGTGTGTGTGTGTGTATCAATTTGGTGGCTTGAGAAGCTAAGAAAAAAGTTGTTACCCTCCCCTTCCTAGGTTCAAATTTAAGTTACCGGGAAAAGGAAACAAATCCGGATATGGATCTACCAGATTTTTGAAAAACCGGGATTCGGATACCATGGGCAAATGCCATGTACAAAAAATACAATAATATTTTTTTAATTTTAAATAACATGTTCAAACTTAAAATCAAAACCATTCATGAATCACAACATTAGAACTGAAATCATTTGATAATTTTATAAATCTGAAGACTGGAATCATGATGCGCAATGCTTTATATAAAAAGGATAACTGTAAATACAAAATTGTGTCTCATCAATGATCACTCTATTGATATGATGTTGTAGATTAGGTCTAAATACATCTTCAAAAATGGGTCTACAAGCTCATCATTTGAATATTTCAACTCTACATCATGATCAACCTGTCATCTTCTTTGAAATTTGCCTTAAAATCTGAAAATTCCTATCTAGTTACAATGTTAAATGAATATTGTATAACATTTGAGAACATGCTAGTGTATGTATCATATTGTTCTAAACACCTGGTCGTAGAGTTGGATGAGATTGATCTAATTAGATTACTAATGACACAAGCATCCTTTGTAAACTGTATATTATTATCTATGTATTGTCTCAAAGCTTTCCTGTTACCATTATCAAAAACTGAAAATTAAAATTTTGATGTGTCAAAATTGAAAATTAATAACTTATACAACTATACAGCCTAAATAGCCTTGAGGGTTAGCTCAATTGGTCAAGTCTCCGTAGCTAAATAACCTTTGCTATTGAGAGGCCATGGGTTCAATTCTCTAGACACCCACGCAGTCAAGCTCCATGGTTGAGCCAGCAGGACATGATCCCTTTGGGTGGATCTGCCTGGTACAAATATTTTGTGGACGTAGCGGTCACCAATCTTCAGGGTCCATGAACCACATAGAAAAAAACTATACAACCTATAAATTACTAACAAGTAATCTAACTAAATATCTAAATAGAACATGCTTTTGAGGGTTTCAAATAGGTGCCAACTATACTTAAAAAATAAAAAATAAACCAAAATTCTAATGTTATTTTCTTGGGATCCAGCATGTGAGGGCCAGCTAGCACGGGATTTGTTTCAGTAGCATGGGATTTAGTTCTGGGTTTTAAGGATTGGTTTATGTGGCAGATCCTACACAAATCTGATTGGATCCATATCCAAAACATAGATCCATAGATCTAGCATCGAGACCCCAAGGTTTGGTAACATGTGCTAAAATCCTACTTTGTGACATCCTTTCCCTCTTTGCAAGCCAATTGTTGACTGTTGACCTAACCTTGATCCCTAAAGAATATAGTTTACCCTGGGTACTGTTAGCCACCAAAAGTGGGTAACCCCCAGGAGAAAAATTTTCTTCCCATTGGTCAATGAACTAGCCAACAACCCTATGATGATGTATAGATAGCTTTACTTCAAAGCTCTCCACCTATGCTCCGACTAGTGCTCTCTTCAATCTAACATACTTCTTGAATGAAGGTGGGTCATCTGTCAGAGGGTACACTAAACATTTATGTAATGATGTGCTTTCACTTAATGCTTGGGGCATACTAATATGGATCAGAAGCCAGGTTGGATGATTGACCTCTCTTGATTGTAACCTTGCTCCCATACTTCAGTTGAGAGTTTATCCTTTTCCCCTAGTGTAGTGTGAACTCTCTTGACACCCTTTTCTTCCACTTGTACGAGGGGCAGCAATAGGAGCCACTAATTGATGTAACATGCCCAAGATAATCCATACTTATCGCCTTCCACTTCTCCCTTACAACCAATTCCAATCTTTGGGTTGATTGTCATTGGTCATTAGGGCTTAACACTCTATATCCTCATCTTTGAGTCAGGGCCCAGAAATTTGCCCTAAGAATTTGATGCAGCTGAAGAAAGATAAAATCATAATAAGCCACAAATGAAACAAAAGTGAAAAATGCACAAAATGGTTGAGACATGTAATAAGAACACAAGAAAAATCCTAGCATGAGCTTGAACCCCCTCAATAGCCATCATCCAATTCCTAAGCATTTTATGTTCTATCTAAATCAGTGAAGATAATATCGGCGATATATCGCCGAATATCGAAAATATTGTGATATTTTCAGCGATCCGAAATATAGTAGAGAAAATATCGTGATATTTTTGGCTCCCGAAAATATCGCGATATTTCCGAGATATCGGCGATATCTCGGCAAAATATCGCGAGACGATATAAAATATCGTCGGGCGTGTTTTGCCGCGGCTAGAAAAAGGAAAAATCTTTTTTTCTTCATTTTTGTTTCTGAGTGTTGGAGAAGGAAGGGGAAGAGTTTTGTGGTGGTTGTCAAGGAGGGTTTGAGGATCAAACAACGATTATCACCACCAACTAAGATTTTTTTGTGGATCAAAGATTGAAGAATAGTGAGACAAACTTCATTTCTTCCATTAACAGGTATGTTCTTAAAAACCCCTATGTTAATGATTTTTTCATAGATTTAGGGTTATGCTTGCTTGCCTCTTTGCCTACCAACATTTTGTTTCTTTGTTTTTTTTCCATTTGCTATGATTTTCATGCCCATGAGCCAATGCAAGGGTTTTCTCCATATTTGGACAGCAAGCTTCATTTTTTTTCAACTTTCTTATGCACCCTCTTATTGCCATTTTTCATTCACATTGCAAAATGCAAATAATGTAGTAATTTTTTTTAAATGAGGTGGTTATTACTTATTATTTTTTGTGTTGGGGGGTTTAATGCCAATTTTTTGTTTTTTTTTTGTGCCCTAGGTTTGAATTAGTTCACTACAAATGTCAAATATGCCAAAAGCCTTGGACCCATTTTGGGAGTATGGGGAGGCTGTTGGTGGGGCAAATCAGGGATATATATCATGCAAATTGTGTGGGACCAAGATGTCAGGAGGGGTTACACGATTGAAATACCATCTGGCTAGACTCTCTGCACATGATGCAGATGTAATGCCTTGTATGGTTTCTAGTGCAGAGGTTATACAAAAAGCTCTTGAAGCAATTGCTGAACAAGATAGAAAGAAAGCTGCTAGGGAGAGGCCAATGGTCTCAGATAGATAGCTGCTAGTTTTATTTGTTTTGCAACTTTTGCCACATATAAGTTTATAACTCATAATGATGAAATACTTTTAAAGTTTTATATATGTGATGTTATTTTGTTTGAGTCCTTGATTGGACAATTATCAGGGATCAGTAGGATTTGGTATCGCCTTTGAAGTTTGATGTATCATTTCTATTTGACATCATATATATCAGTGCCTTCTTCATATTTATGTGCCAATGTGTTTAGTTCATGTTGTTATTGCTTTATATGTTTAAAAATCTGAAACAAATGAATATATTATGCATTTTTTATGTTTGTTGATATTGCCGATAAGATATTTTCTGGACCCTCGCCGATATTTTGCTGATACCGACATTTTCAACACTAATCTAAATAAAGAAATTTATGAAAATAAAATTGGACTTGTTACGGTTCAATCTATCATCTTGAATGTGTAAAAGCCCCAAGCACCCATATGATAAATTCAGGTTACTAGAAGGTCAATTAATATCACCTTGCCAACTCTCCTTTCACTCATGGGAGGCTTCCCTCATTAGGATTGTTGGAATTATAGGGCAATGGAGTGCAATAGTGGTTCAAAAAGAAATTCCAGCAAAACAGATTTGAGAGTTGAAAGGCAAATGAAAGGATGGTGAGCTGGAGATTAGTGCCTAGTCTATTGAGTAAATGGAGTCATTAGAAAAACACAAATGGAAGGTTGTTCGAAAGAGGTAATATGGCTAAGAAGTACAAGCCAATAATACTCTTACCTTGCTGCCCTGTATTGCAGAAATAAACCTAGGATTGTTGCATATGTAGACAACATCCATAAGTTTATATGTGTAGAAATAAACCTAGGAGTCATGTATGTGTACATTTAGTCCATAAGAAGAAACAAAAACACAATTGTTGACAAAACTCCAATGATAGCCCAACAAGAAATGAAAAGAAAATATCAAATTCCTTCTCCAAAAGGTGCATTTCCAAATCACTTCAATGAAATAGAAATCGCATTGAGAATGTGCGAGACAATCTCACCCATAAGATATTTCATATTTGCAGAGCCACCAAGCACATCCAAGACATCTGCCATTATGCTCAAAGAGAGATGTTCTCCCAAATCCAACCATGGCAAAAAAGTGAAGGAAGTGATCTTTAAATAGAGTCTCTAGCTCAACCTTTTACAATAAAAAATGGTATTTCCCTTATTCTAGAAAGTGCTCGAATCTATTGCAAATCCTCAATGTGGTTTACTGATCCCAAATATGTTATATGACCCATGCATGGCACCAATAACCTTCGAAATAAAACCACATCCAGCTATTCGATAATGCTATATGAAGTTACCCCTAACTTCACCAATTCATGAATGAAAGGTAGTCCACCATACTTTATGCCCCAACCCCCCCCCCAATCCCCCACTCCCTTTATTGTTATAATTCATGGACTATGGAATTAGTTAATGTCGTAGTCTAACTCTTCTACATTTGGCCCTTTTTCAGTCATGTTTTCCAACCAATTTTGCCAGAAATTCGAAAAGAATTTGTTGGAATCATAAGTTTGAGATCCGTACTCTGCATAACCCAAGTACCCCAGGGGTTTTCAAGATGATGAATGTTGATTTTCATAGCTCTTCCTATCTGATAATTACTTCTTATGATTTCTTCCATTACTTTTTCTTTCATTTGCATTCATCATAAAGAAATTACACAGAAAATCTCAACGATAGAAACATAAATGACAATAGAGACAACCAAACACAAGAGACAAGAATTTACCCTAGGAAAACCCAACAACCTTTTCCTTAAAAAAATTATCAAGTTCAACAAAGATACATTAGACAAATACAAGGACAAATAGACCATCAATACAGCGTTGGTCTAACCTAGTCAATTAGCCCTTATGTCAAGTCATCAATCTGCCCATAAGCTTGACTTGAATTGATCTATCAACTTGGCCTGCTCAGACTTTGTCCTATTCTTTCTGCTTCAGGAATTAGGCTTTCCGCCCTAACTCATTCTGCTACCCAAGATGACTTAATAATTTGTTCTTCTTCCTTAGCTCAGTTTGCTCCGGCAAAGTAGGTCTACTCATATACTTAGTCCACCTTAGGAGAATTCAATCTACTAAATTCCTCCTTGCTCTACCTCAGAGAACTTTGTTACTCTGCCTCAAAAGACTTCGCTACTCTGCCTCAAAATACTTCCCTAATATGCCGCAAAATATTTTGCTGCTCTGCCTCAAAATACTTCACTCCTCTACCTTAGAATACTTTGCCATTTTGCATGTAATGTCCTCTCCAAGTTGAGGGCTTATGGAGGACATAATATCCTATCCTAGCCTATAGGCTATAGTCTTGTTAAAGGGGTAAAAACCCAAATTTTTCCCATGTTGGGGCAACAATGGGAAAAAATTGGATTGGTTGGGGCCAAATTAGAGGTTGCAGACACAACTCCTCACATTGTTGGAGCCCATGGAAAATCTATAAATAGAAGAGGGTTGAGATCAAAGGGGCATCATCAATTGTGGATCAAAATCATTTGTTTTTCTTGAGCAATCGCTTTGAGGGTTTACGACCCATCTCTCCTATCCATTTCAGTGGTGAAAGATTCCACCCTAATTGGAAAATTTTATTTGATCATTATTATCTCTGTTCTGGCACAGCGAGGACACATCATTGCACAAAAGTTGAGTTCTAAGTCTAAGGCATTGAAGTTGACGATCAAATTCTCTGTGGCACGTGTTCTTGAGACAACTAATATTTCTTTGTGGATTAAAGGACGAGTCTGTGGCACCATAGGAAAGTCAGGGCAACCATTACGAGTCCTAAGACTGGAAAGCTCTTGAGGATGAAGGACCTCTTGTGTAGTGTGTGCCACAAGAGTAGGCCTCAGTATGCATCCAACCCACAATCTGGGACGTGGGAAGAGCCACCTATCTGGCCAATAGGTGTAGTGAGACTTGTCTGTGTGACTTGTCTAGGATGCAGATGTTCCACCACTTGACACTTGGTTGTATTTGATTCTTGTCTATGTAACTTGTTTGAGTCTTGTCTATGTGACTTGTTTGAGTCTTGTCTATGTGATGTCTATGTTTTATCACCTATTTTTTTGAGATGAAAATTGGTTGAGTATAGTCCTTGTGTATGTGACATGTGATGGTTCCTTCCTTTACAAACTTGTGTCAAGTGGATGATTCTTCTTTAAATTGAGACCTCATTGTTACAGATGTTACCGAGCAAAGTTGAACTGAGATGAATGAAAGAGATCAGAGGAAGCGGAGATCTTTGATGCAGAAAGAAATTCCTCCCTAGCTGAGAGGGGCTATTAAAATTTGACAACTCCGACATGAATTTCTCCTAAAAGAAATCATATCTTGTTGAAATTTGGTACCGGAGGACAGGTGGTTCCCTTAGGCTCTGATCTTTGGCCTAGGGAAAAGTGTCCAAAAGAATTTAATTTTTCTCCTAAAGTAACTTTATAATTTTTATAAAGTTAAATCTAATTTAAAAGTGACTTTAAGTGATAAAGTTACTAAGTCTAATTTTAAAGTGACTTTTATAAAGTCAATAAAAATTAGAAAGGAAAAGTGACTTTGGAAATAAATGACTAAGTGGGTCTTTATTAAAGTGGGGTGAATTAAAAAATAGAAAGTGAGATTTAAATGAGCATTTAATCTCAGCCATTGATCTAAATCTATTTCAGCCATTGGATTTAGGGATCACCCAAAAGTCACTTAAGGTTGGGTTAAGGGAGGAAAAGGAGGAAAAGATCATTAATTCTTTCATGAGCAGATTGAGAGAAGGAGAGCAAGAGAGCAAGGGAGATTTCTGGGCGGTGTAACAGCAAAGCTGAAAGCGGAGTAACAGCAAAGCTGAAAGCGGAGTAACAGCAACAGTCGCGGTGTAACAGCAACAGCCGCGGTGTAACAGCAACAGCAGCGGTGTAACAGCAACAGCCGCGGTGTAACAGCAACGGTGTTTCAGCAAGGCTGAGATAAGTTGTAAAAGTCTGTTTGTTGATTTTTGTTTGCTGAACATTTCTCCTACTGTAAAAAGGCATTTTCCAGAAATAAAGAAGAGCTCTCAAACTGGTTTTCCCCAAGAGTTGTAGGGGGTTTTTCCAGGGTCACATTGACCAAAAATCTCAGTGTTTAAATGTGTTTTAATGGCTGTTTATTACTGCTGATTTTTATTTCTGCAATTTCCAGCATTCTGTAAAATTTCCAGAATTTGTGTTTTCAACAAATTTATTTTTTTCCAGCTTGTTAAATGTATGGTTATGGGAAAGGGCATTTAACTATATGGGAGAAATAAGGAGAAACTGAAAACCGGGGTGGGAAATGAGAAATTTCTACATGGTATCGGAGCTTGAGTGCTGAAGGGCAGTTTGGGACAGCAAAAGGAAAAATTACAGTTGCTGATTTTTCACTCAGAAAATTCCAGCAAGCTGATTTTTTCATAAACAGCAGTTTTATCTTTACTACAGCAGTGCTATTTTTCAGTTTTAGGACAGCAGGATGTCATTGGGATTGAGGGTGGAGGATAGGTTGGATGGGCATACAAATTACAGTGTTTGGAAGGAGAGAATGCAGAGTATCTTTGAGGAGGCAGAAGTCTGGTATATCATGGTGCATACAACACAGCACCCTGTTGTTGTGCCTACTGATGCAACTCAGTTGGCTGCTTATAATAAAAAGAACAACAAGGGTAAGAGGTTGATTCTAGACGGAATCAAAGACCATTGCATTCCTCATGTGAGAGGAAAGAGCAATGCCCATGAGATGTGGGCAGCATTGTCCAATCTCTACCAGAGTACCAATGAGAACCGGAAGATGGTCCTGAAGGAGAAGTTGAAGAACATTAAGATGGGTAATGATAGTGCAGCTGGATATCTCACAAAGATTACTAATGTGAGAGATGAGTTGGCAGCGATTGGAGAGGCCATTCCACCCACTGAGTTGGTGCGGATTGCAGTGAATGGCCTCCCCCGTTCATGGTTGAACTTTGCTGATGGGGTGTGTGCACGTGAGACCCTTCCCACATGGGAGAGGTTTTGGGATGATTACATTCAGACAGAGATCAGGAAAGGACAGCTTGGGGCAGCCAAGCCAGTTGAGCAGGATGAGGACGTAGCACTGGTGGCAGGAGGCAAGAAAGGCAAAGGGAAGAAGCAGGCTTCCACAAGCGGTGGTGGGGGCAAAGGCAAAGGTAAAGGTAAACAGGGGAACACACAGAAGGACTATTCCAAGGTGAAGTGTTGGAATTGTCAGAAGATGGGACACTATGCAGTTGTGTGTCCGGAGAAGAAGAAGAAGAAGGGGAAGAACCAGGACGTGGCAGCTTCAGCAGAGATTGAGGACTTTGCAGGTCGTTTTGACCGGGAGTTTGCGTTCACTTCGTGTGAGTCCTCTAGAGCAGGATCACTTGCCACACAGGTTCAAAGGGAGCATGCTTTTCCCTCGATTAGTGGAGCATCTTCAGGTATCTGGTATGTGGACAGTGGGGCTTCACGTCACATGACAAGAGTCTGGGAGTACTTCTCAGAGCTTTCAGAGAGTGGCACTGATATTGAGGTAGTACTCGGTGATGATAGAGTTGTTAGAGCAGTCGGGGTGGGGACAGTGACATTTCAGAGGGAGTCCAAACCTCCCTTGAAGGTGTCAGAGGTTCTTTATGTGCCAGGGATGAGGAAGAACCTCATATTCGTCTCAGCTTTGGAGGACAGAGGATATGAGGTACTATTCAGGGGAGGACATGTGTTGATGTATCCCAGGGGCACTCCAGCTGATTCAGCTAGAGTGATAGGTGTACGCCATGCAAAGGTGTACAAGTTTGCATTCCAGCCCCTTTTGGCATTGAGCAGTAGTACCGACAGCAGAGCTAGCAGTTCTGAGCTGTGTGAGATTTGGCACCGCAGGATGGGACACATGTATCATGGAGCCTTGAGGACATTGCGGGAGATCACTACAGGTGTGCCAGATTTCAGTACTGATCACTTTGATACTTGCAGAGGTTGTGCGATGGGCAAGTTTGCCAAATCCCCTTTTCCCAGCAGTGACAGCAGAGCGACTGGGATACTTGATTTGATTCATTCCGATGTGAGCGGTCGAATGTCTCATGTTTCCTTGAGTGGATATGAGTACTATGTTTTATTCATTGATGATCACTCCAGGAGGACCTGGATTTATTTCTTGAAGACCAAGAGTGAGGTCTTCAAGCGGTTTCAGGAGTTCAGAGCTCTTGTGGAGACACAGACAGGTCGGAAGATCAAGTCCCTGAGGTCGGACAATGGAGGAGAGTACACCCTTGGAGAGTTTGTTGACTATTGTGCGGAGGCAGGCATTAGGAGGGAGTTCACTGTTCCTTACAACCCCCAGCAGAACGGGGTTGCGGAGAGGAAGAACAGATCCATCATAGGGGCTGCCAAAACCATGTTACATGATCAGGGGTTGCCATTGTTCTTGTGGGCAGAGGCCTGCAAAACAGCTGTTTACTTGCAGAACAGGAGTCCGCATCGTGCCTTGGGGCACATGACTCCGGAGGAGGCTTTTTCTGGGAAGAAGCCTGATATTGGTCATCTTCGTATCTTTGGGTGCATCACATACTCCTATATACCCAAGGAGAAGAGGACCAAACTAGAGCCCACCACAGAGAAGGGTATCTTTGTGGGCTACAGTGAGACCTCAAAGGCCTTTCGGATTTACATTCCTGCACGGAGGAGAGTTGTTGTCAGACGGGATGTGAAGTTCGAGGAGGACAGGGCCTTTAGGAGGTCACGGGAGTTAGAGTATTTGGATCAGCCAGACCCTCAGCAGCAGTTGAGTCAGTCACAGGGATCCAGTGGGCAGGGATCAGGAGGATCCGGAGGTACATCTATGAGGATGTCAGGTCCATCAGTGAGCAGTGGCTCGCCGAGCCAGAGGGGTGGTGCTCCGGGCAGCATGCAGAGCAGTTCACTAGGGAGTCCACTGATGGACAGTTCACACGGTACCTCAGCTTCTACAGGTTCAGGTGCAGGCAGGAGGACAGCAAACAGACAGTCAAGAGTTCAGGCTACTGATGGTGATGAGGAGGAGGAGTTTCATTCTCCTATGGGAGAAGCATGCTCAGGGAAGAGGAAGCCCAAGTGGCTTCAGGACACCTTGAGAGATGCCACATCTGTTGCTGAGCCGAAGAGGCCGGTCAGAGAGAGTAGACCACCTGAGAGGTTTTGTAGTTATATGGCGATGGTTACCAGCATCCTTGACTCTGAGCCTTCTAGCTATGAGGAGGCAACTAGCCAGCAGGTCTGGAGAGAGGCCATGCAGGAGGAGTATTCTTCTATCATGAAGAATGATGTTTGGGAGGTGGTGCCGAGGCCTGAGGGCAAATCCGTGGTTACTTCCAGATGGCTTTACAAGGTAAAGCATGCTGCAGATGGCAGCATTGAGAAATTCAAAGCAAGGTTTGTGGCTAGAGGGTTCTCCCAGGTAGAGGGAGTTGATTATGAGGAGACCTTCGCTCCCGTGGCTCGATATACTTCGATACGCTCCATTATATCGATAGCAGCAGAGATGGGTTGGAAGATCCACCAGATGGATGTGAAGACCGCATTTCTCAATGGCTTCATACAGGAGGAGGTGTACATTGAGCAGCCACAGGGCTTTGAGGTGCATGGGAAGGAGTCCCATGTGTGCAGACTGAAGAAGGCCCTTTATAGCCTGAAGCAAGCTCCCAGAGCTTGGTACTCCAGGATAGATACATATTTGCAGGGGATGGGTTTCACAGAGAGTGAGGCAGATCCGAACCTTTACTTTATTGTGATTGGTGAGGAGCCTCTCATTCTGGTGCTGTATGTGGATGACTTGGTCATTACAGGTGCAGAGAGACTCATAGAGCACTGCAAGAGAGATCTTGCGGCGGAGTTTGAGATGAAGGACATCGGTTTGATGCATTACTTTTTGGGTTTGGAGGTGTGGCAGGAGGAGGGGCATTTCTTCCTGGGGCAGGGGAAGTATATTGTGGACATCCTTAGCAGATTCCACATGGAGGATTGTAGACCCATGTCGACACCGATGATCACCAACTGGAAGAAGCTTCATGCTTCGGATTCCGAGTTGGTGGATCCCACATTGTACAGGTAGCTGATTGGTTCCTTGATGTATTTGGTCAACACTAGACCAAATATCTGTTTTGCAGTCAACACGATGAGTCAGTTTATGTGTGAGCCTAGGAAGGTTCACTAGGTGGCTGCAAAACACATTTTGCGGTACTTGCAGGGGACAGTGGATTATGGTTTGGACTACAAGCAGGGAGATGGAGTGAGATTGGCAGGATACACTGATTCTGATTGGGCAGGTTGTGCTTTTGATAGGAAGAGCACTTCAGGGTGCTGTTTTGGGTTGGGTTCAGCAGTAGTGTCATGGTTCAGCCGGAACCAGCAGTCAGTAGCACTGAGTTCAGCGGAAGCAGAGTATATGGCAGCCAGTCTAGCTAGTTGTGAGGCCATCTGGCTTCGCAAGATGTTGTTTGGCTTATTTGGTCAGCCGTTGAGACCTTCAGTGATTTACTGTGATAATCAGAGTTGCATTAAACTCATGGAGAATCCAGTATTTCATGACAGGTCAAAGCATATCGGGATTAGATATCATTTCATCAGAGACTATGTTCAGAAGGGAACTGTGAAGCTTGAGTATATTTCCACTGATGAGCAGGTTGCAGATATTCTTACCAAAGCCTTACCATGGGGCAAGCATGTCTACTTCAGAGACAAGATGGGTGTGGTGAGGAACACCTTCCTCGGTAAGAGGGAGTGTTGAAATTTGGTACCGGAGGACAGGTGGTTCCCTTAGGCTCTCATCTTTGGCCTAGGGAAAAGTGTCCAAAAGAATTTAATTTTTCTCCTAAAGTAACTTTATAATTTTTATAAAGTTAAATCTAATTTAAAAGTGACTTTAAGTGATAAAGTTACTAAGTCTAATTTTAAAGTGACTTTTATAAAGTCAATGAAAAATTAGAAAGGAAAAGTGACTTTGGAAATAAATGACTAAGTGGGTCTTTATTAAAGTGGGGTGAATTAAAAAATAGAAAGTGAGATTTAAATGAGCATTTAATCTCAGCCATTGATCTAAATCTATTTCAGCCGTTGGATTTAGAGATCACCCAAAAGTCACTTAGGGTTGGGTTAAGGGAGGAAAAGGAGGAAAAGATCATTAATTCTTTCATGAGCAGATTGAGAGAAGGAGAGCAAGAGAGCAAGGGAGATTTCTGGGCGGTGTAACAGCAAAGCTGAAAGCGGAGTAACAGCAAAGCTGAAAGCGGAGTAACAGCAAAGCTGAAAGCGGAGTAACAGCAACAGTCGCGGTGTAACAGCAACAGCAGCGGTGTAACAGCAACAGCCGCGGTGTAACAGCAACGGTGTTTCAGCAAGGCTGAGATAAGTTGTAAAAGTCTGTTTATTGATTTTTGTTTGCTGAACATTTCTCCTACTGTAAAAAGGCATTTTCCAAAAATAAAGAAGCGCTCTCAAACTGGTTTTCCCCAAGAGTTGTAGGGGGTTTTTCCAGGGTCACATTGACCAAAAATCTCAGTGTTTAAATGTGTTTTAATGGCTGTTTATTACTGCTGATTTTTATTTCTGCAATTTCTAGCATTCTGTAAAATTTCCAGAATTTGTGTTTTCAGCAAATTTATTTTTTTCCAGCTTGTTAAATGTATGGTTATGGGAAAGGGCATTTAACTATATGGGAGAAATAAGGAGAAACTGAAAACCGGGGTGGGAAATGAGAAATTTCTACATATCTTTCAATTCCGTTTGAACCACCTATAATAAAATTTCATTTCTAACAATTCTAATATGACTCTCCAAAAATAGTAAGTCACATCTCAATTTGGAAGTGACTTTCCAAAAATAGAAAGTCATGTCTAATGATCAAGGATGATCTCAACATATGGAATCCTCTTTAAAATCAAATCAATCATGATTATAAAAGTCAATAACTAATATTTTTATCCTTACTAGTATTATTATTATTATTATTATTATACTATTATCTATAAAAAAGTCTAAAGTGATTCCCCTTTAATGGATTAATAAAAATGAATTCTCTCATGAAATAAGTAAATTAAATTGAGAATTTCTTACTTGGCAAATTGAACCTCTCCCTTGGAATAAAATAGTAACTCCACACTTAAGAGAATGTAACTCTCCCTCACTAATTCAATGTATGACAAAAGTGTAACTCCTCATTAAATGCACTTGTAACTCCCTCATTCAATTCGATTTGTAACTCTCACCAAATACTCTCTCTCTCCCTAATTCAAATTGTAACTCCTCAAGACAAGTGTACCTCTCTCTCTATTCTTGGGATGAGTTACACTTCTCAAGTAACTCCTTCCTCATGGAATTCAATTCTCCTATTATTGGCTCAAGGAATGAATTCATTTTGTAACTCTCATTTCTCATCTATTTAAGCAAGAGCAAGTGAGAGTTGAGAGTAACATGTTCATTGTGAAGAAGGAGAGCTAGAGTTGAGTGTGTGCAAGAGAAGTGTGAGAGAAAGTGAAGAGTAAGAGCAAGTGTGTAGAAAAAGATCTAACCAAAAGAAGGAGGCTATTTTCCTGCAAAGAGCAAGACAACTTCAGCTACAAGTTGATCAAACATTGGTGACTTTATTCATTATCATTCTCTCTCTCTGTACTATGTTGAACAATTGAAAAAATCTAATAGAAGAGGAATCATTTGGGTTTTCCCCTTCTGGGTTTGGGCCTAGTCATTGGACCTAACTCTCAGTGTCTCATATTTGTGCTTGGCTATCTTCATATGATGCTTAAGTTTATGTTCTATCTGCAATCGTTGTACTGAAAAGTTCTGAAGAAGAAATCCGCATTATAAGTAATTGTAACAGCGTAGTACATTCAATTTTCTGCAAAGTACATTCAGTTTTTTGCAAAGTACATTCAGTTCCATTCATTTTTCTGCAAAGTACATTCAATTTTTTGCAAGTACATTCCACTTTTTGCATAGAACTTTCAAGTTTGTGCAAAGAATTTTTAAATTTCTGCCTAGAACATTCAAGTTTCTGCAAAGAACTTTTAAATTTCTGCATAGAACTTTCAGATTTTAACAAAACTCACTCATGTTTAACGAAAAGGCATTCCATCCCCACTTCCTAGACAATGGTTGAGTGCTGCTATATGTGTATAGATTGTGTAATGCCCCCCTACAGACATAATTAAGCAGATAACATTTTTCCTCAACATGTAACATTATAATATATTTTTAAGGAAACTAGTAATGTTGGAAAACGAGGGTTGTTCTAATGTAGGTTCAAATCACGGCCCATTTTCATAGTATGGCCATCCATGATGTGGGCCCCAAAAGACAACTTCCTCCTCGATACGATAATCACTTGCACCAACATGTGCGCTCCCAGTCAAGCATATGGGTAAATAACTTATAATATATTTCAAGGAAACTGGTAATGTTGGTAAACGAGGGTTGTTGTAATGTAGGCTCAATTCACAGCCCCTATTCATAGTATGGTGATCCATGATGTGGGCCCCAAAAGACAAGTCCCTCAATATGATGATCTCTTGCTTCAACAATCGGTAAATAATTCATGGCTTGGGAAAGGGAACAACTTCTATGGTAAGTGTGGCTCACCGCCCCATTCACACACTAAGCTTTTTCAAATTTCATAAAAGACCCTCCCCTTTAATATACATTAACATGATATTTCATAACTATATGTGCCCTTTTTTGCCATAGTAATTGACTTGTCATTTTGAATGTCGCCTTCATAACTTAAGTTTAATTCTTTATATGAGACATAATCCACTTTACCATACGGTTAAGTTATGAAGGGGGTAGCCCCTTTTGTTTAGTATTTTTTTATTTTCACTCCATTACTTAGATTCATGTATTAATTAAAGTATAAATGAAGGGGGTAATCTCTTCAACACAATTTCACATAAGCCAAAGTCACAATGAATGAAGACTAAGGCAAACCATTTAAAAACATAATCATCTACCAATAATATCAAGACATAATTAAGCAGATAACATTTTTCCTCAACATGTAACATTATAATATATTTTAAGGAAACTGGTAATGTTGGAAAACGAGGTTTGTTCTAATGTAGGCTCAACTCACGGCCCCTTTTCGTAGTATGGTCATCCATGATGTGGGCCCCAAAAGACAAGTTCCTCCTCTATATGATAATCACTTACACCAACATGTGCACTCCCAATCAAGCATATGGGTAAATAACATTATAATATATGTCAAGGAAATTGGTAATGTTGGTAAACAAGGGTTGTTGCAATGTAGGCTCATCTCACAGCCCCTATTCATAATGTGGTCATCCATGATGTGGGCCCCAAAAGACAAGTCCCTCAATATGATGATCTCTTGCTTCAACATGCGCACTCCCGATCAAGCATATCGGTAAATAATGCATGGCTTGAGAAAGGGAACAACTTCTATGGTAAGTGTGGCTCACCGCCCCATTCACACACTAAGCTTTTTCAAATTTTCATAAAAGACCCTCCCCTTTAATATAATATTAACATGATCTTTCATAATTATATGTGCCCTTTGTTGCCATAGTAATCGACTTGTCATTTTGAAATGTCGCCTTCATGACTTAAGTTTGAAACTTTATATGAGACATCATCCACTTTACCATATGGTTAAGTTATGAAGGGGGTAGCCCCTTTTGTTTAAAAAAAAAGAATATTTTCACTCCATTACATAGATGCATGTATTAATTAAAGTACAAATGAAGGGGGTGATCTCTTCAGCACAATTTCACATAAGCCAAAGTCATAATGAATGAAGACTAAGGCCAACCATTAAAAAGCATAATCATCTACCAATAATATCAAGGAGTGTTGAGTATGTTGTCATTGATGGAATATCTTGGACATGCTACTTCAATCAGTGCCTCCCAGATGGTGTCATTCCTGATACCTTAAGTCCTTAAAGGAGGTCCCACTTGACTAGGGCCAAAGACTAAACTACTAGATGAAGTGAGGGAGTAGGAATACAGTGCAAATTGTTCAATCATCCAGTTTTCCCTTGATCCATATTAGTATGCCCATAACATTAAGTGAATGCACATGATTACAAAAATAATTAAACTACATGTCGATAAATGACTCAACTTCCTTCAAGAAGGAATGTGGATGGGACAAAAATCTAACTAAAGAAAGAAGTGGAGGATATTGGCATTATGTTATGTGTTGATCATATAAATTTGTTGGTTGGCTGCTTGTCCAGACTCCAAAGAGAAGGAAATTTTGCTCCTATGGGTTACCCACTTTTTGGTGGTTAACAATCCCAACCTTTCAAAGGCTAGGATCATATGATACCAACTTGCAAAACTCTAAAACATGTGATGAAAACCACATGTGCAATCCTTGTGCAATATTTTGGGTAACAATGTCTATACCAATGTTTTAAAAAATGGCCGAATCGAATTCGAAACAGCCGAGTTGATCCGAGTCGTTGGGATTTTCTGTGACCCGGCAGAAAAAATGGAACGGGAGGCCGAGTCATGACTGACTCGGCCGAGTCAGTCATGACTTGGTCAACCCGGCCGGTTCCACAATAACTCGGCTGAGTCAATGAATGCAGCCTGTAACCCCAAAAAAATGCGATTTTTCATATTTTTTTTTTATTTTTAACTATTGGCCAAGTGTTGGGGACTCCAAGGTGCTTTATAAATTAGTTAAATGCTATTTGGGGTCCATTCCCCTATCCCAAACCCTATTTAACCCACTCAAATGCTCTCATTCTCTCACAGCCATCTCATGCATTTGAGTGAGAACTTCAGCGAGACTTAGTGAGCAGTTCTTGAGTTTGTTTTTGGAGCAGCAATGACGAGTCTTGGGCAAGCATTGTAGCTGGAGTGAGGAGCTTCTTGGGTAGCCATTTGGAGCAGCATTGAGGAGTTGATTCTTGGAGCAAGCTTGAGGAGGCAGTTTGTGCCTGGAGGTATTTTTTTTCACTTCTAAAATCTGTTTTTGCTTATTAAATTTTAGGTGCATATCTAGAAAGCCTAGAGAGTGTTTTTGTGAAAGAAATGAACATTGAATCATTTTTTTTTCCAGATTGTGTGCTTTCATTTCCTAGTCAAAAAATGGCACCTACAGCGAGAGATCCTGCTTGGGCATATGCTGAAATGGTTGATAGTGAAATGCATTGCGAATTTTGCCACAGGAAAATTAAGGAAGGTCCTGGAGGCATTAACAGGCTGAAACAACACTTGGCGGGGATTAGAGGCCAAATTACTCCATGTACCTCACCAGAAATTGGGGAGATTAGGAAGCAATTGTTAGACAGCTTTGAGAAGTTTAAAGAAGATAAGACTAGGCAAGAGGGAGATACAAAAAATGATGGCTACCAACCCCCATTATGATTTTAAGGGTTCTTCCTCTATCCCTTATACTGATGCATCCAACCCTTTCTGATATGTTCCTCCCTCTTTTGGTTCTGTTCAAGATAAAGGAAAGGGTGGAATGAAAAAGGGTGATATGACTATCAAAAGTTATTTCACTCCCTTCTCTCCATCAGATGCACATGGTCCTCAAGCTAGTAAAAGTCAAATGCAACCCACTGTAGATGACCATTGGAAGAAAGAATTGAGGGAGACTACTTGTGAGTACATAGTTAGATGGTGGTATGATGTTGATATCCCCTTCAATGCTTCCTGTTCACCATATTATGAGCCTATGTTTGATGCCATACATGCTACTGGAAAAGGCTTCAAAGGCCTTACTATGCATGAGCTAGGGGGTGTCGTTTGCAGAAAAAAAAAAAATTTTGACTCCATTAATGAGTATTTGAAAGATTTCAAGGACTCATGGGCAAGAACAGAATGTACCATCATGTCAAATGGATGAACTGATCAAATAAACCGTACCATCATAAACTTTCTTGTCTTCTGCCCACGGGGAACCATGTTTTTAAAATCAGTTGATGCATCTGATAAGGTAAAATATGGGCATTTGTTTTTTCAGCTATTCGATCAGGTTGTTGAGGAGGTGGGGGTGGCTAATGTTGTTCAAGTCATCACAGATAATGCCTCTAACTATGTTCTTGCTGGTAAACTATTAGAGGACCATCTTTTGGACCCCATGTGCTGCACATTGCATAGACCTCATGCTTGAGGATATTGGAAAAATAGATTGGGTCAAAAACACTGTAGATCATGCCAAAAGCATAACAAAATTTATCTACAATCATTCATTGATTTTGAGCCTCATGAGGAAACACACTGGGGGCAAGGATATTATTAGGCTTGCCATCACTAGATTTGCTACTCATTTTTTGACATTTCAATCTATGCTTTCCCAAAATAGAAACTTGAAAAAGATGTTTTCCAGTGATGAACGGAATCAAAGCAACTGGTCTAACAAACCAGAAGGCAAAGAATTGAAAAAGAAATTTAATTGGAGAAAGGCAGCAGAGATTGTGAAGCTTGCTGAGCCACTGGTTAAGGTGTTGTGGTTGGTGGATGGGGAAAGGTTGGCTATGGGCTTCATTTATGAGGCTATGGATCAAGCAAAGGAGCAAATAAAGAGGGCATACAAGGATAGAGTGGCTAAGTATGGGCCCATTTGGGCAATCACTAATGAAAGATGGAACAACCAACTCCATCGCCCTATACATGCAGCTGCGTATTTTTTGAACCCACGGTATCATTATAAAGCTAAGGAGTCAGGAGCTTTGAGGGGTGAGGTCAGAGATGGACTGATTGACTGCATTGATCGCATGATCCCATTGGAGTCTGATCAACTGGAGATACACCGACAAGTCACGACCTTCAGCAATGCCTCGAGTACCTTGGGAAGAACCTAGCAAAGATTGCAAGAGAAGCAGATGAGCCAGGGAAACAAAAATTTCAATTTTCAAATTCTTAATAGTTTTTTTTTTTTTTTTGTTAAATCGTTTATAATTTGAAAGTTGGATATAATTTGTAATTTTGTTGAGCTAACTCATTACACTCCTATGTTTTTTGCAGCACAATGGTGGGAAGCTTTTGGTGGCCATTGTCCTGAATTGCAGAAGTTTGCAATTCGTATTTTAAGTCAAACTTGCAGTGCTACTGGGTGTGAGCGCAATTGGTCTGTCTTTGAGAGGATTCACACAAAGAGGAGAAACTGTTTGGATCAAAAACGGTTAAATGATATAGTCTATGTCCAATACAACCTCCGGCTCAGACAAAACCAATTGTTGAACAAAAGACCTGATTCAGATCCCATTGTGTTGGAAGACATTGATCCAACATCAGATCGGGTAGTGGCGAGTCATCCAGCAGAGTTTGATCCTGATGAGGATCTTGATTTAGATTTAGATGTCGAGGCATCAATTGAACATGATGTTCAATTGAATGCAGATCCCGATCCAGCCTCAGTCTCATAGCCAGCAAGGACTCCAGTTGCAGGCGCTTCCTCTGCTCAGCCACGACAGAAGCGTAGTCGCATATCTTCTCTATCTCAACTTGCATCTGCTACAGTTGCACAGCGTGCTAATGGTACCACTTCTACAGTTGCAGATGGAGATGATGATGAGGAGGAGGAGCCATGGGGCCCCCTGTCTGACTCTAATGGTGATCCAGAGATTGATTGACATGATCTTGGCTCCTCTGGCAGTAGCTACTAGCCAGTAGTACTGGAGTCTGGTCACAGTTTACTTTTGTTGTAAAGGCCATTTCTAGCCTCCTTGGTTATGTGTTTTTTGTTTTGAATCTTCGATCATGTATCAGTATGACTATGTATTGCCATTGGACAGTGCACTGGGTGCCATTTTGATATAATGGATATATTCATGAGCCTACTTTGATCATATGTTGTCTTCCATTTATATTATAATGTTGTGTGTTTGGATTCTAGAAACATGAAGGAAAATCTTTAAAATTATGTTCAAAATCTTTAAAATTATGTGTTTTGATAAAAAAAAAAATATTTAATGTATTTTTTACAACGAATGAGTCATTGAAATCGAGCCGGCCGCGTCGATACTGAGTCGGAGTCGGAGTCAGAGTTGATCCTCGGCCGAGTCGGAGTCGGAGTCAGAGTTTTAAAACATTGGTCTATACCAAAAAATCATACCTAGGCTGACTTGATCTCTTCTAGGCCGACTTGGTGTGGAGGATACATAAATCATATTTGACACAATACTAAACCTTTGTGCATGATTCAAAAACCCAAGAAGGGTCTCTTTGAATATACAATGACTCTATAAACTCAATATTAATCCTAGGAGTCCACAATGGGGACTTTGACTAATATAATGATGACCCAAGCATGAAACCCATGCTTTAATAAGTCATTGTTACAATAATAAAAATTATTTTCTTTATTCTTTTGACAAGTACATTTCATGATGACTCAAATACATTAAATGAATACCGAACCTAGTTACATTTTTCAACACTTCCTCTTAACTAGGGAGGTATTCATAATATACATATACAATGGAAGATCTCAAAATATATGAACAATGAAGAACTTTAGGCACTACAATGCCATGGACTAGATTCCTGACCAAGGCAATCTATCCATTGGTCTCTCATCAATTTAGGCACCGCAATGTCATGGACTAGATTCCTAATAAGGGAAATCTATCCACTGGTCTCTCAACAATTTAGGCACTGCAATGCCATGGACTAGATTCTTGACCAAGGAAATCTATCCAGGTGGGACTAAGATGGACTTAAGCTGTCAGCCTCTCTAGGTACCATCAGGCTTACTTGCTAACCATTAACCCAAAAATCTAGGTGTGTGTCAGAGCTTAATGACCAACGCCACCTTTCCAACTTCAGGACCTAGACATCAACAAATGTCCTCCCAGGCAATGCTTCACTCACAAAGCCTCAACAAATCTCTTCCACATTCTTATCATCAATATAATCAGCAATATCTACCAAACCAAGCAAATTCCTTAGATATTTAAACTTCTTATTAGGAAGAGCCTTTGTTAGTATGTCTGCTACCTATTCATCTGTCGAGACATACTCCAATTTCACGATCCCATCATGTACCAAGTTCCTAATAAAATGGAACTTATTGTTGATATGTTTCGTCCTAGCATGAAACACGAGATCTCCAAACATCTTGATACAACTTTGATTGTCACAATTAATCACAGTAGGACCCAGAGACTTCTTGAACAAATCTGTCAGAAGCTTCCTTAACCAAACAACCTCCTTTCCTACTTCACATGCAACCACATATTCTGCCTCAGCACTACTTAAAGCAACGGGATCTTGCTTCCTACTCATCCATGAGATCATAGCAACTCCCAGACTAAAACATCCTCCGATAGTGCTCCTTCCATCGGTCTCACTGCCACCCCAATTAGAGTCTGTGAAGCCAATTATCTTGACTTCCTTACTATCATACTTTAGGCAGTGATGTATAGTGCCACGAAGATACCTCAATATATGTTTGGAAGCTATCCAATGATCATGATGAGGCTCCAACTGAAACTGACTAAGAATGTTTACTACAAAACATATATCTAGCCTAGTATTTACCAGATACATTAGGGAACCCACCAACTGTCAATAGGAGGTAGGATCCACGAGACTAGAATCAGAGCCCCTTAACTTCTTGAGATTGGTGATCATAGGAGTAGTCATCGGCTTGGAATCCATCATCCTAAATTTTTGCAATAACTTGATGATGTACTTTCCTTGCCCCAAATATATCTCCCCGGATCTCTGCCATACTTCTAGAACCAGGTAATAGTGAATTAGTCCTAGATCCTTCATTTCAAATTCAGCTGCCAACATATAGTGGAATAATGACGAGCTCATTATTCACGACCTTGATGTAGAGATTCGGATCAACAAAAATCTTCACGAACACAATTCTAAGTAGATATGCATCCATCCTTGCATACCATGTCCTAGGTGCTTGCTTCAAACCATATAGGGCCTTCTTAAGTTTGCAAACATGAGAGTCCCTGCTATTAACTTCAAATCCTTCGAGTTCTTTGATATACACTTCCTCATCAATGGTCCCATTCAAAAATGTGGTCTTCACATCCATTTGATGGATATGCCAACCCATTGTGGCAGCCAGTGAAACCAGAGATCTAATGGTAGTGTACCTCATTGTGGGTGCAAAGGTTTCTTCATAATCAATGCCTTCCTTTTGAGAGAAACCCCTTGCAATGATTCTTGCTTTGTACTTGTCCATACTTCCATCAACAGTGTGTTTGATCTTATAGATCCACTTGGATGTGACAACCGATTTGTCACTAGATCTAGGAACAATTTCCCAAACCCCATTCTGCATGATGGATTGATATTCTTCCTACATTGCTTTCTTCCAAACCTCTTGATACGTAGCTTCCTTGAATGTAGATGGTTCGGCTTCAATCAACTTCGTCATATATGCAACATAACCAGAATATCTCTTCGGTCTCTTACTTTCCCTGAAGGTTCCTTTCGCAACTTCATGTCCTTCATCATCTTCTAATGTGGCTTTTAACCAATTTGATATTTTCCTTGTGGTTGGAGTGACCACCGATTGAATAGGCTCACTTGATCCTTCTTCTTCTTGATTTGTAGTAGGGTTTTCATGATGAACTACTTCTTCTTCAAATATGGGAACTTCTTTGTCATCAAAATCAATAGGAATACTTCTTCAGGGGTAGTATTATCAAGACTCTTATGAGGACTTCTATTTTTTGAATGTATATGGTTGTCATTGTTGCTTCTCCCCATAAAAATTTTGGTAGGTCTTAATCAAGGAGCATAATTCGAATGCCTTCTTCAATCGACCTATTCTTTCTTTCAGCCAATCCATCTTGTTCGGGATTATAGGGAACAATGAGCTCCCTCTTAGTACCTGCTTCCTTCCAATACGCAATCAATTCCATAGAAGTGTATTCCCCACCATTGTCAAACCTTAGAGTTTTTATCTTTCTTTCGGTTAGGGCTTCCACTTCGGACCTAAACTCCTTGAACTTATCAAATACTTCATCTTTTGTTTTGAGAAGGTAGAGCCATGTCTTTCTAGAATGGTCATCAATGAATGTCACATAGTAGAGATGACCTCCAAGTGATTTGTCAGACATGGGTCCACACACATCAAAATGGATGAGGTCTAATATTTCTTTAGACCTAGTTTCACTATTCAGAAATGGTTTTCTTGTATGTTTTCCCAAAGAGCATCCCTTGCACACACCTTCATGATCTAACTTCATATTGGGGATACCATGAACCAATTGACTAAGAGTAGGGATGACCTTATAATGTAGATGACCATACCTCCTATGCCATAGTTCAATGGGACTGATTTCCATATGAACCAAAGCTTGAGGAGGTGGTGTAATGACTCTATAAAGGCTTCCTTCACGAATTCCAATAACCCTAGTTTTATGAATGCTAGAGTCTTTTCCCCAAACCAAAACTTTTCCATCAACAAAAGCAACTCTTTCCCCTTTATCTTATAAGTAAGAAATAGAAAGCAAATTCTTTTTCAAACCTGGAACATATAGAATGTTGTTGAGATGCAACTTCGATCCATTTTCCAGCTTCAACGATGTTGATCCCAGGCCTCTAACCGCAACGCTTTCGTTGTCACCCAATTCCACTACATGAGAAGATGGCTTCTTTGATAGTGTATGAAGTTGTTTACTTTTCCTGTCATGTGTCTTGATGTTCCACTATCAATGATCCATGCATTGTTGAAATTTGATGACAAAAAAAAGTTTTCTGCAATCCCAACCCGGTTTTATTTTCACCTTATCACTCCCATTCAGTTAAATGCCCTTTCCCATAAACATACATTCAACATATAGAATCCTGGAAATGAAATTTTCAGATTAAAGCACATGGGACTGTCAACACATGTTGAAAATAATTATGAACATAAACAGACTAGCAACAGACATAAAAATACACACAGATTTTTGGTCAACTTAGACCCAGGCAAAACCCCTTCAATCTTCTCTAAGGAAAACCTGTTAGAGAGCTCTTCAACATTTGCAGACAAAACAAAACAGCAAAATGCAACTTGTCTCTTCAGCCCAAAACTCCTTGAAAATCATGCCCAATTTGCCTCGATTTCCATGCCCACTTGAAGCTAAAAATATGTACTGTACGGATTTTTTTTTTTTAAATTCTCAAAATCTTCTCTCAAACAGCTTGCATCTCACAGCATTAAATGTTGTTCATACTGTACCTTTTGTTGTCTTCTATGCCTCAATTTCCATGCCCAACTTTTCTCAGAAATCACTCCTTCAACTTGCTACAACAAATTTCTCCTTCATAACTTTTCTCCAGCTCTCAGCCTCCTTTCTCCAATCTGCTCATGAAGAATGAATGCAATCTCTCTTTTCTTTTCCCCCTTTTTTTTCCCTAAATGACTTTTGGGCAACCCTAAGATCCAATGGCTCAGATTCATTAGATCAAGGGATGAGAATAAATGTGCATTTAATTCTCACTTTCTATTTTTTAACTCACCTATTAAATAAAGTACCCACATTGTACTTTATGTCTAAAGTCACTTTTCACTTTATAATTTAACATTGACTTTACCACTTATAAAGTCACACTTAGGAAAAGAATTATTTTGGACACCTTTCACTAGGTAGAGACTAACCCATGGGAAACCACTTGTCCAAGGTACATTAAAAATCAACATGCATTTTCATCATTAAGAGAACCTGTAAGAGAAGCCAAGAATCCTTGACTTTTGACCTTGTTGAATAAGTAATGGATGACCTTCTTGATCCAGCTTCCAGCAGTGTTGATACCCATTCTTATGTAGTTCATCAAAGAGGGAGAATCCATGCCAACAAAGTGATCTTCAACTTTTCCTGACCTTAGCTCTGATACCATGTTGGAAAATCAATGCAAATAGATTAGGGTTTGATTCTCCTTTATTGATAATTACCTGTGAGTTATGTTGGCTTCTTTTACTTCTTTAGTATCATATCTCTCATCAAGCAATTACCATATTATGTTTGTATGAAGATCACAAAACGAGAGACACAAGATGTATGCACTATGCCAGGGAAAAACCCCTTTCGAGGGGAAAGCCCAATCAAAATTATCTTCCTTTCAATATTATTATTTGAGACTCTTCACCCTAGACAAAGACCAAACCTTCCCTCCACACTAAGTCAACCTCCTAGATCTTTGACCTCTTTTCCAGCAACTTTGACTATGTAGCAGCTTTTGGCATCAGCGAAACTTGGAAGACTTCGATCTCCCAAACTAGGGCACGAAACAAAGAGAGAGAGGCACCAAAAGTTCAATTTTCTTCTTCTCCTTAGACTCCACCCAACTCGCACTTCCTTCAGCTTCTTTTGACCCACTTCACACTTCTCCAGCTTCCTTAGAGATATCGAACTAGCTTGAGATGAGATGCTCCAAATGAATTCGACTTGCTTCTATTTATAGGCTTCAAGGGAGGTCGAATTGGTGTCCTTAGGCTGACTTGATCTCTTCTAGGCCGACTTGGTGTGGAGGATACATAAATCATATTTGACTCAATACTAAACCTTTTTACATGATTCAAAAGCCCAAGAAGGGTCTCTTTGAATATACAATGACTCTATAAACTCAATATTAATCCTAGGAGTCCACAATGGGGACTTTGACTAATATAATGATGACCCAAGCATGAAACCCATGCTTTAATAAGTCATTGTTACAATAATAATAATAAAATCCTTATTCTTTTGACAAGTACATTTCATGATGACTCAAATACATTAAATGAAGACCGAACCTAGTTACATTTTTCAACAAACGAGAGATATACTTCTTGGATATCATATGGAGAGAGAAACCCTATAAAAAAGGGAAGGACATAAACCATAGATGCATTTTAAGTCACCAATACAACACTAAAGCATAAATTAAACTAGGTCATAAAGTGATTATTCTTATGCCTAAGTATATGATCTACATGACATAACAATTTCACCAACACTATGTAGGTTCAGTGAATGCATATTACATTATTTATTATATTTCCTGAGTTTTGACCACGAACATGCTTAAACTTCAAAGATGAGAGTGATAAAAGGCTAAGTACCCCAAAGCATTTTCTAATTTTCCATTCAAATGCAATCACATATGAAAATCTTCAATGAGGATGTCATTACTCAAGCTAAGTGAAGAAATAGTTCACTAAGCAGCAATTTAGACAAATGACTTCAAGAACAGCTTACCTTGACACGAGAGAACAGTAAAGCAAGGTTGTAAGTGTTGCCAATTGCCTCAAAATTTGCTGGTGTGTTCTCAGTAGATGCCTGAGCCCACAGTGAGGAAAGCAACAGTGCCATTTGATGTCCACTAAGCCTAAGGGAACCCATTTCCTGACATTTTCAGGAGATAACAATCATAAATTAAATTATTTAGGTTTTGAATTTCAAAGTTACATTGCTTTTGATATGAGCAAGTTGAACAAGGGCTAACATTTCAAATAGTAAACAATCTAAACATAGAGAATAGTTGAATTGCACATACTGCATTCTTGAGAATGTCACTGGAAAAATTTCCATCAGTTATAGAACATACTCCAGGAAGCTTCAAGCTATGGGTTTGGCTAGGAATTGGATGAACTGTACAATGCTTTACATCAATGTCTCTTCTTGGCACAGCTTCTTCTCGGTCTGTAAACCCGACCTTCTGTGTCTTCTGAATATCTTTCATATCTTTCCCTTGAAAATCCTCCTTGCCTTTAATTTCTTGGAAAAACCCTTTTTCTTTTCTTAGTTTTTCAAAGAAGGCAGATGCAGAAGACAACACTGAAGCATTTCTTGAAAATGTTCTCTTCAGGCCATGTGCTCTTGGTGAATCTGGTGAATGGGACCCTGGTCGAGCAGTCATAGAAGATGCCACAAGGACTACCGTAAAAGTCCGATGTGCTCTAACCCTTGTTTCAAGATCTGGATGCACCATAGCTTGCAATAGCTGATGAAACAAAGCCTCTGGAAAAGCCTATAACAAGATGGAATTTTGAACTTTCAGAAACCCTTCATCCCAAATGTTAAGAAAATCCATCAACTCAGAAGTCAAAAACATCTAACAGCACAGCACATATGACCAGAAAGAATCGAAGGCCTACCTTATTATGATATGAACGATTTGGTATGGATGATATAATATGTGCTATGAGATACACTGCTGCAATTGTTGTTCTAGCTACAATAGTGGTAGTAGAAAGATTCTCTAACGTGACAGCCATCATGTCCAGAATTGGACCAGCATCACCAACCTGAAAAATTCAAAAGGTCCTGTAAACAACTGATTGTAAAAGGATTTTTGGTAATGTAAATCCCTTTCTATATGATCTCTGAAAAAAACCAATCTTGTATATGCAAAAAATAACAATATTCCTCAAGTTTTGTATGGGCTGATAATTCATTGTTGCATTCAAATTCAACAATGAAGTATATATACAAGCTATAAGCCTTGCTTTAAATTATTTGGCGTGTCCTTTGTTTTCTTGAGGATCACATGTTAATTCCAAACATTGTCATTAACCATGGTTTGATTTACCACCTTTCTTTAGGCTTATGTTTGGCATGCTCTGGATTTCTCCAATTGCAGACAATTTTCAGAAAACAAGAGGAAAAAAATAAATCATTAGTTACCCGTTTTGCCAATTGCACCAAGCATTCTTCAATTGCAGCCTGAAAAGACTTGTTCCAGTTGTTTATATCATCACTCAGATTTGAAGCCTCCGAAGAACAATGCATGCTCTTGCGCAAATGCCTTGCCAGATCACTTATTGCACCAACTATTGCCACAGAAGGTGGTGATTTTGACTGTTGTGCCAGGATAGCGGTAATTTCGATAATGTTGATCTGCATTTGCGGTTGTGACACCACGGTCTTGTGATCAAGATGTTTAATCAACATGGATAATAGCAAATGAGTAGAATGACCTGCAAATCAAACAAAACAAAAATATGAATTTTCATATCCAAAAACTAAGCTTCATAATTAGAAATGATGTCTAATAATATCAAAACATATTCGAACTATCTGATAGTAACTATCTAAGCCATGCAAAATTCTGCTTGGAAGTTCAACTGGATAGTCTCTTAGAAAAGATAATGGTGTAACCACGCTAATATGACTATCAAGGCTATTTATAAGGATAGTTTGTGGAAATTGTAGCTGACAATCTGCAGCCCAAGAACTATAGTTTTTCCTAACATGGATTGTTTTGTATGGTGTGTTTGGCATTACCTGATCTCTCCATTAATTGTTGCATGTCATACAGAATGTAAAGAGCAAGTCCATGCTGAGGTGACCAATGTTTTCCAGCATCAAAAATGCGAAACATAGGTTCAAGAACACGACGTACAGTAGTGGCCTCCTTTGCAAGTTTTGCCATATTTTGGAGACAAATTTTAGACCAGACTTTGGGGTTCTCTCCTTCCTCCCTGTAAAATTATTCAATAAGTAGGGCACAAAAAGAACTGATAATGTTTAGAGAAAATAGTTTACAATTGAGGGCACACAACACAGGAAACATGATGATCTTCATACCTTGTGAGATTAATTTCACCTTTAAAGTTCCAGACCTCTTTCCAAGAAGGAACTCTTCTAATTGCTCCTGACATTGCTTCAATATGACCCTCACCTTTATGTACTTGTCCCCAGTGGTCATTGAAATTATCACTAATTTGATCATCTTTATCTACTGGAAGCAATTCATAATTGTCCAAGGTCACTGCAACAATCTGAAAAGAATACCAAATGAACAAGAGAAGATAACCAAAACTGCACTCAATGTTATCAACCATGAATTTGCAAGTGCATGTGAGATATTTTTACTTAACATGCATTAACAAAAAGAAAAAACAATGAAGAGAATTGACAAAATATTATATTAACCTAGAGCACAATATAGAAGTGTGAAGATAAATTTAAAATATAACTATCGAGCTTGTGGACTCTTACATCATCAAAATCCATTGAAATATGTGAATGTTCTCCCATGAACCACACCTGTGCATTAAGATGAGCCAATAAGCATTGTTAACCATTACAGAAGTAAAATGTGCTGCATAGAACTTCAACATTAGACATGACGTTGAATAATATTGTGTAAACCAAAGCATCAACTTTATCACACAAGTAAATAGAAGATCTCATAAGCCTGGTTCAATGTTTTCAAGCTCCAGTTAAAAAGATATTCAAAATTATGTCATGCTTTTGAAAGATCTAAGAATCAGATTATATTGGAACAGCCAGAAGAAACAGCAGAGAAACATTAATGCAATATCTTTATAGCTTGTTTTGCACGTTTTATTTGTACCTAGTGTTTGTTCTTTCTCATTTGGGTCTATGAATAATGTTGAGATTCTGTGATTAATCTTCGCCTGAGGGCAATGTCAACTTATTGCATTGATATGTTGTAGGATTTATTAAGCCTACACAAGGGTAACTAACCCATTTATTGTGATTTACTACTTTTTACTATTTTGGCTAAGGCCAGCCTAGCCACCTTCTTGGGGCTATATACAATACACTCCTCATTAATAAACCATCTCATTCAAGTGAATATTTTAATATTTTCCTAAGAGTACTCCTAAAATAGTTCACTTTCTTCATGGTTACTTGTTCTTGGCTATGGTTGATCTCTCTTAAGTGCAAAATGCTATGAGTAAATCTCTTGTGATCTAAATTAAGTGCTATTATAAATCTTCCATGTTTACTTGACTGGATTTTGGTTTGTTGAAAGTGCTCACCGTAGATCTATTATCTTCTTATGAATATCAACAACTATGCTATGGCATGCAACACGTCCACTCAATTAGATTGTTTATGGTAGTTAATGATGATAGCTCAAAAGATAGTTAACCCTTGACTTTCAATTTTTATTTGTAGTTTTGCAAAATGAAAATCAAGATACATGTACACCAGGAATTAGTACACTTAGGAACCAAAAAGTGATCATACATAAGCTCCCTACCTACATAAGCAAGGTAGCATATACACTTTGGTCCCAAACTGAAGACTATCTACATCTTACTCTAAAATGGGAATCCTTACTGAAAAGTAAATAGCTAAATCTGCTCTAAAACAACAAATTCTTCCAAATTGAATGCCATGGTGAATCCATGAAAAGTTTGTTGAAATTTGGTACCGGAGGACAGGTGGTTCCCTTAGGCTTTGATCTTTGGCCTAGGGAAAAGTGTCCAAAAGAATTTAATTTTTCTCCTAAAGTGACTTTATAATTTTATAAAGTTAAATCTAATTTAAAAGTGACTTTAAGTGATAAAGTTACTAAGTCTAATTTTAAAGTGACTTTTATAAAGTCAATGAAAAATTAGAAAGGAAAAGTGACTTTGGAAATAAATGACTAAGTGAGTCTTTATTAAAGTGGGGTGAATTAAAAAATAGAAAGTGAGATTTAAATGAGCATTTAATCTCAGCCATTGATCTAAATCTATTTCAGCCATTGGATTTAGAGATCACCCAAAAGTCACTTGGATCACCCAAAAGTCACTTGGAGTTATATTAAAGGAGGAAAAGGAGGAAAAGGTCATTCATTCTTTCATGAGCAGATTGGGAGAAGGAGAGCAAGAGAGATTTCTGAGCAGGGAGGAGAAGGAGACAGCAGCTTGGCACACATTCCAAGGCAGCAGTTGAGCAGATTTGTACAGCTGATTCAGCACATAGTGAAAGGCAGATTTTTGCACAAAAATCGAGGAGCAGTTTGCTGATTTTTCTGCACACAAAACGGAGGCCGTACAGCATTTATTGCTGTCCTGTTTGCTGTAATTTCCAGATTGCTGTGAGGCACGAGAAAGGAGATAAGTTGTAAATTTGTTTGCTGATTTTTTGTTGAATAATTCTCACTGTAAAAAGGCAATTTTTAGAAATAAAGAAGAGCTCTCAAACTGGTTTTCCCCAAGAGTTGTAGGGAGTTTTTCCAGGGTCAAGTTGACCAAAAATATCAGTGTTTTAATGTGTTTTAATGGCTGTTTTTTATTGCTGATTTTTAATTCTGCAATTTCCAGCATTCTGAAAAATTTCCAGAATTTGTGTTTTCAGCAATATTTATTTTTTTCAGTCTGTTAAATGTATGGTTATAGGAATGGGCATTTAACTACATGGGAGAAATAAGGAGAAACTGAAAACCGGGGTGGGAAAACAGAGATTTTTACAAAGTTGTTCAACATCACTTCTATAAGAAGGAAAACAAATTGCATCCCATGTGGCCCTACCAGCCTGTTGAATCATCTGCTTGTCCCCAAACAGAACACCTTTCCAGTGCAGAGGGTCTACAAAGAGACATTATACACAACAGCCATTCAAAATCCAAAATGATATTAGCAACTTTACAATTACAGAAAACGTGCTTAACCATTTCTAGTCTGTGACAAACTGCACAATAGTTACTAGTTAGCTCAATGCAATAAGTGAAGATAAGGTAATTTTATTAATGTCGAACAAACGACCACAAATAGATCAATGTGACCGCTAAGTACAAAAGCATCAATACACTGTGGTAGCAGAAGGGGCACTCCATATAAAACCAAAGACATCTACTCTAAGATCTAATCTCTATGAATGTGGAAATAATGTTGGGAAAAATTGGAGTGATAAGTGGACAGCAAAGGGCCAAAGGCCAAATGCCCTAGAGGGATGCCACAAAAGAGGGTACAAGAGAGAGGGAAAAAGGGAATTAGTCCCAGTGCTCCCTAACCTTGTTGCCTTAAGAGGAGGAAAGGTTGCTCTTCTCCATGGCATCAACCTATGCATGTGTCTCTCCTAGCATTCAAGGCCAAAGAGAGAAAACTCACAATAGAATATTGTCCAAAAGAATTGCAAGAAGCATTGGTCTGTGTTCTGTCTCATCATCTTGAGGAAGTCAGCTACTACTGAGGTTTGAAGCAAAGGATTACCTACTGGAAAGGAAAGACCTATCCGAAGATCTGATTTGACAATTTTGCATGGGTCTCAATGGTAGAAGGTCCTCACAGATCGAGATACTACTAGAGTGGTGTTGTTATTTCATACCTCTTGGCACACTTGTTTGCTGGGAGTAGCACAAAGAAGGATGCAATGTCCTAGTAGTGTCTAAAAAGGTGAGCGACCAAAGTGTGGAAGATCAGAGTGCAAGTACCCTCCTCATGAACAATACTAAACACCACTAGTCCAAACATCGTAGACAGATCAAAAGGGAATTTTGAGACTCCGGGAATACACAATAGAATCATCCCTGTATCTCATGCTAAATGAGGCATTAAAAGATAAAGCGCTCCTCCATCTTGGACTCCTGCATATGACAGAGCTAGTAGATCATGTCCTCCCATGGAAGTTGATGCTTGACCTCCACCTAGAGACTATGTAAACCCATTTGAAATTGGCTGAAAGGAATCTCAGGTGTGTGCATCCAGTGCCATGTGTAATCAGTTCAAACAATGAGGTCACTTCTCAACTCCATAGAGTGCTTTACAAAGAAGGCCATTTTGGGCTTCAACCCCCCTTGATGGATTAAGCTAAATGACCTAGAAGTAGATATATACTAATAATCTTATTCAGCAAGAGATGCCCAAGGGCACCCAAAGAATACCTAAACGAATGGAAGTGGTCCATCAAAATATCATCTAAGTGAAGAAGGCATAAAACTTTTGAAAACCAATTATGAGCCCATCTAGTAGGTATAGTTGAGGAAATGGCCTCAGAAGAACAATGACCAAACTTCAAAGTATCGATAGCATCCCTTGCTAGCCCTCAACTCAGCATAACTCTAGTCTAATGCAAAAAAGAGACAAGCCTAAAAAAGGTCTCAAGCTAGAATGGGTGGGTCACAAACTCTGATTGAATAATGGTTGAGGGTCTTCCTCCACCCAAACCTAGGCCTTGAAAATGGAACCCCCAAGTAGGTGTAAGTTGTGGTGATTTAAACGTCCTCCCCTGGAACAATAAATGGAAATCTGTAAGGATTTACGAGAAGACTTCATTGTCTTTTACTTATTGTAACAACTAATAAAAATTCTGATTTTGGGAGCGTGGGTTTTACCCATTGGTATCCCTATCTCTCCACCTTTTGGAGAGGCTTGGTGGTTTGACTTTGTTGGTTTATTTCATTTTGCATGCATATCATCTAATTGAGAAATTAACACAACATGCATCACACTCATTTTGCATGCACTTTATTTTAACTTACTATATGTTTTAAATCCATAACAAGTTCAGATTTTTTGCATGCAAGCACTTGACCTTATTTGGCTTGAACATAGTTCCAAGTTTACTTATGTTTCACCATTAAGCACATTTTACATGCATCAAGTATTTGGACAAATTTTCTCCATAAAGTAACATTTTATTTCATGTCAAGCAAATACATTTCAAGTAGAAGTTAATTCTCATTGTTTGGTTAATTTATTTACATGCCCCAAGCATCACTAAAACTTACCTCCAACTTAAGTTGGTTGAATAGACTTTTAGGGACCCTCTACCTCTATTGACTCCTCATTGTGAGATCCAAATATTTGGGCAAGGATGAGGTCTGAGGACTAGAGTTCAATTGTAACTTTGCCTTAGCACTAATCAAATAAAATGAACCAAGAAAAACATTCCATCACATTTGCTTTGGTTTAAAGTCTCACATGCAAATCTTATTTCAAGAGGCACTTTGGATGCAAGCATTGTAATCTCTTTTAATTTTGCAACAAGTATAATTTTCTTGTACTTGGAAATTGACTCATCTTTTGGTTTAATTGCTTATTATCATGAATGGTTGATTTCACTTTCAAGTATTAGTATTTTGGCTTGCAAACTTAATTGCATGTTGTCATCTTGTTCTAACATTTGAGTTATTTTTGTATCCTTTTCAGCAAGACTATGTTGCAGGAAACGTAGGGCAAGGGGGCATTTCCATACGAAAATAGGTACGAAACGCTGAAACGCGTATGGTACGGCCCTGAAACGCGTTTCAGGCCGCACTGCCATGTTTCACAAAACTGAAACGTGGCTAGTACAGCCTAAAACGCGTTTCAGGGCCATACGACTCATGTTTCAGCTTTTTACTTGTGTTTTTTTAATTTGTTTTCTAATTTATTTTTAGGTTATCCTAATGACTTCTAGTTGCTTCTAGATGCATGTCTAAAGTTATAAAAGTGAACTTTTTCCCTAGTGTTGATATGTAGTTCATGGTAATGTTAAATTCTTAAAGTAAAAGTGATATTCTCCTTTATTTTTCATTTTCATCCTTTTACTTAAATTTTTATAATTACCATGAAGTGACTCAGAATGTTTGAGAGTGGTTTCGCCCTCATTGGATTTCATATGGAGAAAGTAGAATTTTAGATCTCACTAAAAATCCAGCAGATGTATCTGTTTTTCAGGATTTCAAGATTGGGGGGATTGCAATGTTTCCATTGGATTTTATCATGTTCTAGGGTATGGAACTTGTATTTAATCAAGAGAACCAAGCCCTCTATGCAGGGGAGACACCCAATAATGAAGAGCATGTAGGGTACTAGTGTATGAAACTTGTATTTAATCAAGAGCACTAAGGTTGTTCGACTATGTAGGAGGAGATTCCCAATCAAGCACGAGACAAGAAATTAGAAATTTCTCGTGGCTGATTTTGGATATTTCTATTTTCATTATGTGATCATTCATGAGTAAATGTGATGTAAATTTAGAGACTTATAGTTTATGCATTGACAATTTTATCATAATGTAATAAATTAGAATGTATCATATATGCTTTATGATTGCACATATTTCTTAAATGTCCTAAGATATATTCGCGTTTCCCCATTTCCAAAATTTGGGGCGGTCGCGTTTCGTATCACTTCCCGTTTCGGAAACGGGTACCCATTTCCCCATTTCGTGCAACCTAGGAGCAAGATAGTTTCAACTTTCCATGCTTTGATTTGTAGACTTATTCATCTTGAAAGCATTTATAATATCTTGTGCTAACAATTTAGTGTTTCACTTTTTAGGGTTATTTTGGCTTTCCATTTGAAAACATTTCACTTCATTTTAAGCAAAATACAATTTCATTTCTTAAAGAGCAAATACTTGGAAGGCACTGGTTGTTTATGTATTTCATGCTTATCTTATGATGGTTATTGCTCATATCAATTTTTTGCTTATAAATCTTAAAGAGATAATCTATTTAACTCTAACAATTCTCCTAGAAACTCACATCCTTTTTAACTTAACTTTTCATTAGGGACCACCCCCCTTAGCTAACCTAGGAGATAGCTCAAACGGAGAGAGTCGGGATTAGTTTGACAACCCCTTCTCTGAGTTCCCTGCCACCAACCACACCTTGTGGGGTTGAAGGCTTTTCTCACTAACTTGTAGGTAGGTGTAGGCGGCAGGGTCAACAGGCTTGATCAAGTGGACAACTCCACATCTATTGTTGTATATGTAATTCCTCAATTGGGTCGTTATCCAAAGACGAGAGCCTAAGTAAGTTCTTAGTCATTATTAATGATGAACTTATTTGATTGGGCAGTAATCAGTTTGTGTCATTGTGATTGAGATCGTTAGCTTTTGCTGCATTTGTGTTGGGAACCTAGCTATGTATTTATTCAGTATTCAATAGAACAATTTTATGCTAGGAATTAAGTACTGGGTGTTAGGTTCATAAAAAAAATAACATGATATCAGATCCAAAACTCTGAAGAAATCCGATCTCAGAATCACAGAAGCCAGGGTCTATACAGAATCGCTAGGCTAGGTTTGGACGAAATCGTGTAAAGGTGAAGACATTTAAGGGAGTTGCCGACAGGAAGTCGATGTGCAGATCCATTAGGGTTGTCGACAGGAAGTTAGAATCGGCCACAACATTGTGGTTATGTAAGGTCTAAGAAAATCCCAATGGCACACAGCCGCCACAGTAGCCATCGGTACAGTGAATGAACGAGGCAGAGATACTCTATGGCAGCGTAACTCGCAAGAACGATGGTGAGGGTAACTAACTAACAATCCGCAGGAGGTAGACATGTTGAGACACAACCATTAGTTGAACACACAGGCGCAGACGTGAGCAGGGCCGGCAAGAGCACAGATGCGACAGAACAATGGTGTAACACAACCCCAAGACAGCAGGCCAGTGTGAATTGCAAGAAAAAAGTTGATTGAGGCACAAGACATGTCGAGCCACAACCATTAGTTGAACACACAGGCGCAGACGTGAGCAGGGTCGGCAAGAGCACAGATGCGACAGAACAATGGCGTAACACAACCCCAAGACAGCAGGTCAGTGTGAATTGCAAGAAAAAAGTTGATTGAGGCACGAGGGCTAGCTGCAAATCATCGCAAAAGTGGCCTAACAAGTGATGGCAATAAGACTAGGAGGATGCAACCGCCAAAGTATGTTATCGGGGTAGCATGAGGGGGCTGACAAGGAGTGATAGCCGACTAGCTACCAAGAAACCCAGCCACTGCAGAGGTCAGTGCAATGAGGCAGGCAAGTGGAGGTAGAGCTCGTTGAGGACACCAAGTTGTGGAAGTTGTTGCCACAACAATGCAAAGATACAATCATTGTTTGGCAGTGAGCTGAGTAGTCAGTGGTGGTAAAAACAAGTCGTGCGAAGGAACACACAATGGTGGTTGGGATTGACGGTAGATGACAGAAGGTTAGTGGTCGTTGCGGTACAAACTGACAGTAGTTGAGTTGAGCAGTGGAGGTGTCAGCAGAACAAGGCAAGGCCACGCACATTGTAGGAGAAAGCAAATGGACACGTGGGTGTCATAGCACACAGGGTACAAAGAGGCCAAGTTGAGACCGCAAGCAGGACTACTGATAGGGCTATGTGAGGAAGTTGTCGAGACAAGGCTACAGAAGCCAGGTTGGGTGCAAGCAATGCCACAGAGCAGTGTGGAGGATAGTGCCATGGGAAGGGTGCCACGCTGGGCATGATCAAGTAACTGTGGGATGTAGTGGGTAGCAAGGAGTCACTAGGTAGAGAATTTTCCACGATAGGTTGTGAATTTCACCAGGGTTTAGCCAACAAAGCAAGTATGAAGGACAGTACCAGCAACCAATCAACTAATTGGCAGCAAAGTTCGGGTGTCTCAAAGGACCGAAACAAACCCATAGTAGTGCTAGAAGGACTTAGAATAAGAGCAATGGCGAGAGGCATTGCAGGACAGAGAACGAGTGGGAGGCTCCAAAGGTTGATCAACTTAGAGGGAGTCAGCCTTCAGGTTTAGGTAGGGAGGAGCAACCAACAGATTCCTCCATGTTTATCAAGAAGGTTTTTCAAAAGCAGGAGGCTTCTAGGAACAACACCAAGGGGAGTTGGAATTCAAGGATCTTTCCAAACCAAGTGGATGAGAAGGCTTCTAGTTCAAAGGTAGCAGCTAAGGAAAGGGATATAGGTCCACGATCGAAGATAATTCTAAGGGGTAAAAGTACCTCCCTCGCTAAGAGGGAGTGTTATCTTTTGTAGCTCAAGAAGGTACTTCTACACAGACCTTGTGTCTAAGCATGCAGAAGTTGCCTACATTCTCCTTAGAACACTTACTCAATTGTGAGCAAGTTGCTGATGTAACTTAGCCTAAGTTCAAACATAGGAAAAAACACATTAATATGTTGGCTTATTGAGCTAATAGAAACTTAGGAAAAGTAAAGTAATTTACTTAAGTAAGTTTTAATCTTAGTCGTTGATCTCAAGTGAAGCGGGATCTAATCTTGGTTGTTAATCACTTTGAGATTAGGGTTAGGATTAGGGTTTTAGCTCATTGTAAAGTTATAAAAGCAAGGCTAAGGAGAGGGAGAAGACACACCATACAATGGCACTAACATCAGGATGAGAAATGTGAAACTCTAGTGTGTTAGGTTCAAAAAAAGATGCAAGGAGTAGCGAGGGAGACAGATCTAGATCATCCGAGGAAGATTGAAGGACAAATCTAGGTCTTGATTAGGTGGATAAATCCAGGTTTATTGGTTTATATGCAATTCCTCAGTTGGGCCATTATCCTACGATGGGATCCCAAGTAGGTTTTGAGTCATTATTAATGATGAACTGATTTGATTGAGCATAAATCTATTTTTTTCATTGTGATTGAGATCGTTATATTTGCTTCCACTAAATTTGTGTTAGGAACCTAGCTATGTATTTATTCAATAGATCAATTTTATGCTAGGAATTAAGTATTGGGTGTTATGTTCATTGTTCATAGAAAAACTAATAAAGCAATGGAGTCAATCAAAGATTGATATGAGCAAAAGGAAAGTTGCAACATCAAAATGTATGGACTTTCTACAAATCCTCAAACATTAGCAATCTACATACTAGTCAAGAATCAAAAGATAGTTCGGAGAGAGATTTTATAATGGCTTGGAATGGAGGGACCAAGAATTTGAAAAAGAGTAAAAAGGGAGCTTTTGGCCTCTATTACCCATTGCTCTTGAACCATACCAAATCATTGATTTTCCTCATAGTGAACAACTTTCTTTAGAAATAAGGCATATAGTTTTCAATCTAAACCAATCAAGGTTCATGATCCTGTTCATGAGGTTGAAAACTTCATGTCTCAAATTGTAACATGGAGACTTCGTCGCTAGCACAATGAGCAAGAAGGAGAATTTGTCATTAGCAAAATGAGAAAGAACAAATGTTTAGAAGAGTTACAAACTACGTAGAGGTAGGGAGGAGAAGTAAGCAAGTACTAAAGTCACTCATTTCAATGAACTTGAGACCATCATCCATCTTGTAGCTAGCCCTTTGTAAAGTAGTCAATGCTCACAATCATCAATCCGAAGCTAGTTGTGGAGTAGTAGAAAGAATCAACACAAGAGGTGCACAAATACATGTTCATGAATCAAGAAGTGTGCAGAAGGTTGAATTGTTTGACATAGTCCCTTCTGTGAAACCCAAGTTTCCCAATCCAAAGAAAAACATATGTTAAGAGGCCTAGATCATATCTATCAAAGGGTATCAACATACAAGCAATAAATAATCCACAAATGAATGTGCTACTAGCAAAAAACAAGATGAAGGTGCCATAGTCAAATTAGTAAGTCAAACAGTTGGATTAGTGCCATGGTTCATTGAGTAGTTGAATGTTTTGAAAGATGGTGCAAAATGTTTTTTTGATTCCTTCACATTCAATGTTCAAAACCAAGATTTCATGAGAGCCTAGAAAAAGAAGTGGGGAAAGAAAGACAGAAAGTGAGAATCAAGATGATAAGTACTAAAGAATTCATCTCCAATTTTGATGATGCACCCAGTGGGCATTGCAGCATCACGCATTGCATTTTCAAAATTAACCAATACAAACTTGCAAAAGATGCACAATGCACCCTTATCAAAGGATAAGGTGATTGTTAAGCTAGGAGAACAAATTAGAGTTCAAAGCACCATAGCCAATGGTATGATGGCATTGATGACAGATCTTCTTTGCTAAGAGATAAATTCAAAGAATCAATATCTAAATAATTTGATATACTCATCAGTTTGCATGTATTGGTGCTTTGATGATAGAGCCAAATCGAAAGAACAAAAAACAAGAAGAGGTTGACCGAGGTACCCCAATGACAATATCACTCATAATGACATAAAGTGAACCCAAAGGGAAGAATTATACATGCTAATCCCACACATTTACATAACTTCAAAGAAAAAAAATCGAGGTGGCTAAATTTCATGCACATATGGCATTTGGTGAATCAAGTGTTCAAAGCACACAAATCAAGTGTTTAGCATATTGAATGAAATTTCTAAGATGTTGTTATACATGCAAGTCATACAAAACATGCTAATTCCTCTCGATCATTATCCTAAAGAAGCAACTATCCCCTTTGAAAAATTCCAAGAGAAAGATGTCCAAAGCATCAAATTGAAAGATGACCCAAGCCCTCAATGAATCAATGCTCGACAAGCACAAGGCTTTACCTACAAAGTAATATGGATTGCTCGATGATGTACTTGTTGAATTTTATGGGAAGAGAGTCAATGTAGAGTTTAGATTGGTGAAAATTAGACCTAAGGTGAGGAATTTTATATTCCCCTGTAAAAAAATCAATTATTGAGACCTTACCCAAATCAATAGTTATGATCCCCATTTGATGAGGTTGATTACTAGATAATTTATTATGTTGACATCAAAGAATCAAAGACTAGGAGTTGACAGGTCTAAGGGGTATGTGAGAGGTCCAACGAAGATGTGAAGAGCCATAAGGAGTAGGCAGGAGTCACTTCTAACTCTTGTAAGTAAAGCATTAAAACAAGAAAAGGGGGGTTCAAACTTGGGAAGCAAGCTATCTTGTAACTAAGTTTAAAAGCACAGCTAAACAATGAGTTAATTCAAACTTTGACAGTTATTCATGTTGTGATTTATATTTATGTGTTACTTTATTTAATTTATTGTTAGTATATATTATTGATTGTTGTGGACTATTCTCTCCTTCAATTTGTGCAATATCACATTGCAATTCCAATTTTACTTTTAACTTGCTCCTAGTACTAGGATTTACTTTCTGAATTTTGCTTTTTGCGACATAAACAAAAAATATAAAACCATAAAATGAAATTGGCATCCAATGCCAAAAGCTAGATGATTCACCAATAAGGGTGGGAACCACACTTTGAGGGTTTTATCCCAATAGATCCATGTGCATTAAAGTGGGTCAAAAAACCCATGTCAACACCATGGTTTACCAATTCCTATTAATTTTTTGTCAATGTTTCCAATTTCTCGTAATCTAAGCCCTTAAATATTTTCTTATATATGCCAATAATTTCATGAATGGATATAATGCTAATAGAAGACATTATACAACCTATAGTATGACCTAAGGCCTTAAAGTCCTTTTAATTAGAGATAGGTATGAACATGAACACAAGCATAACCATGATGTCATTGCTCTTGCTTAAAAGAAGACCAAAACAACCACAAATTAGCTTTAAAAGCAAACTGATCAAGACTAGCCAAAACTACAAGTATTTTCCCGTTGGGACTAGATTTTAATGATAAGCTAAGTTAGGACACGCACAATGAAAACACAAAAAGGAGGATGGAAAGCAATTTTCCTGCTCCAAATAGATAGAAGACAACATAGATCTAGGATTAGCAAATGTTGCACTTCTCTTTCCAAACACTCATAACCCCAATACCTCTATATGGATGCAACATTTGGGGACTTTTAACCACCCACACATTCGGGTCCAAGGAGAGACATTTTCTCCTATGACACAGTTTGTTAATGGTAGCCCTATCACAACCCACAGATAGCCAACCTCATATGCCTCTCATACACTCTCTAACCAATGCATCTATTCATCTAGCTTGCTCATCCAATGAAGGATGGTCATGTATTGTGAGGTTCACTAACCATTTTTGTACTCAAGTGATTTCATTTAATGTTTTAAGGGCATTTTGGTATGTGGTACAGGTTGAATTGGATGACAACCCACTATTGGTTGTACACTTGTTCCCTTGTTTCACCTTGGTAGTTATCACTTGCCCCTAATCCAATATAACCTTCCTTAGGGCCTTTCTTTCAATGTCTAGGAGGGGCACAAATAGGAGGCACTGATGATGGTAGTGTTCCATGTTATCCATAATGAGCATTCGTCATCTTTTCCCTTTGTTCCACTGTCCCATCTTTTGATTGGTTGTTGTCAGTCAATCGCACTAGTTCATTGTTGACTTTTCCCTATGAGAAGATAGGGTTGCATATACCGAAGGTTGATGCAACTATAAAAAGGAAAGATCATGAGCCAAATGTTAAAACACAAAAGAATGGCAAAGGATGCGAAGAAAGAAAGAGCAAAATAGAAGCATGAGCTCTACCCTCTCTAATATAGCCACTCATCCCTAAGAGTATCCATGCATATCAATCCTATTAGAGTAAAAGGAACTCTCTACGAATATCCTAGCCAAGATGAAGCGATAATAATACCCATCGTAGAATGGGGTTATCTTATTATTACATGCTAATCAATGAAGTGTATTAACAAGCCATCTAAAGAAAATAAAAAGGCATGTATAGCGGCTTGGAAAAAAAAAGGCAAGGAATGTAACTCACGCATTGCTAAGCGCTCCCTCTACAAAGGAACTCATGGATAATGGTTTAATATAACCTACTATAAGACTATGACTCCATTCATGAAGTACAGCCCAGTCCATTCATGAAGTACAGCCCAGTCCATTTCACCCATCACTTATACCTATCTCCTCAAAGGGTTGGCCTAGGAATTGTTCCTCCCCATATGGTTGGAAGCATCTAATAGGGTCTTTTAATAATCCTCCCATGCATGGTAAGTTGTGTACAGATCATAACCTAGGAAGACATTTGAAGATATTGCTTATATGAAGTACTTTGATGCCTTTAACATTAAGTATGGCCCACTCTAATACTATTATGGTTCTCGCACCCATGATGTTGATCTCACTTGATTCCTTGAGTATGTGTAGATATTTGTTCCCAAGTAGAGCTACCATCCATTGAGGGATTGCATGATGCTTCTCTAGCACTTCAAAGAGGATGTCCAAACCCATTTGATGAAGACTTAGTACACTTGGACAAAGGACATTGGGCACTTATTGAGGATCATTAACTTTGGGATGCCTTGACACAGTTGATGATACCTCCACCAACCTTTAGGTCCCTAGACACTGCCCTCCAAAGCCAGAACGTTGCCTTAAGAGAAATTGTACCCTAAAGATGACAAGACATCCCCAAGTTGGCATTGCACATACTTGATGGATGTTTCCCTGTTTTTTAGGAATATTTGATGATGATGATGACATGGGAATTTGGGATCCCTTTGGAGGGGGCGATAAACTATTCTCCATGATGATGTCATGCCCAAGCATTATGACATCATGTTCTTGATGCTTGGGAGGATGACGTGGTCACTTTTATGAATGGCATTGGGTTGGGGAGGCCTTGCTTGTTAATTAGGCATCCATTTGATAATGGCACATGACATTTTGGGATGAAATGCACCCATTTGATCCATTTATTGCACTTTTCGTGGAGAGACACTCCTTTGGGATAATGTTGTCACCCTTGGAGGGAATTTAACTCACACGTGTGGGCTAATTGAGGTATTATAATTTTACAATATATCATTGATTTATCTATCTTTGGGGGTCAAATTATAACCTATCCAACTTGTAATCGTAATTTATTATTATTTTAGGGCTTTTAGGCTAAATTAGTCCAAATCAACTTGGTTACCCTCATATAAATAGAGGGAAGTCAATTTCCTTTAGATAATTGTCACACTTGGAGATAACTTGCACTAGCTAATTGGTCTCCTCTTGTGCACTATGGAGCACTAGTGTAGTGAATCTCCTTTGTTGGATTTTTCATGGACGGTTCTCTCTCTTGGATGATTATTGGTGATTCTTTGATGATATGTGCTATGTTAATGTAAGTTATCTTCTTCCATCTTGTTCTTGTTAATGAATTAGGGTTTAATGAAATTTTCACAAGGTTTTGTTGATGTTTTATGGCTCTAAAATCTCCTTGTACAAGATTTTCATCAAGTTTCTCTTCAAGTAACATAGGTTTAGCTTCCTCCCTTTCAATCTCCAAAGAAGATAGAATGACGCTAGGGTTAAAGAATTGAGGAACACAGGTTTTCCTTCCTCAATTTCTTAGAATCCAAATCAATCTCTTTTATTCCAAGGATTTTTACTCCTAGAATCCATTAGCCCTAGATTGAGAAAGGCACTAGTCCTATCTCTTATGCCAATCCTTCAAAAAAACTAAATATTTTTATTTTAAATTTTATGGGGTAAATTTGAGGTAGGTTACAGCAAAATCATTTATTGTTCAACATTATTTGCCTTGGAGATTATTGTCCTAGGGTCAGGATTTGTATGCATTTATTTGAAAAAGTAAAAATATCGTTTTACATGTGATTTCAGCAACGGTTTGACTTCTAGGGTTTATTGTGTCGTTATATGTGTTTTCAACCATTGAAGATTCTTGTAGCTATTTCATTGTTTTACTTTTTATTTAGACTTATTTTGTGCACTTGTTTATCGTAGATTCTGAGGCTTTATTTTATTGTTGTTGTAAACTATTTGCATGTTGTAAATTGTTGACTAAAACCCTAGTTTATAACAGCCAAGTGTAAATTTCTGATTGTGTGTTTGGGAACCTATTTGAACCTTTGTTGGTTAACCTAAGCCTTCTAGAATAAGCCTTAGGAACCCTTTAACTTGCTCTCTTGGAAATATGCCATAAATCACCCAAAACCCTAATCATTCCATACTTATACTTGGGTGAAATCTTGTTGTAGAACCCTTACAAGGGCATTTAGCCTAAGTCTAATTGGGTTACATGACCCCTAAGATCTACTAGGGAAACCCCCCTTGTGGTGGATTGTGTCTAAACACAAAAATGGGGTAGTAGTTATTGAGGTGACAATGGTAACTCACTCATTGTTGTCTCAATCTAGGTTGCTTAGTGAGGCTTTGCACTAAGGTGCTAGAGCTTGTAGTAGCATGGACAAAGCATTTCTAGAAACAAGTGAAACCAGTTTGAATAAGTATATAAACACTTAATTACAAATTGTTTAAGAGTAAAACACAACACCCGCAATGATATAATTCTAGTTGAAAGAGGACTAAATCCAATGAAATTCCATGCATTAAGCAAGTTGACTCTGTATGCATAGAAACTGGCAGCGATGAGCAGTGACAATATTCAGTTAAAAATTAATCAACCAAGATGAGCTGAAAAGAAGGAAAACAAATGGAATCTACAACCCAGTAAATGGGTTGACGAGTGGGATATAGATGAAAAAAATGCCCAACACATAAAGAGATGATAAGTCATGTACATGAATGTTAGAAGGTGAAAAAGTAGAAAACACATCAAAAGAAAACAACAATACTGCATGATGATTTCCACAAACAGGAAGAAATCAAAATGCAAAACTAATAAGATCTATGGCACGAAAAGCAGGTAAGAGTGCAGCTAAGAACCAGCTCCCATAGGTTGAGATGTGAAACAGGAATATCGTAACAGAGAAAGGACTTGTTCCAAGAAGGGCTATGTTAGATATGTGGAAATGGGGAGGTGGAAACAAAGCAACATTTTCTCCTAAGTTGTGCAGTGTACATAAAAGTCAGAGAGAAATCAAACTTGCACAATGAAGATCAACATTCCAAGAGGATAATAGTAGGAGAAGTAACAAAGTTGGTTGAGAAAAGGATGCAAGCAAGAAGCAGGTTGATGAAAGTAAAGTCAATGAGGCAGCTAACACTTGATGCAAAGCAAAGGAGATTGGACCTAGATGAGTAGACTGGGGACATTATTTGGTTCCTGCCATTACACAGCAATCTCTTTTTATTGTAATATTTTGCTTTAAGCACTTTGAAAAATGTTGCACAAAATGTGAACTTTCTTTTGTCCCATATGGCTGCCCTGTAGGTGGTTTAATAAAAGCTATCTATCTATCATGGAAGTGATTAATCAAGACTGAAGAAACTCTATTTTTGTCCCATGCAGCTGCCTCATGGACTTTTTAATGAAAGCTATCTATCTATGATGTAAGTGATTAATAAAGAATGAAGATGAGAAACTCAGTGAGCAGTGCCATAAAGCGTCCCAGATTCTTCGTAGACAACAAAATGGAGGGAAGACATTAAAGCACCAACTAAAACAAGAATGAAAACATACCATTGATGAAAGAGCTTGAAGTCCAGCGGAACGTAAAAGGTAACACCTTCTTTCTTCTCCCATTTCTTGAGCAAGCCCACATAGTTTGGGAATAAGACCTTCCAAGTTAAACATGTATGTGCTGTCCATCTGTTTTCAAGAATCAAGATAGTTCTACTTCAGAAATGTTATTGGTTAGAAGAATCATTAAATATAATTAAAGCAGCTTCTCAAAAATTGAAGAGTTCACTAATGAAACAGCAAATACAACTTGTAAGATTATGTACCTGGCTGTTAACAAAATCAGCAAGAGTTTGGCAGCTGAGGATACGCATTTCATCATATCGTGTTTGGTCCAGTAGAGTACGGATAATAGTTAAAAGGCTACTAGCAAATAGAGGCCTGTAAGCAGTTATGTCATGCACAATGTCAAAACAACCAAACAAGAGTTTACCAAACAAAATTTGTTTGCAAAATGTTATTATAAAATATTAACAATCCTGGAAATATAGGACAGAATATTCAAATTGTATTCAAGAGAAAAATATAGGGAAGCTATTTCCAGTCAGCTGCGAGCACAGAAATATCAGGAAACTGCTGAAATGTTTCCAAAAACGTGTTAGACATTTCTTGGCAGTTTCATGAAACGCCTTGGTGTTCCCAGCACCCCATGCTGATTTTTTTCTTTTCTTAAGCTAAAAACAGAAAAAAAGGGGGTTTGATGGTCCCCATAATGGCCTCCAAATCCTAAAATGAAAAAGAGGGAAAATAAAGAGAATTAAGGTTGGACGAAGATCATTTTTCACTTCATTAGACCATTTTCGTTTTGACAGTGGCACCTTCTGGACAGCAGCAACAACATTTCGACAGTAAAGAGACAAATTTAAAGTTGGATTTCTTCTAAAGGAGAGTTTCCCTGATGTCAAAAGATTCTAATTTCTCTTTCTTTGTTATTCTTTGCAGAAGTTAAAAGTCCAGATTTATTTGAAGGTTTTGAAGTTATTCCTCACCCTTTCAAACAACACAGCAAATATGCCATCCTTCCAGAGTGTTCTTGGCTCCAATGCACTGGCTTCCACCAAACTGCAGAAAGCAGATGCATTTCAGATCCAAGAATGCCATTAATGCAATATGTGACCTTGGTCTCTAAAAGAGCTAACATTCCCAACTACAGAAAGCATTTTTGTGATCCAAGAACACCATTAATGAAACATGTGAACTTGGTTTCCAAACGAGCTAAGAATACTGGGGGAAGCCACCTCACTGCACCTTTTGCATCCTTGAATGCTAAGGCAACGATACAAGAGTGAAGGGGCATTTGGTACCTGAAAAGGGGTGTGAAGTTAAGGATTGTCAGAAAAATCCCAAAGACAAACCAGGAAATCTTGAGGTTGCATCATGAAAGTTTGCCTTTCTTGGAAAGAGGTAGATATGAAGAAGATGTTGAAGTTGGGTATGATGACAAACAGATGAAGAGGCCAACCACCTCCACTTTTCAACAACTGCATCAACCCATGGGAAGTAACAAAGTCAAAATGAACAAATAAAACCACTAAAAAAGTCTCAGGGATGTGTACAACATTCCAAAGTGTAAGCAAGTAGAGAATGGTGCTGTTGATATTATTTATGCCTGCGAAATCCCTTTAATGTTGCATGATCACCTTATTGTGAAAAAATAGTGAAATCTATCATGTAAACCCCAAAAGGCTTCAGGCCTTATGGTTTCAACAAACTGAGAAACACAGTGATCAATAGACCCTTGAGTAGAGTGGACCAAAAACAGCCTTTGGCAAGTTATGGTTGTTCAATTATATGGATGGTTGGACAGATAGGAGACACATCCATTGCTAAACATCATCGTCAGCTCTTCTGAAGGTCCTTACTAAGGCAATAGATTCCTACTGAAAATTGAAGGACAAAGTTCTATAGTATGAGCCCCCTCTTAGAGAGGCTATTTAAGAGGTTGGAAATTCAAATGTAGCTCAAGTGCTTACAGATGCAGCATCTGTTTGTCAGTTGATGTGTAGAAGCAGTTTCAATATTTGTTTTGAACCCCTTGTGCTATGCATGCTTGAATAATTCATCGAAGGATATGGAAAAAAATTATTGATTTGCTCAAATAATTATGGAGGCTAAGGTCCTTGTAACAGGTCACATGCACAGTTGGTGTTTCTAAACCTTCTCACTTCATTTTAATTGAATACATGATTCAATGCAAACAAGAAATATACACTACAAATATTTCCAATGATTAGAGAGATGGAGTGGTTTCAACACTGAAGAGAGAAAACGACTCCAAGAATATGTGCTTGATAGGAGATAGTGAGAGGACTTTGAATTCATATGTTCCTTCAAAAAACCTATTTTGAACCACAAGGGATAGCTCAGTTGGTTCGACCATTCCTGCTAAGGCATAATGCCCAGGGAAGATGGTAACAGTACCAGATAACTTTAGATTTTTAGTGTTCAGTTGGTTCGACCATTTTTCCATTTTGATATTGTTGCAATTGTTTTTCCGTGAATTATATAACAATATTGAATGTTCATCATCTATGTTGAATGGTGGTATGCAATATGGAATTACTAAATCTGAACTTTGAAATTATCATTTGAAATTGACATTTTTTTGTGACTAGAGGAATCGGCAACTGGGCCGGTTCCATACTCGCATGACATGGGGTAGATTCTGACAGCTACCACTATAACCCCCTAGGTGCCTACGTATTCCCCTTTCATAGACATGGGTGAATAGGAGGGATTTGAACCTCGAACCTCCTGGTACATAACACTTCATTTTCACAGCCATCGCCAATGAGCTGCCACCCAGGCGCTGAAATTGACATTTATGAATTGAATCTTATTTTTCAAATGTTTATATTTTATCATTCTGATTTAGTGAAATTTTATATCAAAATCTTCTTCCTGTTTCCAGAACCATTTCCTAGTGTTTCCTAAGTTTTACATCATTTCCAATCATTTGTATTGAGGCTACTCCTGCCATATCCTACATTACAGGCCCTTGCTGTTCCCATTTCCAGAAACTAGCTTCCTACCATTACGCATTTCCAGAAACTAGCTTCCTACCATTACGCATTTCCAGAAACTAGCTTCCTACCATTACGCATTTCCAGAAACTAGCTTCCTACCATTACGCATTTCCAGAAACCATCTTCCTACCATTACCCATTTCCAGAAGCTGATGTAACATAAGAAAGATATTTAGTGAAAAGGCAATTCCAACAGAAAATTTAATCAAGATTCTGAACATTACTTCATCTGACTAGAGACATAAGGGCCAGCAGAAACCTCGACAAGGGCATTTGAAAAACATATCACAAGAAACATAGCATAACAGTGTAAACAAAATTTATATATGCTGTACAGTTGGAAACCATAACAACCCCTCCAGCTGCAGCAAAAGTCGCAATAGTGTTTTGCTTTGCTAGCTTTCACCTATGAGCAGGTCATCCATTCTCCATGCAAAACTCGGTAGGCTTATGAATACTTGAAAGGCCATTTTTTTAAAGCTGCTACAACGTATTTGGGGAAAATATCAAAAGGAAACAAAAATTGGAACAAATTTCTGTCACACAATAACTACATATGAACTACAGCAAGCTTTTGGTGCTTTTTAGTTAAACATATTCAACATTTATATGAAAAGCTGTTATTGCTTTCTAAAATTTGTTTCTCAAACATGAACCCATTGTTTAAGCATAGATAAAGGCTCTTCTTGACCTGCTGCAGAATTTTAATCCAGCATTATAATTCGTGAATTTAGCTCAATTAAGTGTTCCAAAAGAAGTGATGCACAGGGACATGTGTTTGCAATGTTGCAATATCATTTCAGGGAATATATTGCTGAGGGTGTGGTAGGCTTATCTGTACTTGAAAGGCCATTTTTTTAAGCTGCTACGATGTATTTGGGAAAGATCTCAAAAGGTAACAAAAGTTGGAAAAAAAATCTGTCAGACAATAACTACATATGAACTACAGCAAGCTTTTGGTGCTTTTTAGTCAAGCATCTTCAGAGTTTATGTAAAAAACTGTTGTCAAGCTTTCCAAAATTTGTTTCTCAAACATGAACCCATTGTTTAAGCATAGATAAGGGCTCTACTTGACCTGCTGCAAAATTTGAATCCATCATTATAAATTGCAAATTTAGCTCAACTAAATGTTCCAAAAGAAGTGATGTATACTATATAGAAACATGTGTTTGCAATGTTGCAATATCATTTCAGGGAATATATTGCTGAGGGTGTGGAAGAAAATTATCAGAAACATCAGGGAAAATATCAGAAATTATAGGAAAATTTTGGAAAGAAAAAACTTAAACCTGAAAGATTCTGAAAATATCGGACAAATCAGCAACCAGAAAAACCCAGGAACAATCAGAGATATTTGCAACACTGGTTTGCATCACATAAGAGAAAATTCTAGATCCTGAAAATACAAGTACTTACATCTGTTCTTTACATGAAGATAGTAGCTTGCTATAAACACGCATGACAACTTTGACATAACCAAAATGTTCACTTCTCAGTTCTTTGTAGCACCGCTGCTCCAAATATTTTGTGATCTGTTGCAAAATGCAGTGAAGAATTCTAGGTCAAATACAGATAAGCTACAGAAAAGAGAACCAAGAAAAGCATTGGCAAACCATTATAACGACACATGCTTTCTCGAATAATCATATTTTTTAAAACATTTATAAATTAAACCTTGGGAACGCGCATAGGATTTTTTGATGCATATTCACACAACTTGGAAATCTTCCGATCATTTGGTTCCTCATCCTGCAAAGAGAAATAAGTACATCGGTTCGGTTTAATATATGTGTAAACCAGACAGAATAATAAAAGACCCACATCAACATGTCCAATCGAATGCAAGGTTTCTATGCACTATCTATCATAAAGTGGCTAAATAGTAAATTCTACTCAGTTGATCAGCTTTTGCATCACCCATTCTTCCGACAGTTATGTTATCTGTGCAAGAAGGTTTACTGTAATGATAGAAATATAATCACGCTAACATACAGGAAATGGGACAATATAGTTGCAACTTACATTTGATCAGTAGACATGATTGTAAGTATAGCTGTATCAAATTGTCGAACTCTACCTAGTAGAAATTCATTAACTACTCCTATTCCTTAGGAAAAAAATTATCCACATTTGTGAACCCTCACAATGGGACCATTTAAAACTAAATTTCTTTGATTAAAAAAGTAAGCTAAGCAGTCGGATCTAACATTGTTTCATAAATATCTCTGAAGCTCAATCATCGCCAAGCTACAGAAGGACTTGTTCTACATTAAATTTTTCCCAAAAAATGAATAATAACATAATATTGCCTTCAGACAATTTGTAGTTTAAAATTACAAAAACCTCAAACTAAAACCAGCATTTAACATGTGGACGAAAGGAATTACTAGAACCTGCATTTTTTATGTCAACAACCGAAAGTACTAGAAATTGAATTACAAATATATAGATTAGGAGCTAAAAGCCCTTGACCACATTTAATTCAAGAGAAAATTCTATCAGTTCATGTAGAGATATCTGATAAAATTGGGAGAACACAGAAGAATAGCATTGCCCTGCACAAGGATGACATGGACAAATGAACAAATGGTCCAAAGTTTTTGAAAGAAATGAAACAACACATTGAAGTAAGACTCCAACAACACAGAGATGTAGTTCATACTTCATGACTCCCCACAGGAGAAAACAGGTTTTACCCTAAGAAAAAATAAAAGGGAAAATTAGATCAAGGGAAGGGCCCCAAATATGCATATCCATCATTATTCCAGAAAACCCTATATATATGACATATAGAGATGCATATGTTGAAACCTCGCTTATCATTGATCACAACAACGGCTTTAGTGAAGGACATGCAGTCTGTCATAAGCATCAGGATAGGTCAATCATTATATGCAGTCATGGATGTGAACCCCACTGCTATCCACTACGCATCTGGTTGCATAATGGGGTTGGATGGATGACATTCAATTCAAAGGAAATATTTCATGAATTTGGGATAAGTCACAACTTTTAGATCAAAGCTGACTAGAAAAGATTTCAGCTAAGATTGTCATTTCAGGAAATGCGCACATTCTCTTGAGATCGGAGCCAAAGCGGGCACGCTAGCCTTACTAACCAATGGAAGAACGAGTAACCTGTGCAACCTTGGCCCCAAGGTATATGATTCTTGGCGTACTTCTTATTGTTCAGTAATGAAACATAAGATAGAATTTATAAAACCGAAAATACTTATTTAAAAAATACAGAATGCGATATGGTGCAATGACTAAAATTTATGCACGTTGCCAAAGAGAAAATGTCAGAAAAGAGAGGATAAATGCTTGGACCATTCTATGCTATTTTCTGTAACTAATACCATTTTAAGGAAATTTGTGAGTAAGGAAGGATCGACAAAAATCCATGCCTATTTAAATGAAAAAAATGAGGAATTTTGGAGATTTCAAACAAGTCCATAAACGGGGATTGATTTTGGAGGAGCTTTGTTATTTTCTGTAAACGATACCATATTAAGGAAATTTGTGACTAAGGAAGAATCGACAAAATCCATGTCTATAAATGAAATGAATGAGGAATTTTGGAGATTTCAAACAAGCAAGTTCATATTCGGGAATTGATTTTGAAGGAGCTTTTTCAGACTTATGTTAAAGCGTTAACTTGAACAAATAGCGAACAGTGCCTGTCCTTCAAGATATTTATGTGATAAAATTTCGTTCAACAAATGGTGGATATCGCCCTTAAATGCCCTTTCAGCTCGAATTAATTCTACTGAGACTTTCAGTATGGCCTTTGAGGGGAATTAACGATGAATTTGATTTTACGGAAAACATTGCCCTGGATGGGGGATTTTGTCAGAAGCACTTCAGATTGAAGATCAAGTCTGAAACCCGTTCCTACTCATCAGAGATGCCAATCAATTTCCAATTAGGTGCTCGGAAATATGAATTAGAACCCTAAATCGACACAGCCTTGGTACCCTGTCATTCAATACGAGGACATTACAATAGACTTACCTGCGATCTAGGAAAAATGTCTGCCAAAAGCTTCTTGTATCTTTTAACGGGCTGTCTGGAGCGCGCCCTTAAACCAGGGCAAAAGAAACACAGATTGCCACAGATTGGCAGCACCTTTCTTGACATGACCCCCATCTTCACCAACCCCTGCAACACAAAGCTCCCCAAATCTCAAATTCACACCACATACCATCCACCATCAAATTATAGAAAGCCGTATACTGAAGAGGTATGATCATCCATCTCAAAATATTACCTGTAAAGCCCGTGGTCAGAACCCGACACCCTGGACGGACGAAACGGTATGAAGGTTCGTATCCTGACGGATCTTCTGATGCTGTAAACGTGAAAAAAATATAAAAAGCTGTGACGTGTACAATTACACCTCGTCACGTCTGAGAACGTCTAAATTCGACCTTTTCAAGCCCGGATTTCGTCAAGCTGTCCAATAGATTGAGAGAAAATCCGCGTCCGACCATTCAAGGAGCACGGACCTGACCGACTGCAAGCCCGTTATGATAAACCTAAAGGGCCGAGCTTGTGTGTTTTCATTTGGAATTTGCTGGCCAATCTTTGACAAAATTCAGTGACAAATTTATTGAAATTACAGCCTGAAACAAATCCAACAACCTGAAAAATCGCTGTTATATTCGGATTGTGCAATATATGAATCTCATAGGTAGAAAACTATCAAATAAAAATGAATTTGATATCCCGTTATCTCCGCCTACGGGTGAGCTTTAATCCCCCTCTCACAAAAAACGCGTCCCTGATCTGCAAATATGACCATGCGGTAGGCATCGTCAATTAAATGTGGCACTTATATCTCAAGGCATGACGACATTTAGTTACAGTTCCATTTCGATTAAAGCATTTCAGTAAATTCCTTCCCGCCAGGTGAATATACAAATCCAACCTGCTCCCACGTCTGATTCATCCAATCCACCGGATTCTTTGACAAGAATTTAAAGAATCATCCACCGGATCCTATGTCGAGAAATTAAAGCAGAGGGGCTCATCTAACGGGCTGCGCTCCGTCCCACAACCTCGGGATCCAACTGCACCGTCGGATCTGATGCCAGTTCACGGCGCGGCGGCCCTCTTCGCCGATTGCTTCTGACAGCTCAATGGCATCTGGATCATCGTGGACTGCGATCCTTTCAAACTCAGAAGCCGGGAAAGAGAATTTACGGCCGCCGGGTGCGCGTCACGGTAATGGAAAAACTGTACGTGACGTGTCGTCGTTAGATCCTCCTCGTGTTTCCCGGACACCGCGAAAAACGACAGAGATGCCAATAAAAACTTTGCTGACGTGACATTTATTAAAAGCGTGGCAACTGGACCTACTGGCATACTATCTTTGTCAACGGCCAGCGAAGAAACCTTCTCTTCGCTAATTGTACGCAATAACCACATGCTTTCACTGTTCCCTGAAAACGGTCAGCGGAACCAGAAGGCCCAATGTGTACCAAAAGACCGAGTAAAAAACATGTTTTTTTAACCATGAGTTATCTCGGGAAAACCCCCAAATCCCGGGGTAAAATTCGTTTGCTTTAAGATTTTTTATCACTTTAATTTATTAATATGAATGTCTCTGACTCCTTTTGGAGCGACCTCATCATGCTTTCTATAGTGTGTTGTGTACATTATTGGCATGTTGGTAACATCTCCTAAATGATGATTCACCATTTTTAACCCCACACTCATCATGAAAACCAACCCTTGGATTCTAAGGGTTGCCTCCCTCAATGGCCCTACAATTGGCCATTGAGACTCCTAATTTATAACTTTACATCCCATGATGAAAATTTGTAACGAGTGTCCCATGTCTTGTCGTTCTGGTCTTTAATAACCACAATTGAGACTTGTAAATTTATAACTTTACATTCATACAGTGTCACATTATGAAGTTTTGTATGGAGTCCCTCGTGTCTTATCTTTTGGTCTTCATAACTTGTGGTTATTGATTGTTGCAAGGACTCTACTAACTGTCCACTTGTGTCCTTTGTGTACAGTCTTTGTACAAATTTTATCTCATATTCCATTGTTATTGGTATTTATTTGATTTGTTTCATTCATATTTATGAATAACTTTATTTATATTTTAATTAAAAAAAAAACTCAAATTTTTCTATTTAAATATTTGTATAAATAAATTCTTTTAAAAAAAAATTAAAAGTTGAGAATTGCCTTACACAAACATTCAAATCAGTTATTTTTGAATATTTGTTAGGGAAATTCTCGACTCTAAAATTTTATAAATTAAGCAAATATTTATATATCATTTTTCTCTATAAAAATATTGTTTTTCTCTATAAAAATATTGTGTGAACTTAATTATTTTATATATAATTTTAAGTATTTAATGTTTTTGTATGTATTATATGTATTTATGTTTATTAATGCTGAGGTATGATAATTATTATCAATAATAATTGATAATATTAATGATGATGATTTTTGGAATGTGTATTAAAATTTTGGTTTTTTAAATTTAATCCAAAAAATATATTAATTATGTGATTAGTTTTACAATTTTAATTTTACATTTAAAAAGTTTCGAAAAAAACATTTTTTTTATGTCTCACGGTGTAGATGAATTAAAACTCTAGAAAAATTAATGTTATAACAAAATATTAGAAATTGATATATAATGTAGATGTATAAAATACATTTTAACAAAACATCCCATGAGGTTTGAACTTGTAACTAATCTACACTTTGGTTGATTTATTTTTTATAAGGTTAAATAAATAGATACTTTTGATTTTTTAAATCAAGGTTAATCATCTCCTTATAATACTTTAATTTACTATTATTCTCTAATCTTTATCTTATCATAATTTCTTTTTAAATTGAAACGTAATAACATTTTTTAATAGTGTTGATATTACAAAGTACAATTTTCCTCATTCCCAAATTTAGTCAAGATTTATTATCTTTAAATAAAAATCAAACTATTAGGGAAAAAAACTTAAAATAAGAAGAAATTATATATATATATATATATATATATATATGAGATCGAGTTTTCCCTATATGAGTTTTTTGTGTCCCTCAATAGATCTATGCAATGGATCTTTGTAGTTCAACGAAGGTGGCTTTATCGTTGTTTACATATAGGTCTTGCTTCTTATCTTGCGGAGATTGGGGTTTTAGATCCTATGGATCACAACTTTCCATTCATTTATGGTTTTTATTCAGATCTAATCATGTATGGGGGTCAATCGGCCTAGCGGTTCATCAAGGGCATATTTGTGGGCATGGAGGATCTGAGATCCGTTCTTCTCCAGAGCCATATCTATATGTAAGTTTTTATGTCGGATCTGTTAAGGAAAGTGGTTCTTTCAATAGATCTAGGACAGTTAAAATGGACCCCCTTCCAATGTTCGAGGTTGTGGGATATCTCAAAATATATGAAGGAATTCAATAGTCAACGATAACATATTTTCATTTTTTTGTTAAAACTCTTGCTGGGAAATCAATAATTATAAGGGTTTAGGTTGGGTATTTGGTGCAAGATCTCAAACAGAAGATCTAAGAAAAGTCAGGTATTCCAACAAAGCTTCAAATTTTGTTTTAATAATATCATAATTATAAATTAAAATTACTCTATTATCATACCCTTAAATCACTCTAATATTTATATATTTAACTTTTATAAATAACTATTAATTTAAAATTAATTTAGTTTATAATCAATTTTATTAGTGTATGAAACAGTCCCTTTCACTTTTATTTTAATAAAAATATATCTAGCTATTTATATATTACTCTAATATTTTATATTTTTAATAATTTTGTAACTAACTATTAATTACTCTAATAATTAGATATAATAACTTTGATAACTAACTATTAATTTTATTAATTTTAGGTTATAATTTATTTTTTAATATATATTTATAATTGTAAGTGGATAAAAAGGGTCCATTTACTTTAAGAAGAATTTAACTAACCAGCGTAACTTATTTAATTAATATACCCCTAATCCTGTCCTAACTAACCAGTCAAATCTAGTCGTTGTCAATATAGTCGTTACCTGGTCAAGGAATATAGTCGTTGGAGGTTCTTCTCTATCTATTTAACATGCAAAGCATGATCTGTTCTTTCAACTTGTCCTGAGGATGAACCACACTGGTTGGTTTGAAACGCGTCGACAAATGAAATATCTTGTGATTTACGCCGAAAAATCTCTCATAACATATTTAAGCATAGGGGTCTCGTACATATCTGAGAATCACTAAGAAGCAATGTTTCCTTATATCATTAGCTGCATTATCATCTATTAGGTCATAGATACATTGTTCATTCATTTACAAATCAAAACATGAGGAGAGCCATACATTATCATTGTCATAATACATGCTTATAACCAACATAATAACAACAGAAATATCGAGGATACATCAGCTATAAGATCCACATATAAACCAATACATTTACACATATGATATCAAGGAAAGAACCTCTTATTAATTAATGCAAAAGCCAACCTAGTATAGGACTACCATGTTCCACCCGACCATAGATTGGCTGAGCTAGATATCTCTTTAGCCAATCACCCTCGTGCCATATTCCAAGCATGAATCTGGGACTCAAACCAAAAGAACCAACTAGGGCATCCCGAGGCTAAACCACCTCACCCTCTTCAATAGAAATCATGCTTTACCGTAATCCATACCGGATCACTAGGCCAACACAATAAACATGTAATAACAGATCTCCACCAGATCACTAGGCCAAAACAAGCATGGATGCCACTGGATTTCTCCACCTACATTGTGAGGAATTTTCTTGTCTCCTAGTCTCTCGGGCTTTATCGCAATCCATAGTCTGATCTAGGGATCACTAGGCCCTAAATCAAGATGCCATCCTCTAAGCTTTACCGTATATCCTGCCTTTCACCGACAAGGATTCCTAGGCCTAATCAAGGGAAACCACCTCTAGGATTTATTGTATATCCCGCCATTCACCATCAAGGATTCCTAGGCCCACCGAGGCACACAATACCTGGCTTTACCACAACCCATAGTCCGGTTCAGGGGTCACTAGGCTAGTGGTTTTACCGTAATCCACAGTCTGGTACAGTGATCACTAGGCCATGTGTTCTTCCTTTCGTAGATCCACCTCACTCAGCTTTGAATCCGTCCGACAATCCATCTCAACCAAAAACATGAGAACCCCATCACACCATGGCTATCCAGAAATGGCAAGGCTAGGTTGAAAACATTGTCACCCCTGACAAACCCATGCCATAACAACAAAGAACCACATGCAATACCATGCATGCCAAATCTAGTAAGGAAATCACACATGAAAATTGATACCTACAAAGAATCATGTTATAACTGCTTGATCTTGCTCTTCCTTGCTTGTTCCTTCCTTCCTCTTGCCTTCTTTACCTTTCTTGACCCAATGTTGAGCAAAATCTTGCCAACTAATCCTCAGAATCCTTTTTATCAATGAGGCCTCTATTTTCTTCATTTTCCATTATTTTCCTTCATTTTCATCCTCACATGCAACCTGTGACTTTTCACCTTCCTTTTTCCTAATTTCCATTACTTTCATAACTAAATGTGCCAAAAATGTCATTTTTCCTTTCCAAATCCTTTGCCATTGCCTTTTCCAATTTCCTTTAACCATGATAGCTAAAATGAACACCCACACTAATAGTTTTTGCCCACCATTCAGCTTGGAATAAGTGTCCCATCAACCATGGTCTTATGTTTTTTACATGGATGTTTAACCAAGGTTGTTACAGAACCCTCCCCCTTGGGGAACACCATCTTCGATGTTCAATGACACCTATAACTAGCAAGACCATTGAAAACAAAACATATTGCCCATGGAGCTTTATAATACAACTCGTTGCAGTATTTACAATTACCATCTGCTAAAACATGACAAACATACCATTTACTGGATCTTTATAACACCTCATTACAATATTTACAATAATAACCACACATACACATTTGCTTCACCCATAAAATAATCTTACTGTCTATGGAGCTTTATAAATCCAGCTCGATACAGTATTTACAATAATACACACACATACACATATGCACATTTGCTCAACCAACAAATAAAAGGATATGATGCCTGCATCAGGAACAAGGGAATCCAGAAGCTCACACCTCCATCCCCAAAGTAATACCCTAGATTCACCTCCTTCCCAGGAAGTCCAGAATCCACTGCAAGGGCAAATCTGTTATAATCCTACACCACTTGTCCTCTCAGCGAAATGTTACCATCTCATTGTTCTAGGGCGCACTCCCAATGAGCATTTGATTCCATCTAGCAATGAGAATGAGCAAAGCAAATCCATCCTCGTCCTTCCCTTCTCTGCTACAGAGTCCCTCGGGAAATCCGATCACCCCTTCCATGCAGTCACACACCTTCTAAGTTCCGCTAGCACCCCCATCCCAGGCAGTCCATCCCTTGGCAAGGCTTCCTCGCATCAGAATATACAAAACCCAAGGCGTATCCCTACCTCAAAACCATAAGACCAGTCATAGCATGCTCATGGAAATCAATGGACACTATTGGGTACAAGTGTCCCATAATGGCCCTGCTCCTGAATACTTTACCAGCATACCGCTACATTTTCCAATTCCTTTTCTTGTTGTTGCTAATGTTTATTGTTAGTTTTGACCACCCAACCAAGAACTTCATGCTTTCTTGTACCAAGCACATAATTTCCATTAGATTCAAAATAAATTGAATAACTTCAGATCATACCTCATTGGTGGCCCATTAACAAGGTACACTTGCAATTATGTTCGCTTCCTATCACGACAAGTCAAACTAACACCTTTGACCAAATCATCATGTATAAACATATCATGCTAGGTTAGCTCAAAACAAAACCATCATAGGTCAAAATCATAAATCACATGTAACCATCATAAACCATAATCATAGATCACATGTAATCATCAAAGACTATAATCATAAATCACATGCATAATAAAACTGAAATAAAATACAGATACTTATCCTTTAATCAATCCTTAGCTTCTACCTTTGTCCTTATTCTATACACACATAGGATTAGTTGGCACACTCGATAAACACCCAGTACCTTCTCTTCGACCATGTACACATACACATAGTGTACATCCCACACACGACATACAACACTATGCAATACAAGCACCTACACTTGACATACAACACATACACCTACACCCAGTGTACAATGCAATACAATACATACGCCTCCATCTGGTGTACACCACAACACAATACATACACCTACACTCGGTGTACACACAACACAAATACATACACAAAGTACAACACCATGAATACATATGTCACGATGCCATGACTACATAATGCACATACATAGTACCTTATGCCCACAACACAATATGTACGACATGCACACAATACCACATGTACACCAATACCATATGTACAACATGTACATAGTCCCACCTGTACACAACACCACTTGCACGACGTGTGCACAACATCACATGTACACAACACCACCTGCACAATGTGTATACAATGCCACATGTACAACGTGCCACCTGTACAACGTGTATACAATACCACATGTACACAGTACCACATGCACAACATATACACAACACCACATGTACACAGCGCCACATGCACGACATGTACACAACACCGCCTGCACAAAATGCCACTAGTACAACATGTACACAACACCTTATGCACATAGCACCACTTGTACAATCATGCACATAACACCATAGGTACATAGAACCACATGTACAACATGCACGCAACACCACATGTACATAGCACTGCATATCCAACATGTACATAACATCATATGTACACGACACTGCATATCCAATATGTGCACACCACCATATGCACACCACGTCGCATAGCCATCATGTGCACAGTACAATATGTACACAGAGTTGTGTATCCAACATGTGCATAGCACCATCTATACCCAAAACTGCATATGAAACATTCACACAACACTCTCTCTACCACCATGTACATAACATTACATAAACAACATGTACACATACTATATATACACAACACCACATGCGCACAACATCACAGATGCAACATGTACAACATATACAACATATGCACAATAGTAGTAACACACATCCAAAACCACACTGTCACTACCAAGCAACCTTACTTCCAATGCCTTATCCATGCTTGTCCCAATATGCCGCAGACCACACTGCTTTCATTTCGCTGATGTATCCCTCGGAGTTACCTGTCATAACATAAACACAGGCATAATACAAGCATACAATATCAATTCATATCCACATGATACTGACCTCATATATTTTTCATGACTACTCTCCCTACTTGATTCCTCAGGAGACCAAGAACCTCGTCATGCCACTCACCTGCATAAGAAATCATTCCTCCACAAGAATGATCCCTGACAACCCTATTAGACAGTGACATATATACATAGATACATACACATAAACATTAGCATAAAATAATCATGATCTTGTTAGACAACGACATACATACACACATATATGCATGTAAACATTAGCATTAAATAACCATGATCCATGACGACCCTGTTAGACAACGACATACATACATACATACATGCATGTATACATATATAAACATCAGAATAATCATGATCATAACATAATTTCCAAATATCATAAGGTCGAGGTTAAGATAACATCCTTTATTTGTGCACAACATGCACAATATTGAGAACAATCGTTCCCAACATAGCCAAGGCATCTGAAGCCTGAGATCCATTTACTTCACCTTTTTTGTTACCTTTCTCATGACTGTATTGCCATTGTCCATTTACACCAATGGATCGAACCAATCTAACCAATTATCATACTCTTACCTTCAACTTCCCTAAATCATGCACCGAGCTTCATTCGGGTCTTATATTACCTGCTAGCTTTCATTTAGCTCTCCCTGAGCTCCATTAACTTTCCTCTTTTCCAACCAATTCCCAAGACCCTCAAAAACATAAAAGGCGATAACAAGAACCAAACAAGAAGAAAATAGTGTAAACCAAAAACAATACGACCCCGCAACCAAAGTGGTATCACCATACACTAGACATAAATAAAGTTGCAAATCAAGTGCAAACAAAGAACAAAGAATTGAAATCATAAGACTCTCAACAAACACCGTGACTCAATCCCCATGGTTCCTAGTGCTTCCAAAGGAAAGCTCAACCTGAGCCTTCTTCAAAATTTCATGGAAGTCTCTTGCCATGAAATCCCCCGCATCATATTGACATAAACACATAACTCTTAGTGCATAAATAAGCATAACAATACACTAGTTACCTTACCTTGTTGTGCCAAGCACGTCGCTTGCAACTGAACACATCCAAGTTGTCTCTCAAGGGACTCCAATCCTTTGACGGATCCAACCATAACTAGGAACTAGTTGATGTACCTGTCAAATACATGTCCATGAATATAGCACATACCCACATAATGTCAGATGAAATCAAGGTTAAGAATACTTCTGGTATGCAAAGCACTCATTCGTTTGGAATTAAGGTTTCCAAACATAGCCAAAGGAATTCTTGCCCAAATCCTTTCTTTTACCTTTTTACCTTGTTGCAATCGAGGCTTACTATGTATTGTGACATCACCCAACTGTTAGTTATATAAACATATCAATTGTTACCTTGTCACACTAATACCAAGCATGTTTCCTGCAACTGTTTACACATGTCAACCACATGTTCCAAATATCAATAAAATCATATCTATCAATTTGAAATCCACCTTTACAAAGACTAACAATCATGTCATACTTCAAAAATCAACTCACAGTCATCAGTGATAATGCATAATGCTACAACTATCACCTACTACACTCGAGTACATGTCAGTTATCTCAACACATATGTATTAGTACAACCATCTTAAAACAATATCATTTCGGCAAGAATCTTTTAGATGCATACTCATATCATTCAAGTAATCAAACATTCAAACAACATATAGATGGCATAATAGACACCAAACACTCAAACACCAAATAAATGACATAGTCAAACATTCAAACACCAAATAGAATACATAAGAAAAACCATACCTTAATGTATCTCAGGAGAGGCTACCTTGTCTGCACAATCAATCTAGATTAGCACGATATAACTTCACAACATTTCAACTCAAACATAAATAAGGTCATGATATCCGTATAGTCACTAGCTAACATGTTCACATCATAAACTCATAAACAATTATCATTCATACATAATAATAACATATGCACAGTCAATCTAGATTAGTATGACATAATATTGTGAAAATTCAGCTAACCTCGAATCTCATTGCAACAACTGATGTTATTTCTTCTATTTGTTAATTTAATTAAACAAATTATTTGTTGTGTGCTACGGAAAATATCGAAACAAATACACTGCAACCTTCACAAAATAAATACTGCGGAAGAAATGAAAATGTTGGAAGAATAGATGCGCACACGCACAAATACACAGTTATTTTGGGACCAAGTCCCCAGACAAACCCAACTCGGGAAAACCGATGCAACAACTAAAGGTTTTAATATTATGTAGTAGTAAATATGAGTACAAGACTATGGATGCTCAAATCTAGCAATCCATACATAGAAATGACTGACAATAAATCTAGTGAGAAAAATCTCACTCCCACAGACGATCTGACACTGACATTGGCTCAAGTTGAGTTGCCCTTTGCTGCCTCTACATAGTCACTCTGTTAGCCTACATAGTACTGTGTCCCACAACTCGGAATTGGTTTCCCTATCGCTATCTGATCCGTTGATGTCTAAAAGATGGATCCTCCTGGCCTTCGAACTCTCTTTCCAGCTTCTGGCACTGAATCATTGCTTCTCCCTAGAAAAATACAGAATCCCCTCTAAAGAACTGTGATGCCTCTATGTGGCACTCACTCCCTCTCTACAGTGCACTCACCGGAACTGGAAAAAATTCCTCCGACCTTACTATCTCTATGCCTCTCTCACTACTTTGAGCTCACTAGCTCTCTCTCCGACAACTCAATGCTGTTACACAGGAAATCGATCTGCCAGTGAAATCAAACGGTTGGTGTGTGTTATCCAAGCCCCATTGATTTTCTTCTTATAATATCTCATTGAGACATCAATGACCGTGATTAAAACTTAATCGATGGCTAAGATTAACTAGAATTCGATCCAAGCCTTTTTATAGAAGATTCTCACCATGACTTAATTAATACCCTTTAATTAATTATATTCCCTAAGTTTAGACTAAGGAAACATTAAAAAACTGATTAATTATTTTAATTAATTCGCCTCCATGTGGAATTTCCATAAACGATTTTTAGGTTTTTGAGATATCATGTATTCTAGCCTCTCCACCAAATTTTGTTTCTAGAACACATCCGATGCTACAAAAACTAACAATCCCTCTTAGCGAGGAATGTGTTCTAGCACTGCAACCCACTGAAGCAACACCATGTCTCTAGACCACCTCTTGTCACGTTGTTGATGTCTGGATGTTGCTGCCCACCAACTGTTGTGCAACTTTGATATACACTACATCTCTTCTACTACTGGCCCTGCTAAACTATTGCCAACACTGCATCTGCACTACAAATCCCTCTCCATCTATTGTTGTTGCAATTGTAACAATTGCAACTGAAAAGCATCCAAAATAATGAATCAACTGTGATCAATATGATGCATCTGTCTCTTGAGTCTCTGGCTGTTGCTAGTCTTTGCGTTGTCACTGAAGCCTCTACGCTGCTGCTGACTCTGCTATGTGCCAACTGCACTACTTCCAACTCTGCATTGCATTGCCCAGTATCTGACCGTTATTAGCCACTGCATCTGTCACTCTAGCATCTGACTGCACCATCTACCACTGATCCATCCTGCTACTGCATGTTATGGGCTCCTTTAGAAAGGTATTGATTCATGAGGTGGACCTCCTTAATAATCTTGCCCATCTTGTAGCTCTCTGGGGCTACAAAACCAAATCAGCCCACCTCACTCCTCGAAGTATATTGCTAAGCATGGCAAACTCTTCCTCTAATCTAGAGGACAACATGTCAATCTCTACATGAGCTGCCGCCTAGTCCTACTTATCCTCCTTGTCCTTCTTCTTGAGAGGATACTAAGTGTTGTAGTGGCCAAGTTCACCACATCTAAAGCATTTGACCTTGGAAAGGTACTTCCTCCTCTTGCGCTACTCTTGCTTCCCCTTTGATTCGAGGGCCACATTCTCCTCTTCATTCACTTGCTTCATCCCACTGCTGGTGGTGGTGCCACTGATGGTTCTCTTCTCCAAATCTCGCCTCATCTCCTCTTACTGCAGATCAACCCACATTTGATCCCAATCCGACAACTTGTCTCTGCCCAGAATACTTTAGACGAAGACCTGCTAGTCTTCGGAAACGTTGTTTAGAGCTAACCGCACCAATTCTGTAGGTTGGGGTGCTGACCCTACTGTAGATAGCTAGTCTCGGACATCTTGAATCCCAGTGAGGAAGGCGTCTATGCGCTCCCCTTTCTACATCCTTGTACATCTCAGCTTCTCCTCATGATACATCTTCCGCTTTTCGGAAGATCCCTGGTATAGCATAGCAAGAGCTTCCCACATATGCATGGCTTTGCCCACTACGTGAGACACCACGTGATCTTGAATCCCATCAAGAATAAACCTCTTTACTTTCTCCATCTCCTTCTTGTAGGTCTTCATCTAATCTACATATGTGGGTATAGCTACCATGTTATTGATGTAGGCTCTGAGCTCGTATTCATCTAGAAGATAGGAAATTATTGCCTTCTAGATCACATAGTTGGAGGCTCCGTCCAACTGATCTTGATCTCTTAACCCTGTTGATGCCATCTCTGCAAAAAATTGAACTCCTTCTCTTTTCCTTTTCGTAGTTGCTGACTGGCTCTACACACTCCTAGCTGGAGTGGGAAAATCTACTCTCAACTATTAGTCCTCTGTAGTGAAAAATCAAACTTCTAGACTAGAAGTTCCTCGAGGAAAGAATTCCCTCAGTGTGTACTCTTCCTTCCTCCTGACACTATTATCCACTAGCAAACTGTTGCAAAATAACTACGTCCTAGCTGAAGATCTGCTCTGTAAGGAAAATAATGCTTCTCCCTCTGCCTCTGGTAATCTTTGATCTGGAAAATTTATTCTCTGTCAACTCTCTCAGAGAATTAATTTTTTCCTTAAAAATTGACCCTTTTGGCCAAAAGGATTGTGTTTCCTTTGAGGGTTTTGAATTGCTACCTACGCAAAGCTATGAATCCCTCTTACCTTCTCCTATTGAGCTCTCCATCTTACAGGTTGTGCTCTAATACCATGTGAAAATTTGGCTAACCTTGAATCCTATTACAACAACTAATGTTATTTCTTCTATTTGTTAATTTAATTAAACAAATTATTTGTTGTGTGTTACGACAAATATCGAAACGAATATACTACAACCTTCACAAAATAAATACTATGGAAGAAATAAAAATGTTGGAAGAATAAATGCACACATACAAATACACAATTATTTTTGGACTAAGTCCTCGGAAAAACCCAACTCGGTAAAACCGGTGCAGGAGCTAAGGGTTTTAATATTATGCAGTAGTAAATATAAGTAGAAGACTATGGATGCTCAAATATAGAAATCCATACAGAGAAATGACTGACAATAAATTTAGTAAGAAAAATCTCACTCCCACAAGAGGTCTGACACTGTCCTTGGCTCAATTTTAGTTTCCCTTTATTGCCTTTGCGTAGTCACTGCGTCAGCCTACATAGTACTGCGTCCCACAACTCAGAACTGCTTTTCATCTCGCTATCTGATCAGTTGGTGTCTGGAAGATGGATCCTCCTAGCCTCTAGACTCTCTTTCCAACTTATAGCACTAAATCACTGCTTCTCCCCAACAAAATACAGAATCCCCTCCAAAGCACTGCATTGCCTCTACATGGCTCTACGCTACCTCTCTGCAGTGCACTCACCAGAACTAGAAAAAATTCCTCCGACCTTACTATCTCTGCCCCTCTCTCACTACTTCGAGCTCACTATATCTCTCTTCGAAAACTCAGAGCTGCTACACAGGAAATCGATCTGCGAGTGAAATCTAACTGCTGGTGTGTGTTCTCCAAGCCCCATCGAGTTTCTTCTTATAATCTCTCATTGAGACATCAATGACCATTGTTACACAGTAATTTGTCACCATCCCTGTTACTCCTCTTGTCGTACCTTGGAGGACTCATCCCGGGAGTTATAAGAAGTGACAAAGTCTAAAAACACTTGCATTATGTTCCCCTGAGTATGTACTTCATGTTCCCTGAAGACACCTCCTGCAGATTATCCCTGAAAAGTGCTCTTTTTCCATTGGCACAAGTCCACAGTATCTTACCCGCGCCAATCATGGAGATCCTCAAAAGAGGGCGCGACCATTGGCGCTCTGTCTTAGAGCAACAGTCGCGCCAACCAAGTTTGGTCATGCTTTTTGCCTTAACGCACGCCCGACTGTTGTTTCCTTCATTACATGGAGCTTTTTGAGGATAAAAAATCAGTCTTATGTCGAGCTCTATCCTATCTCCATCTTTAATGGCTTTTGGGGATAATGTTAATCCACAAAAGGTGTCCCGGTTCATCGTATCCTCCTCCCTTCTTCATCTATATAAGCTTGTCATTATGCATTAGACAAGCTAGTGATAGTAGTGATAATCGTTAGTCATGGAGTGTTAGATGTTGAGTTCTTGAGTTCTTGGAGGAATGCTAGTGAATGCTAGAGAGGTTATGCTGCCGGAGAGGAGATGCATTGCAAGACACATATAGTTACTCGCCCAGCCAGGAGAGGTTCGACGTCAGAACCATGGTTGTAACTTTTCCTGTTTATTATTAATTAATGAGCGACTGCTATTATAGTTCCAATCTCATTGTCTATTATGGTGATGTGTTGATTTATTTCCTTTCTGACTGAAATATAGTTGTGCCTTGGTAGATGTTATGTTGGTATCTGTCTCTTCCTTTGCATGTGCAGGTGTTCATTTATGATCTGCTGGAGCGAGGGAGCGGGGATATCAACTCTGCTTCAATCATAGCGTTGGACTCCAGGTTGGTCTTCTTAATTCATCTTTGATGCATAACTAGGAACTTGCGTAGCAGCGTGGTTTGATTGTGGCTAGTTCTGTTTTAGGCTAGTGGGATCGCCTCTGTCCGTAGAGGGGATTTACCTGACCAACAATTTGGCGACTCCACTGGGGAGAAGCTATTTAGAATTTGTCTTGCATGTTAATTTTCTTCTGCTTGCTTGAGTGAATGAGCTTCCTGAGTCAGTTTTGAATTTATTCTTTACTGTTTGACCCATCTGAGCACTGTCAACCCGACCTGAGGTCATATCATTTATTTTTCTAGCTGGCAAGCTTAATTGGCGCGGTTATTTCTCTGACAGTCGCGCCAGTTGGCGCATGTTGCTCAAAAGCAACTCGTGCCAATCCTGTGGTGGCGCAAGTTGCAGGCTGACAGTCGCGCCAGCCCTGTAAATTTTGCCTGTGTGTGGGTGGAAAGCTCTTTCAGTCTCTTTTTATATCTCTTACAGCCTCTGGAAGTGTGTTGAGCCTCTGCTTGACTGGTCTTGGCCTTTATCCTTCAGCTGTTTGCTTATTTCTATTGATTTTCGTCTCAGCCCTAGGATATCTAGTGACTTTGCATGTCTAGCCTTCTGTGGGAAGTTTCGATCTCTTGATTATCCAGTCAGCTTTTTGGTTGTGTTCTGCACCTATCCAGTGATTTGTTAAAGCTTGATCTTCTATACTCTGAGTGCTTCACTTCTAGCCTCTTTGGATTTCACTTGACTTCATTCGAACATAGATTACATGGTTCAGTGAAAGTCTTTGTGTTTTTCCTTGCTTGCATGGTTCATTTTGGTGTTTCAGAATTGGTTCTATCTATTTCATTGAGTGAACTTGGATTGTGCATATCTCTTAAAATTTGTTTACATGCATCATGCCATCTTAAAGGAAAGAAAAACAAAAAATCTTTTGCATCATATTAGTTAGCATTTATTGTTATTTGTTGCTATTAAAAAGAAAAAGAAAAAATTTCATTTCTTGTTATTAGCTGCATTAGGATCTTTGTTGTTTGTTGAGTGATCACTTCGTTTGTGTAAAAATCTCAACCCTCCTGTAGATAGAATTCATCGAATCAAGTGATATAATTTTGGCATATAGTTTGCATTTAAGAAGTTTTTGAGATATCACATACGGTAGGACCAAAACCTGAAACATAATCGAAGATAAACTTTAAAATGAACTCAATGAACATAACGACGCATTGGAACATAACGCAAATACTCTAGAGGTCTAGGTTAGAGACGTGTTCCGGCGTCTTTAAACCTGGTAGTTTATCGTCGAGTGGTTGGGTGATTCCTCCACGGTGAAACGATAGGTGCCAATACGGACTGTGCTCCCACGTACCGTCGCGTATATATTGGGAGACCCCTATAGGAATAAAGCCTTTATCCATAGGAAGCCGTGTCAGCCGCCCTACGATTCGCAATGCAGTGAACACAGCATTCACGAAGATTGACCACCCGTACCCTAAAAAGTATTCTGTGGTTTTGCGAAAAGTTTGGCACACCCTCTACCTAGAATTCCAGAGCAGTCACTTTTGATCCTTTTCGGACTCCCTAAACGAAAAGGTTCCTGTGAGCGTCTTGTCACTTCGTGCTCATTAAATATTCGAAGGAGACTAGAGTCATCTTTTATCCTTTTCTCGACTCTTAAAAAATGAAAAGGTTAAGTTCAGCGTCTTAAAATTTATTGGCCACGATAACATCTACCCAATTAGATTTTGTTTGCGTTAGCTTGAGTAGGATTATTTCTCGTTCAATGGCAGCCTTCCCGGCGCCCACCGGCCAAGGTGTTCCTCCTGATGGGAACCCTCGTCCATTTCCTTCTGTTGGAAATGTCGGTGTTCAGTATATCACAACATTGTCTTTGCCTGGGTTAACCATTGGTTTACCCGTATGGTTGTTTTCAAACTCGGTGGTCTCCAGTGTGATGACTCCTGTTCCGCCACCACCTCCTCCACCCGAACAACACCATGTTGATTCTAAGGTGGACTCCTTCCCTTCTTCGCCCATTGCTGTGTCCTCATCTTCTACTTCGCCTGGTGAAACCGTGGATTTCAGTAACCAGGTGGCTAAGAAGAAGAAGAAGAAGACCAAAAAGAAGAAGTCTCCTAAGGGAAAGGTCGCATCTACCACCAAAATATCTAAGGTGGAACCACCTTCTGCTCCTCCACGGAAGGCTAAGTCTCCTTGTCGATTATGCAAGGAGGACCATTTTCTTTCTGATTGTCCTGGTATTCCCCGGATCCTAGATATATGGTCCCGTGACCCGACTCACTCCTTGTCGTCGCCAATCGACGATACCTTGTCAGTTGGTAAGAGAAAAGGGAAGGTTCGTTTCCCTTGTCGACTTTGTGAAAGTAATCATCTCCTTCGCCTTTGTCCACTTATGGATGAAGCCTCCCGTCTTTTGGCAAGTCTGTCGGCTCCCTTACCCCAACTACCCGCTGGATATCAGCGTCTTTTTGCGACTGCAGATCATCTCTCCACTAACCAAGTGATCAAACATGATTCCTCTTTGGTCCAACCCTCTCTTCCTGAACCTACCTGTGCTCCGCCAGCTCTAGACCAGTCCCTGGTCGGAACGAGTGTTGATTTACATTCATCATCTACACACCACTCTATCATCAAAGATGAACCATCTGAGTCCAAACCAAACGAAAGTCCACAGTTCCAGATTACAGATGACCCGGTCTTTCAAAAGGTCCAGATTACAAGTGACCCGGTTTTGCCTACAGAGGTTCCATCTTTAGATGATCTTACACCTGAATCCAAACCAGACAAAAGTCCAAAGGTCCAGATTACAAGTGACCCGGTTTTGCCTTCAGAAATTCCAGCCTTAGATGATCTTACATCTGAATCCAAACCAGACAAAAGTCCAAAGGTCCAGATTACAAGTCACCCGGTTTTGCCTTCAGAAATTCCAGCCTTAGATGATCTTACATCTGAATCCAAACCAGACAAAAGTCAAAAGGTCCAGCTTACAAGTGACTCGGTTTTGCCTTCAGAAGTTACCTCCTCAAATGATGTTATCACTACAAAGGATGAAGATCCCACCGTCCCAATTCTATTCATCAACATAGACTCTAATGATCAAGTGAGCATCCCTCTCATTCCTTCGCACCAGGAAGAAAGTCCATCAGAATCATATCCGGCTGTCTATCCAGTCCCACCTCCAAGCAACCTAGTTGTTTCCTTCAATTGGGATCAACTAGTCAATCCTCGGTTACCAGCCTCCATACCATTTCGAATTATAGTCCAAGTCTACCGCATGGTTATGGCCGGTACAATTATTGATGAGGGATCTCCTGTGAGTATCCTTTCTTCAACAGCTTGGGAAGCACTTGGTTCCCCACTGCTTCTGCCTGAGATGAGAAACCTTACAGGTTTCCATCGAGAAATCACTCGACCTTTAGGAATTCTTCCCAATGTACCTATCACATTAGAAGGGAAGACTATTCAAATGGGTGTCATGGTAGTCCAAGGTCCGTTAGATTACAATTTACTCCTTGGACGAGACTATATTTATCGCATACGTGCTATTGTGTCCTCACTCTTCAGAGTGATGTGTTTTCCGCATGAAGGAAGAACGATCAAAGTCGTAGACCAACTTTCCTTCCCCGGTTCACACTTCACATATAGTCATCTACCATTCCTAAATGGTCTTATTTCCACAGGAAATGCCCCAGCATCCACCCCGTCATTCTGATGACGGCAGCTGACCCGGGTGCGTGACTGAAGCCCGGGGGGCATGCATCCTCCTTCAAAATCGAGTCTTTCCAAGTAAACCTTCATTCCATCCACTCCGTGAATGCCATGAAGCTTGGGGGGCATGTACCTCGATTTTGCATCTTCATGCTGGGGGCATGCAACAAAATTTTTTTAACAAGCAAAGTTCTCCATGGTTCAAGCTTGTGTAAAAATGAACCCATACCTGATTTACATCCCGTGATTGCTTTCTATCTGCTAAATTCTGCTAGATGAGCCTTGGTTGTTTCATTCCATCGCCACCATCTCTTTGGCCAATCATATGCTTTCACTTGGTTGTTTCTCTTTTCCTGAGGAACCGCAGCGATGAGTGGTTTTATTAGCCAACCTCTTAACCTTTACATGTTTCAAATAAGTTCCACCATTACCGGAACCAGTTGCTACCCTTTATACCACTCGTTCCTTCAGGACGAGTCGCCTTTACGCTCTTTTCTGACTCGTAAAATATGAAAAGATTGCCGAGTATTTTTCCTTTTTGACTCGTTAAAGAAAATAAAAATGGAGGTCCGCTTTCAGCTCTTTTCTGACCATTTAAAGAGGAAAAGATTGCCGAGTCGCTCCTCTTGACTCGTTAAATGTTAATAAGGGGCGGTCGTTTTAAGTTCTTTTTGACGACCGTTAAAACATAAAAAGATTACCGGGTTTTGTCGTTTCAAACTCGTTAATGGTTACGAAACGACGTGGTTTTGACCGCTTTTTTACTTTTTCAGGTCGAAATCACTAATTATGAAAAGTACTCCTCGATCGTAATGATTGGGCGGTTCTTTCAGGTATTATTTTATACTTTTTCGGGCCCGAGAGACACAACTTTATGAAAAAGGACATCCCTGGAGTTTCCTTTTCTGCTGTCTTTTCAAACTCTCTAAACATGAAAAGACTCCGAGTTCTTCCTTTGTTGGACTCGTTAAAACTTAATGACATCGGATTTTGTCAAAACACAAGCATATGCTATCCCCATCAAGCTTGTTAAAAATAACTGGGGTACTCGCCAGAAATGGCGGGGGGAAAAGAAAATGTTTTAACCATAATTATTACCGTGACGGCAGTATGTCGCTCTTGAACATGGCACTTTTCTGCTTTCGTGTCCAGGGTGGGGATATTTCATCTCATATCTTTCACTTGCTTCCATGGACTTGGGTACCTTATTTGACCTCTCATCCACTCATTGCCTCGTCATCATGACCTTTGATACATTGATGTTAAATACTGCCGATTCCATTAATGTGCCGCCGATATGTTCAAGAGAAGTTGACCTCTGCAAAGAAACAACCTCCCTCTGATAGTTCGCACAATCTCGATTCACAACATTATCTCTCTGTCTCATGTCGATGATGTGGGAAACATTATGGCCCACCTTCGATCAAGGTCACTTCCTGTCGACTTCAACTCATTATCCAGGAAGTTGATCTAGAGACTCCTTTCCGGTGCCTTGGAGCCTGCATGCCTCAATGGCAGGTTCTTCGTGTTCGACGTGAGGTTTTCATCATTGGCCTCCGATCGAATAATTCTACGGGTGTTCGACTTCAGATCATTGATTCACACGCCGTAGATTGTACCTATAGTACCTTGGGGGCCATTGTCATTATTGGTTGTACCTCTCGCGTCTGTTAACAGTTTCCACTATTGACTGGTAATCAGACGATGTTCATGCATGTTGGACTTCAGCTCATATATTCACATGCTTGAACTTGTACTCTTGTTCAGGGCGAGATGGAGCGCAAGACCCTGGATTGTGTCTGTTGTAATCCAGGTGTGATTCTTGATACTTGACTCATTCACTGGATGGTTGCGACCATACCTGAGTCAATTCATTGATCCTAACCAGATGGCTGCGTCCATACTATGGATCTAGATTATTTATGTACTCTCTTATGGATGGCTACGACCATACCACGTACATATGTAATTGAACTATCAGTCATGTCTCTTAATACAGATCCTCGGCGGCAGTAACTATATGTGCTCTTATGTGTTCTTGTGTGTTCTTGTAAAGCATTTCACCCCTCTCCACCTCTCGGACTTCATGCTTTAGGGGGCATCTGTTACACAGTAATTTGTCACCATCCCTGTTACTCCTCTTGTCGTACCTTGGAGGACTCATCCCGGGAGTTATAAGAAGTGACAAAGTCTAAAAACACTTGCATTATGTTCCCCTGAGTATGTACTTCATGTTCCCTGAAGACACCTCCTGCAGATTATCCCTGAAAAGTGCTCTTTTTCCATTGGCGCAAGTCCACAGTATCTTACCCGCGCCAATCATGGAGATCCTCAAAAGAGGGCGCGACCATTGGCGCTCTGTCTTAGAGCAACAGTCGCACCAACCAAGTTTGGTCATGCTTTTTGCCTTAACGCACGCCCGACTGTTGTTTCCTTCATTACATGGAGCTTTTTGAGGATAAAAAATCAGTCTTATGTCGAGCTCTATCCTATCTCCATCTTTAATGGCTTTTGGGGATAATGTTAATCCACAAAAGGTGTCCCGGTTCATCGTATCCTCCTCCCTTCTTCATCTATATAAGCTTGTCATTATGCATTGGACAAGCTAGTGATAGTAGTGATAATCGTTAGTCATGGAGTGTTAGATGTTGAGTTCTTGAGTTCTTGGAGGAATGCTAGAGAGGTTATGCTGCCGGAGAGGAGATGCATTGCAAGACACATATAGTTACTCGCCCAGCCAGGAGAGGTTCGACGTCAGAACCATGGTTGTAACTTTTCCTGTTTATTATTAATTAATGAGCGACTGCTATTATAGTTCCAATCTCATTGTCTATTATGGTGATGTGTTGATTTATTTCCTTTCTGACTGAAATATAGTTGTGCCTTGGTAGATGTTATGTTGGTATTTGTCTCTTCCTTTGCATGTGCAGGTGTTCATTTATGATCTGTTGGAGCGAGGGAGCGGGGATATCAACTCTGCTTCAATCATAGCGTTGGACTCCAGGTTGGTCTTCTTAATTCATCTTTGATGCATAACTAGGAACTTGCGTAGCAGCGTGGTTTGATTGTGGCTAGTTCTGTTTTAGGCTAGTGGGATCGCCTCTGTCCGTAGAGGGGATTTACCTGACCAACAACCATGATTAAAGCTTAATCGATGGCTAAGATTAACTAGAACTCGATCCAATTATTTTTCTAGAAGATTCTCACCATGACTTAATTAATACCCTTTAATTAATCATATTCCCTAAGTTTAGACTTAGGAAACATTAAAAAACTGATTAATTATTTTAATTAAGTCATCTCTAGGTGGAATTTCTAGAAATGATTTATGGCTTTGGAGATCTCATGTATTCTAGCCTTTCCACCAAATTTCGTGGCTAGAACACATCCGATGTTACAAAAACTAACAAATATCGCAACATATTAACTCATACTTGAATGTCATAACCCTAATAATTTGCATAGAGCAATCCAAATTAGTATGATACATATAACATCAAGATCTTAATGTAATAACCCTAATCATCAATTTACTAGCACATAAAAACAACAAGTTATATATTAGGCTCATCAACAACATATAACCTAATCATCAAGTTATCTAACAACAATAAACAATGCATACCACCACAAGTTACTATCTTTTTTACTATCTGACACATGTGCATATGACTACACTAATCAACTAGAATGTATCATGAATGTAACCATGACATTAATAGAATGAAAAACATGCATATAACAATCCTTAACCTACATACATGCATGCCCAACATACAACCTGTAGGACGACATGCTCTTGCCTCAAGGTCCAATGTTGCAACTTCACTTTGATGATCTGCATCTCCCGCTCTATCTCAGCCAACACATTAGCATCATAACATACCAATATCATCATGATGACCTAATTGCATACAGTGACCTCACAATGCATGTCTAACCTACCATACATGCATAAACATAACCATGATAATGCTTGCATATAGACACCGGCATGCATAACAACACATATACACCCATACACTCGTGACGACACATCCTACAACAACACCTTCAACCTTCACATGACGACATCACTACAACCATGATCAACACCATGTAAATGCAACAAGCATATGGACTATAAGCATAAGGAACGCATATGCAACCGACATAAATGCATGACCAACACACCACCCATTTAGTCCAAGGGGTGAACCATGCTCTGATACCACTCTGTAACACCCTCCTCCCACATCTACCCAAGTAACCGGACAACCAGGGTAAACATGTGACGATAGGCTACTATGATGGGATTCAACCTCATATATGACTTTAAGGAAATGGAATTGACAGAAACACAACATACAAACCTTCCACAACAGCATGAGGACTCCCAGGAACCATCCCAACCTCTCAAGTAACCAACCCCTGGGTCCCACTGAGTTTTTTGACCAATTAAATCCCGCATTGTCCCATGATATGGGCATGACTGCGTCTAGACGACTCTGGACTCTCCCACAACATGGCATGTTAGCATCCAAGCACTATTTTTCTTAATGATGTGATAGCGTCCCTGGGATTTGAGCCACTTTTTCAGGCCCAAAGCCCACGTCACTGCCCATAATTAAATGACACCTTCAGAACAGAAAGATAACAAGGGAATGATGACACAAATGTAATTACTTGAACAAGGGATTAATTGAACCCCTACTAGCCATGGCAAGCGTTTCGTCAAACATATCACAAATATGTAATCTACAGGTGTAAACAACATATTTGAGCATAGGGGTCTCGTAATTATCTAAGAATCGCTAATAAGCATTGTTCCCTTATATCAATAGCTACATTATCATCTATTAGGTCATAGATACATTTTTCATTTATTTACAAATTAAAACATGAGGAGAGCCATACATCATCACTGTCATAATACGTGCTTATAACCAACATAATAACAACAAAAATATCAAGGATAAATCAATTATAAAATCCACATATAAACCAGTACATTTACACATAAGATATCAAGGAAAGAACCTCTTATTAATGAATGCAAAATCCAACCCGGTATGGGACTACCACGTTCCACTCGACCATAAATTGGCGGAGCCAGATCTCTCTTCAGCTAATCATCCATGTGTCATATTCCAAGCATGAATGTGGGACTCAAACCAAAAGAACCAACCAGGGCATCTCGAGGCTAAATCACCTCACCCTCATCAATAGAAACTAGGCTTTACCGTAATCCATCCTGGATCACTAGGCCAACATAATAAACATGTAATAACAAGCTTTACCATGATCTCCACCAGATCACTAGGGAAAAACAAGCATGTATGCCACTGAATTTATCCACCTACATTGTGAGGAGTTTTCCTGCCTCCTAGTCTCTTAGGCTTTACCGCAATCCATAGTCTAATCCAAGGATCACTAGGCCCTAAACCGAGACACCACCCTCTAGTCTTTACTGTATATCCCACCATTCACCGGCAAGGATTCCTAGGCCTAATCAAGGGAAACCACCTCTAGGCTTTACCGTATATCCCACCATTCACCGACAAGGATTCCTAGGCCCACTAATGCACACAATACCTGGATTTACTACAACCCACAGTCCAGCTCAGGGGTCTCTAGGCCAATGTCTTTACCGTAATCCATAGTTTAGTTTAGGGATCACTAAGCCATGTGTTCTTCCTTTCAGAGATCCACCTCACTCAGCTTTGAATATGTCCGATAATCTAGCTCAACCAAAACATGAGAACCCCATCACACCATGGCCATCCGGAAATGGCAAGGCTAGGCTAAAAACACTATCACACTTGGAAAAGCCATGCCATAACAACAAAGAACCACATGTAATACATGCATTCCAAATCTAGCAAGGAAATCACACATGCAAATTGATGCCTGCAAAGAATCATGTTGTAGTTGCTTGATCCCGCTCTTCCTTGCTTGCTCCTTCCTTCCTCTTGCCTTCTTTGTCTTTCTTCACCCAATGTTGAGCAAAATCTTGCCAACCAATCCTTAGAATCCCTTTTATCAATGAGGCCTCTATTTTCGTCATTTTCCATTATTTTCCTTCATTTTCCTCCTCACATGCAACCTGTGACCTTTCACATTCCTTTTCTCCTAATTTCCATTATTTTCATAAATAAATCTGCCAAAAATGCCATTTTTTCCAAATTCTTTTCCATTGCCTTTGCTAATTTCCTTTAGCCATAATAACCGAAATGAACACCCACACTAGGATGTCTTGCCTACCATTCAGCTTGGAATAAGTGTCCCATCAACTGTGGTCTTATATTTTTTACGTGGATTAGTAACCAGGTTTGTTACAGATCTTTACTCTGATTTTCATCTAAAGCAGTTATATGTAGATTTAACGGCTTTTGGCCCAAATTAGATGACCTTCATCAATGGATTTTCTCCATCTAAACTAAAAATTGTGATATTCATTTATATTCCAAGGGATTTCTTGTGTAAAAATTCGATACATCAAAAGATCTGGATTATGCTTTAAAAGAGGGACCATGGTTCTGGGGTAGTGCAGGTCTTTTTATGACTCCATGGTTTTTGGGTTTCGATGTTAATTCCATAGTCATATCCAAAATGCCAATGTGGATCAGGTTACATAATCTCCCTCTGCACTTTTGGCATCAAAAAGCTTTAGAAGGGATCAACAATTCTTTGGGATAATTTTTAAAGATGGATTCAGATAGAGTCACAAAAGGAATCTTTAATTTTGTCGGGATATGCACTTAGGTAGACCTTAGTAAAGGTTTACCCAATCGTATCATTTTGCTTCATAATAACATTCATTGGACCCAACCTCTAGATTTTGAAAATACAACATTTAGATGTTGCATTTGTCCTCAAACTGGACACTTGCAAAATTCGTGTCCTTGGGAAAAAAAAGAGCCCAAAAGAAAAAAGAGATAGGTCCAAAAGCCAAAAGGTTGGCAGTTCTCAGATCAACATGTTTCCAAAGAAGAGGAGGAAGAAAATACAGAAAATATCGTCGAACAAATATCCCACGAAGTTTTAGTGGAAAGGGGGTTGTGCATGTAGGATCTATGGTTACAAGCTCGACCACAAACCCAATGCCTACAATTCACCAGCAGCAGAATGAGAAGACTCCCCTAAAAGAGAGGCAAGTGGCACACAAATAATTCATTCTCAAGGGGTTCGAACTCTAATAAAGAAATACTTGTAAATGTGGAAGAAAAACAAATGGTTATTATATCTACCACTCCTAACTATGGTGGTTGGCGAAAAGTGGAAAAAAAGAAGGGCAGAAAAGGGTAGCTTAGTGTTTTCATACTAAGCTCCCAATTGTTTTTCCTCTTTTTCTTTTTTTAGTTTTGTTTTATTGAGCACCAGGCAATGACTAGTATGATCAAATGTTATTTAACATCTACAAAATGTAATTTTATTCTTTAGAATAAAATTACAATATTTATTTGGGGTGTATATATATATATATATATATATAACAAACTCTTTTATTAATGAATATATAAAAATAAAAAACAAAATATTTTATAATAAATAATTTGAATTAAAATTAACCAATAAACATGTATAAGTGAGTGTGTTTTAAAAGTTAATTAGATCTCCAAGACATGATCGACGCCACGGGCAATGAAGGGTATTATACAATAGATGGGGAGGAGTACAGATCATCTGACCTCCCATTACATAACTTGTAAGGTGAAAGGATTTGTTATGTGTGTGAGATTTCATTCATCCTCCGTGGGAAGTTGTGTTGGTAAGTTAAGGTGATTGATGGAAAATTTTGGGGATGTTGTAGGTTATTTTAGGCTAGCAGTGTGGTGGTTGGTAGACTTTGATCCGAGAAGTTGCAATTTTGCTGGGTTCTTCGGCCCTCGGGTAGTCTTGGAGTGGTGGAGAAAACGATGCCACCGCTTCCTCCATTTTGAATGAACAACAAAAACTTCAAGTTTTAATGCATGTTCCCAATTCGTCACCTCCGTTAGTGGGTTGTGTGCAATTTTCAGGTAAGGTGGCCGGACTTGGTGTCCATTCTTACAATGCTTGGTAGATTTTTCTTTAAGTGTTTTCTGTGGTTGGGGTTGTGCCTGGGTCTTTTGTACGTAGTGAGTCTTTTGGTCATCCTCCTCTCTCTGGTTTTATCCTGGCCCTCTAAGACGCTTGCATGTTGGGGTATAATCTCCTAGGCCTTAGGGAGGAAAACTGCTGGAAACGAAGATAGTGGGGCCTTAGGTTGGATTGTTTTAAGTGTGGACATAATCATAACTAGGAGTTTTCCAAATTGGGTGACTATCATTTGGTCTTGGAGGTCGTCGGGGGGGGTGTCTGGTGGTGTTTGCTCTAGATTTTAATTGGCTTTGGTTAGGCTCTCGAGGTATTGTGCTCTGGGGCAAAGTTAGTTGGCCATCGACTCTACTTCTAGGTGTTTCCCCTGACAGCAAAGAGAAAGAGGCGTTGGTTTGGTTGGTGCGAAATTCAGTTATGGTCGAGGTTGTCTCCCTCTTGGATAGCGTGTGGTGGCTGACAGTTTTGAAGTGGAGGCTCTTGTTGGTTGATTCGGGGTTGGTTCAAGCTTCTTTGGCTCATGGTTCGTCGGGAGGTTGTGAGGAGCGTTATAGGTCTCATCATGGGGGTGTTTTCCTGGGCATTCACCATGTGCCCTGTACCACGGTTTTCTCGCTCCCAACCCTTGCGAATGGTTGACTCAACCAATTAGGGTGGCTCGAGAAGTGATTTGGAGGTGGCACAGGGGGATAGGGTTGTTGCTAGATCCAAGTGGGGGGGGTGTCGCTGGTGGTGCGGTCAGGGCGTCATCTAGAGCTCGAGGTGGAAAAGGAGGTGCAGATTCCATTCAGGGTGGACATGCAACTATCGATGGTAAGAAGGGAAGTGTCATGGAGCAAGTGTGCGAGGTTGAAGTAGCAGGCAAGGGAGCGCAAATCTTCCACAACGTTCAACTACTAGCCGACATATCTGCTCTACTGCTCAACGCGACCTACTCCAGTCACTTTTGGATAGTCTAGAAGCATATGACAGGACCATAAAGGAATAGCATGAGGCCGTCATTGCCACGCTCAACTAGACACACTATTTTCAATGCCATGTCAGAGAAACGATAGTGGTGGTTTGGCGAGGGCAAAATTTTCCAACAAAGAATGTCAAGAAGCTGGAAACATGGTTGGCTCACTTTGAGAAACATGTTAATTGTTCATACTGCCCCCCTCCCCCTCAAGGGATTGGGCCAGAAAATCCAGCGTCAATTACTTTTGATGATTGAGTATGGTCACAGGTGTCCTTCTGGTAATGTTTGTCTTTTGGTGCTTTTGGCATGTCAAGCTTTGAACTTCTAATCTACTTCTCCTTTTGTTTTTTATAATATGGTGATAACATTGGTCAACAAACCCGGTCGGGGTGAGACCACTTGCATTTTGATAACTATGTACTCTATTTTTTTATTAATGAATAGATCCCCGACTTACAAAAAAAATTAATTAAGAAGGATAAATTCAAATTATTGACAAAAATGTGCTTTAGAAATAGTCTAATTAATTATTATTTTCATTTGTTTTTCTCTTTTTAACTATTTGAGAAAAATCTTATTTATTTATATATATGTGATAAATAATTAATAGAAATTATAATTCTTTTAACCTTACTAGCCACTTTTAGATGTATTTGATAATGATTTTTATTGTTATTGTTATTTATATATTTGTAATAAAAAAAATTATTGATTTAAAAGTTAGTTAAATAATATTATTTGTGTTGAGAGACACTCATTATGGAAGAGATGTTGTAATGTCATGTTATGCTATGTTGTCTAGACATTTTGACTTGGTTAAATAAAAACAAAAACAAAAATAAATAAAATTAAAATTTTTGACAACCCATGGTTTAACCGATGGTATTCTTTTAGTGTAAAACCCGAGGAAAATTTTGCACCTCCAGATATTTAATCACTTTAGGTGTTTGATAAATACGAAGTTAATATGGAGCTAGGTTGTTTAAATAAAGTGATAATTTACTTTATTTTATGATTTTTTTAAATATTGGTAATGTGGATATTATGAGATAAGTGTTTTGATGCCTATCAATGTTTACCAACAATTTTTATGGAAGTAAACTTTGTATTGAGTTTGAAATTTATAATTGAAATTCAACATAGTAACATTCTCTCCTTTTTAGATGTTTTGTCATCAATTGGATGACATTCTCATACACCAAATTTATAATGAAAATAATCTAACAAATACCTTCATACTCAATCTCATTATCACCACAAATTTTTAATAAAAATATTTCACTCATCTCACTATGGCCCGGTCCAAAAAATTATCATTTTAAAAACTAATTATTCAAATTTTCAAATATCTACCTTTCCAATTTAGTCATGAACCAAACTAAAACATTATTTTGGAATTTAAAAGCTTGAATTTTTTATTTTCTACTTCACTTTTTCAGGAAAAGGAAAACCCCAAGGAAAAACATTTTTTGAATTCTAGTATATAATTATTTGTTGTTGTTTTAAGTTAATAAAGCTTTCCCATCTACTCATCATGGTAACTATGTCATCCATCCCCTTGTTTTCATTTCTCCAACCCTTAGTGGAAAGTCTACTTTAGGCAAGCCAGATTTAAAAAAAAATAACCATAGATATAAAAACACTATTTTTAAAGCACAACAAACCTTCAAACATTGTTGTGCCAAAATCACAAACCCAATACTTAACCATCTTTAAATTTTCATTCCTCCATCATTTTCATTTCCCCACCCAAAACTTGCCTACTACATCATATTTAAAAAATTTCAATCATGAAGATAAAAACTTGTTTTAAACTTACAAAACTTTCAAACGTTATTACAAACTTGTCATAAACAAACTGAACACCAAATTCCAAATTATACATGAAATAAAATAATAAATTTTCCGTTTAATATTATTTAGTGGATATTTGACATTCATATATTTACTAATTGAAAAAAAAAATTAATAAAATAAATTAAAATCACCTACCATCCATGGTAATTGCTACTGTTAGAAAATGTAAAATGGAAGCTATTATATCTTATTTTCTTTGACCATGATTCTTGCTTATGAATCTTTTTTTATCTTCTTTATGTTCTTTAGTTAGATTTTTTCATCAAACAATATCAAGAAACAACAACAACAAAAGAGGACACAAATATAGGCTCTTAGCCAAGGAAAAACCCCTCCAAGGAGAAACCCGAAAACTATTCTCTTCTTAGAATCTGCTTCAAATGAGATACAAAGACCCAATCCCTAGACCAAGTCCTTCTCCCAGTACCAAGTCAGCCCTCAAAACATCGTTTGATGCCTCAAAACGCTCTCGGAAGGTTTTAGATCCCATTTTGCCAAAATGGGTCCTGTCAGTAAAGTGGTCCCATGAGCTTATTCCTCCACTTTTTCCACTATGAATGCATCGAGATGGATGACAAACAATATAATGATCCAATTTGTATCACTACATGATTTTCTCTTCCCTTCACATCTCTTGCATTGAGCCTACTTCTTTTCGAGGTATCATGGAACCATCTCCACTCTTTGTTATTATGACAGGATCCAGGTCATTTTTCTTGCTCATCACTTTCATCTTCAACATGAAGGCATTGCATTAAGCCTTACCAATATTCAATATGATCATGGCTTCCTCATAAAAGTGATCTTCCTTGACCTTTAGGTTATCTTTTTGTATAATTACCCTTTCAATCCCAAGATAGACTCATCTTGATTTCATAGTTGCCAAGTACTAGATATTTGAGTTTTCCTCAACATTCCTTCCATACAGTTGAACTTGCCTCAACTATCATCATGTATTCCTACAACATCCTTTTCCAGGTAGCAAAAAATAAGATGTTAACCAGATAACCAAACCAAAAATGAAATAGACTTACCTCACCATGGTGACCTTCTCATTCCATCAACATCCTCATCGACCATCTCCAATTGAATTTTCCTTCTTGCATCAGAGTGCCCAAGGATCAAACTTGATTACCAAGTTACAACTTTTCTTTCAAAGATTATATTAGATGCTAATCAATATCAAATACATATTCTAGAGAAAGTCCTAATCTTTTATACATTCTTAAGTAAGTCAAGTTCTATTCTTTTTTAGCATCATAAATACTTAAGCATGTCTTTCTAACCAACTTTATTCCACAAGATTCTCATACACATGAATATTATCCAAAGTTTTCTTTACAACATGCATTCCCATCCAATCATCTAGTTATCCATATATATCAAAAAAAGTTTGTATCCTGGCCCATTGCAATCCTTTGTCCCTTTTTACCAGCATGTTTCCACATTACATATAATACATTCTAGTTCTATCAGGATGCTTTACCCAAGGACTTTCCAAGATGATGGTCCTTCTCGGATCATAGTGATCCATTTTAAGCAAGATGGCACCCTCTAACATAATGCTAGATAATAATTGGATGAACATTATGTAAAATGACAACTATTATATCTTATTTTCTTTGACCTTTATGTTTTCTTGTGAATCTTTAGCTATATTGTTTGTGTTCTTTAGTTAGATATTTTCATCAAACAATATCAAGAAAGAACAACAACAAAAGAGGAGACATATATAGGTTCTTAACTAGGGCAAAACCCCTTTAAGGGGAAAACCTGGAAACTCTTCTCTTCTTAGAATCTGCTTCAAATGAGATAGAAAGACCTAATCCCTATACCAAGTCCTTCTCCCAGTACCAAGGCAACCCTACCTAAAGTCTTTTCTTGAGCACAAAATTGCTACACATTGCAACTTCGATATGTCAGCTACAATACTGCTACTTGACCTGTAACTTTGACTTGCAACTTCAACCTGCAATTTCGACCTACAATTTCAGCTCTACGGCTTCTGAAGAAACCCTAATGAAACCTCCTTCTGGGACCTTCCAAGAGAAAGACAACTCTTCCTAAGGTTAGTGAAGTCTAGACAATAATACAAGAAAGTGTGGCAAGATACAAGTTCGCCGAGTCACTTAGTGAATCTACTTTTGGATTTATAGATATATATATCTATTGTTTTCTAATTTATTTTAAATCCAAAAAAATCACAACTAAAAAATCACGGAAAAAAATTATATAATATACCTTAGTGTAATTTAATTATTTATAATATTTTTAAATAAAATTAAGTTATTTCAAATATGATAAACATCAAAGCAATTCCTACGATAACAATTGGAAAGAAGTGTAAGTAATTTCAATATTCATTTATTGATAGATATAAATTCAAGTTGAGTATATACTTGAAAGAAACGGGAAATGGAAAGGAGGTCATTCTTCCTTCAAATTAGGGAATATTGAAAAATGCCACATTTATATAACCACCTAATATCATAGTCCAACGCACAATTAGTTAACCTAACAATTTATAACCCCAAATATATACTCTAGTTGTCTTATTTTCTGTTTTTATTAAAAAATCATCAATATTACTTTAGTGATTTCAATATACATTAATTGTTTCGTATAAATTCATTTTAGTCCCCACACATATATAAATAACCTAACTATTAGCAAATTTGTCCATATACACATACACAAATAAAAATATTTGTATAATTATACAAATAAATATATTCATTAATTTATAAACATGTAGACAATTATGTATTTGTACATTTATACAAATAAATATATTTATTATTTTATAAACATATTATCTACAGTAGATATACGATATTTTGCTCTTTAGGTTTTTTCAAAGCCTGTATCATATGTGAAAAAACAATAGTTTCCGATGACAATATTGCATATATATTAGGTGTTGTTTTATGATAATTATTTTCATATATGATCTTTTTCCTTTATGGTTTTTATAGTCTATACCATATCATAGTTTACATTATATGAGATGATTATGTATGGCATGCACATTAAGTGTTGTTTTATGATAATTATTTTCGGTGGTGCTATGTTTTTTTTTTTTCTCGGTAAAAGCTAATTCTAGTAAGAAAGTGAAAAATATGTACAGAGAGGTTACATTTCGAGAGGAGGCCTCAGCCAATCCTCAGCTAGAAAATCATGGATTTTGCAATATAGCCCTTCAGTCAGAATCACATTGAGGTTCTGCAGATGAAATGTAGCATACTTATGGATTTCTAGACCTACATTGACAACCAGTACCAAAAAATCTCCGATGTTGACAAAATCAGATGACAGAGTATACCAGTCATTAACTTTTAACTTCCTACCCAAGACCTTAAGAGCAAAAAAAACAAAAGATAAGAGCAGGATGGCCACCCGGCCAGAAATTACTGTGCTGAACCGGCATGATTCGGGGACGGTGGCGCTTCCTCCCTTTCCGGACTGGGCGATGCTAACCAGGTGACATAGCCTTCTTCATCCAACACTGGCTCGCCGTTGGGATGAGTGACCAAGTGCAGGACTCCAGAGTATCTGTGAGAGGGACCACAAGGTGGAGCATCTACCTGAGCTGGGGTTGAATTCGGAGTCTGATCCTGAACCAGGGCGCTTTCCTGAGCTAGATTTGGAGGCTGAGTTTGTTCAGGAGCCGGAGGGTCTTCTTGCTGACGGTCCGCACGATAAACACACCCGGACAGATCCCCAAGCAGGATACTGTCATCTTGAGAAGGTTCATTATCAGAGGGAACAGAGCTGGAGGGATTACCTTCCTCTTCTGCAACAAAAACAGTGAAATTGATAGTAATAATAGGCCTGTTGACCTCACTCTGGAAAGAAAAACTGGAAGTCTGAAACGAGCTATTCGGACGAGCCCTCTCAGGTTCTAACGACAGAGGAGATGGCGGAATTGAAGAAATAGGATTAACAATCGGGGGTGCAGGATGAGCTCGACCTCCCCTATTACCATAATTGCTGCCCTGCCGAGGAATGCCACGCCTACGCATTTTGATAGCAGGCGCAGAGAGTTGATGAAGGCAAATGGAGTGCCAATGACCTAGAACAGAGGGAACTCTGTAAACCTCCTGAATTCTCCCGCGCCAAACACACATAATAATGCTCCAAGACGGGAACGACTTGGTTTTAAAGATCACTTAAACATTAATGCCATGGCCCGGTTGCAGTACCCAGAACCCAAGCGCCGTCATGGTTGCCATGCTTGAGATGAAATCAAACCAGTTTCGAGACAGCTCCAAAGTAAATGCTACCACCTTGAGCCTATAAATCCCATCTACCTCCTGTACCATACAGTACGCCCTGATGCCAGCAATGAAGCCAGCTGTCGGATTAGTGTGGCTTGACATTGTTACCTGGAGGGAGCACCCACATCCGGGTGGGTTCTCTTGATCTGAGCTTTGTCACTAATGACAATCTCCTGAATTTTGACTAACTGGTCCTCTGAATCAAGATTAGAGATAGGACCTTCAAAGTGACCATTTTTGGCTTCCACTCCAAGGTTGGCAAGAAGGTCAGCAAGCTTATTGCCTTCCCTCCTGATATGTTTGCAAGAAATTGCTTGATGCTGAACCAGCCAATTGTAGATTAGCTCTAACCTTTGAGCCATTCGCCAACTTTTGCTTACTTTGTGAGCGGGAGAACCGTGCAGCATTTTAATGAGCATTCTGATTATGATTTGTGAATCCCCTTCAACTATGAGAGGAAAGAAACCATTTCTTTGAGCTAGTTTAAGACCTCTCCATAAACCCTCCAATTCTGCGGAGTTGTTTGTGTCCCATCCGATCGATCCCATGAAGATGCATTGAGGATTGCCATTGTGATCCCTGAAGACTCCTCCATATCCTGCCTTTCCTGGATTTCCTTTAGAGGCTCCATCAAAGTTGAGCTGGAACATATTGATGGGAGGCGGAATCCAGGTATTTAGCTCTGGTCCCTGCATTATGTGGTTCTTTGTCCCTGCGACCATTTGATTTATCTGAATCCCCCAGTTGTCCCATATTGTTTTTTCCTGAGGTGTAGTGGGGAAGTCTTCTGCGTGCCATTCTCTAGTTGAAAGAGTTTCCACTAGATTCTGATGAAGTTTGGTCCATATTTGCTCTAGAGACAAAGAGTGATTTTTGAAGATTCTTCTGTTACGCTCTTTCCATATATTCCACATTAATAGTCCTGGTATTAGATGCCAGAGAGCATTAAGGAAGTTGCTTTGAAAAGGCGGTTGATCCCATTTACACATAGTCGCTTTAATGTCTCCCTGTACTCTGCCCTCTTTTTGACAACGAAAATCTGCCTTCTCCCAGAGTTTTCTACCGATGTGGCAGGTCAGGCATATAGATGGTCCTGAGAAGCCTCGTCTTCTTAGATTATCCCAGGTCAGGATTCGATTATGACAAAGAAGCCATAAGAATGTAGAGACTTTCGGCCAGTTAGATGAGCGCCAAATTACCTCCCAAAGTTTATCTTTGTTGAGCCGATCTTGGATGATGATTTTATATGCTTCCTTTGTGGTGAAGATTCCTTTCTCTTCATATCCCCACCTGAGGATATCCATACCTTCTGAGGTAGTGACTTGCCTTTTTTGAAGTTCTGTATTAAGGTAATGCTTCGTTTGCTCAGAGCAATTAGATAAAAATTGAGTTGCATCTTGCCATTGCCTATGCTCTTGAGTGGTACCTGTTTTCCAGAACTGTCTGACTGTGTCATGTTGATTCATTTCTCGTTCTGGAATATGATGATCTTGCAAAATGTCTCTTAGCCTTGGTAATTGTTGCCATGAATCCCCCCAGAATCTCGCAGTGGATCCGTTTTTAATTTCCCAAAAACTGTGTTCTTGTATGAGGCTTCTTTGTTGCATGGTTGAATTCCACAATACCGAACCCGTGCTTAGCTCAGTCATTCTTATTCTTTCTTCCATAGGACAGTTGCTTGTGTATTTGGTTGTCCAAGAGAGGCCCATGGAGTGCTGGGATAAGCAAGCCATCTCCACCAGATCTTTGCTCCCATTGCTCTGTTGTTGTGCTCAGGGTCCCTTAACCCAATACCTCCTGCTATTTTGGGAAGACAAACTTTATCCCATTTCACTAAAGCCCATTTTCTATTTTGCCCCGAACTTCCCCATAGAAAATTGCGCTGCAGAGTCTTGATTTCTTTAAGAACCCATTTTGGGGCGGCTAGGATGGAGAAAAGATAGAGGGGCATGGATTGAAGGACCGCTTTAATAAGGACAATTCTGCTGGCCATATTCAGAGCTCGATTAGTCCAAAGGGTAAGCCGAGCCTCAAGTTTTTCCAAGAGTTGCTTCCAGGAGGAGTGCTTAAGGGCAGAGGCCATTAAAGGGGCACCTAGATATTTGGAGGGCAGAGAGGCAGTAGTGAATCCCAAGATTCGTTCAATAGATCTCTGTGTGGGCACATGGGTATTAAAGAAAAAGATTTGGGATTTAACTCGATTTATGAGGGCTCCTGAAGCATCAGAAAAGGTTGTCAGGATAGATTTGAGGATACGAGCTTCTTGCACTGAAGGATGTCCATAAAGCATATTATCATCTACAAATTGCTGATGGGAATAGACCGGGGAGTTATTGAAAGACAAACCTCTTAATTGCTGGGTAAGTCTAGCTGAGGTGATGTATCTACCTAAACCCTCTGCCATGATGACAAAAATGAAAGGAGATAAGGGGTCACCTTGTCTTATGCCTCTGGAGGGCCGGTAAGTAGCTGAAGGAATGCCATTAATTAAGACAGAGAAGAATACTGAAGATAGAAGGTTGAAAATCCATCTTACCCATGAGTGTGCAAAACCAAAAGCTAAAAGGATTTTTTGAATATAAGCCCAACTAAGACTATCGAATGCTTTGGATAAGTCTAGTTTGAGCAACATACCTGGTTTCTTGGTTTGCTTTAAGGAGTGAATTATCTCATGCGTTAGAATAATTCCATCTGTTATTTGACGACCTTCAACATAACCCGATTGCTCGGGCGATATAATCAGAGGGAGCAACGGCTTTAATCTTGTCGCTATGACTTTAGAAATTATTTTGTATATGATATTACACAGCGCAATCGGTCTATATTTGTCTGGGGTGTTGGAATCTTCTCCTTTTGGAATTAAGGCTATGAAGGTAGCATTTAATCCAGGATACATCCATCTGAGTGCTCTAGATTCCTCTACTACCTGCCAGACTTCCTCCTTAATCAAGTCCCAGAACTTGTGAAAAAAATTTGATGTAAAACCATCCGGTCCTGGCGCTTTGCCTTCCTTCAGATTCCGCATAGCTTCTTCAACTTCTTCTAAATTAATGGGTTTGAGGAGAAGACTGTTGTGTTCCTCTATTATTATCCTTGGGATATTCTTGATTATCTTATTGATGGCCGACATTCTATTAAAATCGGGTTCCTGATGCGCCTTCTTAAATTAATTCAGGAATTCCGCTTCAATGCCTTCATGCGTTTCAACTTTATTCCCCTGTTCATTTTTGATATGAGAGATGTGATTGATCATTCTGCGTTGAACCGTAGTTTTATGAAAGAATTTAGTGTTCTTTTCTCCATTTTTTAGCCATCTGATCCTTGATTTCTGTCTCCATAATATTTCCTCCTGTTTAGCCCTTTCTATGATTTTGGTTTCTAAAACTTGCTCCTGCTTGGTTAATTCCTCCGTGCGCCCGTCAGAGATGATGATTTGCTGGATTTTCTTCATTTCTGTATTGAGAGAAGCTTGTTCTGTGAAGATGTTGCCAAATGTATTGTGATTCCATCTTTTAATTACCCCTTTAAGGTGTTTAAGCTTTTGTTGAAATCTCGCCATCCTGGTGCCTTCAGATGGATTGAAGTGGACCCAAGTGGATCTTACTAGCCTCTCAAAGTCCGGGTGAGTAAACCAGAATTCTTCAAAACGAAAGGGACGTTTGATATTGTTACCTGGCCTATTCCATTGTAGTTCGATGGGCCAATGATCTGATCCTGAGACAGGAAGTATGGATGCTGTGAATTCCCCTCCAAGGTGAACTGCATTATCTGAGATGAGGAACCGGTCAAGGCGCGATGCAATCTGCTGCTCTCCCTCTCTTTTATTACTCCATGTGAAGAGACCATTGCCTGTAGGGACATCCACCAGCCAGTTATTTTGAATGAAGGATTTTAGTAGATTACCCTCATTATTTGCTCTGTTTCTGCCTCCACGTTTTTCTTCTATGCTCGCTGTCATGTTGTAGTCACCTCCCGCAATCCAAAGTGGATGAGTTCTGTCTGAGCTGAGATCTGATAGTGTGTTCAGGATCTGAGCTTTTTGAGCTGTATCCTGAGGAAAATAAACATTTGTTATTAGCCCATGGGTATTAGAGCCTAAGAGGTGAAAGTTTGCCTGAATGAAGCTTTTGTTAGCTTGAATATTATTTAGCTGTATGACTCGCGCATCCCAGAGGATTGCAAGTCCTCCCGAAGCTCCCTGAGCATCAACAGCTATTACATGTCCTCCTGGCCATGCTTTCACTGCTATTTTTTCCAAAAAATTTGAGCCACATTTCGTTTCCTGTAAGAAAAGAATGCTTGGTTTTTCTTGCATCAACATATTTTTTAATAATCTTCCTTTCCTGGGGCTATTGAGCCCTCTGATATTCCATGATATTAACTTCATTGAGAAATTTGGGGGTGAGGATTAAAATACCTGGTCAGTTTGGCATACCTCCCTGACTCCACTAAAATCTCTCCAATCTTGATAGTTCTTTCCAAAGTGGATTTCCTACCTCTTTTCTTATTGTCCTTTGTGATAAATTTTCCATCCCATGGACTTCCTATTTGGACACCTAGCGAATATTTCTTCTGTGCTTTGTGCAGCACTTCAACTAGGTTATCCACTTGCGTTTCTGATATCTTTTCAAAGTTCCTTGTCTTGCATGCCTGTTCCAAGCCCAGAATATCCAGCTCCCCTATGTCTAAGGGTTCCGGATCTTCTTCCATAATTTGAGGTGCTTGTGAGAGATCCTCTCGCTTTTGTGAAGATTTCTCATGTGGCTGCGAGTATTCCACGTCCATACCTTGAGTGTGCCATGGCAGGGTTTTTGCTGGGGTAATCAAGTTGTCTTGCTTTTGGATTTTCTTTCCTCCTTGTCTTGATGTCTCGCCTGGCTGTTCTTGATGGATCTCTTTGTCTTTGGCCTTTTCCTTCTCCTGTTCTTGCTCATCCTCCTTATCTAGTACTTCGAATCTGTTGCTAGTTGTGGGTTTGGCTTTGTTGACTGGATTTGCTTTGGTGTTGCCTGTTGCTTTCTTGTTTCCTCTTCTGCGATTTGTAACCTTGGTGTATCCATCTGTAGTTTGATTATCAGAGCTGTCTTGGGGAGAAGGTGCCTTGTTTTGAGGACAGTCTCTATAAAGATGCCCTATCTCATGGCATTTCCTGCATCTGAAGGGCACATATTCATAATCTATAACTTGTTTCCATTCAGAGTCCTCATGAAAGAAGCTTACCGTGTCTGGCAGTGGTTGCTTGAGATCCATATAGACACAGATCCGAGCGTAGGATGTGTAACTACATCGCTTTGTTTCTTCTGCGATCTTGACAAACTCGCCAATAGCATTCCCTATTTCTTGCAGAGACTTTTCCTCCCAGTATTCCCACGGTAGTGAATAAAGCCTTATCCACACTGGCGCATAGGTCAGATCCTCCTTGTCTGGGTTAAATCTTTCAACCCAGCCTTTCAGGTATAATCCCGCTGAATTAAAGAAATACGGACCCTGATCCAGAATTCTGTTGCGGTCCTCCAGGCAGTTGAAAACTACAGTGAAGAAACCCTTAGCTCCCAGATGGAGCGAGAGGTGCCCTTTAGGATGCCATTTGGTGTTGATCCAGCTTCTCAGCGCTCTCTCCGTTGGCCAGATTCCAATGAATTTGCCGATTAGCGCATGATCTCTCATGTACTGTATTCTGGCGTTGATGTGTTCACTTGGAAAGTCCACTCTTGGTTTATGGACTGCCACAGGTTTGCAAGTTGATGAACTTGCCTTGCTTCTTGCATCTGCTTCTATATCCTTGCCATTCTTCTGTCCGTTGTCGGTGGCATTGCCTCTGCTGCCCTTTTCCTTCTCTCTGTCGGCTGTAGACCGTTCTCTGTTTTCCGTATCGGGGGGAGGCCCCTGGCCCTCCCCCTGTGAGGCTTCCATTCTCCTTGTACCTTATGAACGTTTCTATATGCTCGTCGGCGTTGCAGTCTCTGCCCTCTGTACGCAGAATGACAGTCCTGCCGAGATCAGGTTTGCAGGAACCCTAGGTCAGGTTGCAGCATCGCCCAATCCGCTCTCCTTCTATTCATCCTTCAATGAAATCTTCGGTGGTGCTATGTTAGTGATAGTATAATTTGTTTTTTAATGTAGTTATTGTTGTTTTAATAAATTTGTTTAATGTTTTTATTTAGCTATTAAGTATGGTAATAATATTTTTATATAAGTTATAGTAGATGTATTTTTTTTATTTGTATCAGAAAGTTGAGAGTGAAGTTATTTGTAAATTTATAAATATAATAATATATTATAAGAAAATATTATGAAATTGTGAAAATTTATCAACAAATTTTTTGCTAAACTCTTCACTATTAATAACAAAAGTTTTAGTAGATATCCATAAAATAAATATTTTCAACAAATTTTTTGCTAAACTCTTCACTATTAACAACAAAAGTTTCAGTAGATATCCATAAAATAAATATTTTCAACAATTTTTTTGCTGAACTCTTCATTATTAACAACAAAAGTTTTAGTAGATATCCATAAAATAAATATTTTAAATACAAATAAAATATCCAATTTTTTTCTAATAATTCTAATGTGCTTAAAATAATAAAATGATAAAATGTGTGGGAGTGAATATATTTAATACATATTTACGCATATTATATATTTTAAAATTATTGAAATCCAAATAAAATATTCATTTTTTTTCAAATAATTCTAATATGCTTAACATAATAAAATGTGTGAGAGTGAATATATTTAATACACATTTATGCATATTATATACTTTAAAATCATTGATGTATATAAAGTAATTTGAAAACATCAATTCATATTACATACTTTTAAAGCACCAATGTGTACTATATTTTTTAAAGTATTGATTTGTATTATATATGATTGAGCACCATTGTATATATAGATCATTGCATATTGCATAAAGTAAACTCTTGATAATGATAATGTTAACAATAACAACAAGGATAAAGGCATTACAAAAGGGAATGGTATTATTATGCCTTTATTATAACAATTATGTTTGTACATGTATATTGCAACATTAAATAACAATTATTGAAATGCATCAATACCTAAATATGTATGAAATGTGTTAGTTTTTTATGGTCCCTAGTATGTTTTATGACTAATTTAGTACATAAACACACAAGGAACTTTTAACTAGTAAATTAGCACAACATAAATATAACATCTGTGAAATCAATAAAGATATAAATGAGAAATGGGTCTAAATCTCAATCTTTATTAGTCCATTAATAAAAGAATCATAAGGCTCTCATACTAGAGATCTTGGCCCTCCAGAAACCCCGATACAAAAACAATACATAGTTTGTCCTTTAACTGAAGCTAGGGCTTGAGATATGCTCCTTGAAATCTTCAATCTACCCAATAAATCAAATGCATACTTGAGCTAGTGCCTTCAGCTCAAGGTCCTTGGATTGTTGTTTTCCTTGCAACTGATCCCTCTGCAATCATGATTCATCTTCTTGATCTGCTTCTTTAGGTCACATATCTGACTTTCTTCTTGTAGTTCTGACCTTCTAGCACTAAGATCTAACTTTATTCTTGTAGATTTGACCTTCCAGCACTCGGATATGACTTTCTTCTTGCAGATCTGACCTTCCAACATTACAACTAGATCCTCTTACTTGACTTTCTTCTCGCTTTTGGTAGCAACTCATTTAGATGGCTAGATCATGGAGAAACTAAGTCTCCTTGTCACTACGATTTCTCTAAGGAAGATATGTGGCTATGTCCTTTAGTCGCCCTCTCTCCACAAGTGAAATTCCTTCTCCACTTGTGTGTCTAGGCCTCTCCTTTGGCCTCTTATTTATACTTTTGTGTGACTGACCTTGGGGGTTTTCCTTGTCCATTAAGAAACCCCTATTTTACCACCCAACAAAAAATTAGATTAAACATTTAACTAACTTGGGTCTCAAGCCCACAACTTTGGGTCAAAAGCCCGACCACTTGGGTACTTTTCCCAACCAACTAAATTTTGGTGGGTTTTCACCACTCGGAAATACCTTTTGATCTACCCAAATTCCAACACTCCCTCTTAATGAGAAAGACATTTCCATCACACCTTGAAATCTCTAGCTCCATGAAATTCCTTACATAGGATAAAACCTCCTCTCTCTTGAACCTGAAGGTTCAGACTTCCACTTTATGACTGACAATCCTTCATAGTCTCTTTGTGAAGCAAGACTCCATTTGAGCCTCCACAACCTCCACTGCTCACTCTATTTTCCCTCCTAGAAAGTGTTACTATTGAACTTGTGTCCTTTCAAGGCCAGTCTTGAGCTGTGGTCAAACAATGGTTCTAATCAACTCTAAACCACCACAATTCAAATCTACAAGTGATATCACCCTCCTGGGTCAAATACTTAATGTTCATATGGCGCCCTTTCCTGATGTGCAACTCCACAACCTAATGAAGATATTATCTCGCCTTCAACCAACCATCCACATGAAGCTACCTCTTCCAAGCAAAGGCACCTTCTTTGCTAAACCTCTTGCTCCATGTCTAGGCAACACTGCGACTTTCTACAATAACTCCCTCTTAAACTGTTTCCTGTGCACACTCTAATCCAACTTCCCTTCAAAGTAGCTCTTATACCGTGTTAGTTTTTCATGGGCCCTAGATCTAGTTTATGACTGATCTAGTACATAAACACACTAGGAACCTTTAACTAGCAATTTAGCATAGGGGAAATATAACATCAGTGAAATCAATAAAGGTTCACACAAAAAATGGGTCGAAATCTTGATCGTTATTAGTCCATTAATAAAATAAGCATAGGGATTTTGTACTAGTGATCCTGGCCCTTCAGAGACCTTGATACATACAATCTTGTCTTTGCTTGAAGCTAAGGTTTGAGATTTTCTCCTTTAGATATTCCATCTGCCCAATAAATCAAATGCATACCTAAGCTAGTGCCTTCAGCTTAAGGTCCTTGGATTGTTGTTGCCTTGGCAACCAATCCCTTTGCAATTATTCTACAACTTCTCGATTTGCTATATTTGTTTCTTCATATCATATATATTACTTTCTTCTTGTAGATCTAACCTTACAACACTCAGATCTAACTTTCTTCTGGTAGATATGACCTTCCAACACTCAGATCTGACTTTCTTCTTTCAGATATAACTTTCCAACACTCAGATTTGACTTTCTTCTTGTAGATTTGACCTTCCAGCACTCAGATCTGACTTTCTTCTTGAAGATTTTACCTTCCAACAATCATATATGACTTTATTCTTGCAGATTTGACCTTCCAACACTCAAATCTAACTTTCTTCTTACAGATTTGGCTTTCCAACAATGTGGCTAGATCCTCCTACTTGGCCTCCTTCTCCACTTTGGAAGCAACTCCTTTAACTGATCAAATCCTAGAGAAACCCAACCTCCTTGATACAATGACTCCTCTAATGCAAATCTACGGCTAGGTCCTTTAGCCTCCGTCTCTCCATAAGTGAAAGCCCTCCTCTACTTTCATGTCTAAGCCTCTCCTTTGGCCTCTTATTTATACTTTTTTGTGAGTGATCTTTGGGGTTTTCCTTGTCCATTAAGAAATCCCTACTTTACCACTCAAAAACAAATTAAATTAAATAATTAACTGACTTAGGTCTCAATCCCACAACATTGGGTCAAAACCCCAACCACTTGGGTACTTTCACCAACCAACTAACTTTTAGTCGGTTTTCATCACTCAGAAATACCTTTCGAGCTACCCAATTTCCAACAAAATGCACCATTACATTCAAATGAATGCAATGGATTAATATATTTCAATGTTAAAAAATTTCACATTGTAGATACGAAAATGCAGTTTATTGTTTTTCTTTAATAAAATTCCAATTAATAATTAGAAGATCAAATATTTTTATAATAATATTGATCTTTATATTTTAAATAATGTGTTTCAATATAATCATGACAGTAACATACTGTATCATTTAAACTAATATGACACTTTATGACACCTCTGTTCATTATAATAATGTAAATGGTCCACATATTTAATGAGCAACATAGCATTTAACAACACTGAACATTACAACAAAATAAGAAACATTTTTTATTATATACAAATAAGAGGTCATTTGTCATATGAAATGAGATAATGTAAAAGATCATGATAAGAAAAATGTCAATAAATAATTGTTACAATTATTAGTAACACATTGTTATATAAGTTAGAATGATATTTCTACATTAAACAAAATGTTTGAATTTTACAAACAAATATTCCAAGGTATAAAACTTGTAACACTCAATTATAGTGATCATCATTCATATTTTGAATTCAAGTTGTTTACACAACTCATTTCTTCATCACTTGCAAGCAATATTATACTTAGGTTATTTGCAATGTTTTGTTGATTAGCTTGATTTGTTTCACTTACTCATGTTTTATTTAGAAAAATAGAAATAAAAGTGCAATGTGCATATCTTCATTTATATATAATAAATATGATTGTGTAAATTGAAAATCATACCATCGTTGTAAGTGATTCATGAAATACACACGTTTTTTTGAATCCATTCCTCACATGGTCTCTTAAGATATCTTTAATTGGCTCCACTACTAATTTGTTGCCTATGAGTTTTTATACACCATGAAAAAGGATAAGCATAATGAAAGGTAGGCTTCTTGCTTCATTAATTATAAAATAGGGAAGTAAAATGGCATAGCTACTCACAAATTGTCAAATTAAGCCTTGATATTCCAACATATACTCACAATTCATAGATGATCTAATGTCAATAAAATGTTTTGATGCTTTGCCTTTGTATGTTACCACCTCGTAGGAAACATCCATGGATGACTGTGAATTAATTGAATATAAACATCACAACAAATATGAAATGTCAAGTAAGGAAAATGTTAGTGACGAAGTTTTGCAATTAGCCATTTTTTTTCTTGTCAACTTGTCTTATGTATTAAATGGATTCCATTTTGTTTTCTTTTCTACAATGAAATAATAATAATGATGATTATTGTTATTATTATTTTCTCAAGTTGTTTGTGATCCTCTAAGCTTGACCTGTGGCTTGAAGAGTTGCAACCAAGGGGAATCTAAGCCGTCAAAGTCACCCGGGGGCCACACCAGCCCTTAACTGACTAGATTTTTTAGCATGTCTCCTTCCGCTAGCATAGGGCACAAACACCCCTCGTGAGGTTTGATCTTGGGTCGCCTTGCTAACGAAGCCCATCCTCAACCGGTTGTGCTAGTGGGACTTGACATTATTATTATTATTTCATGTGATAATTAAACTCTCTAATTACATATAAAAATAAATAAATAAATGATTACATATGTTTGATGTATGTTATTAGGATAGCTCCTCCTAATTTCTAGATTCAATTATTCATATTTCTTTGACCATCTCATTGTACATTTTTTGGGACATTCCTACTAGTATGTTTTTGATATCATATCATTCAATGCCTTTGTTTTCTTAATCATCCTAGAAAATGAAGAGCTTAATAATCAAAACATTTGATTTATATTTATATGGAAGTAAATGTAGTGGATATAGATTTGGAAAATCTTCAAATTAATATATAGATATTATATGAAAATATGTAAACATATTTCTAAATGATTCTTTTTGTATTATATGGTTTTGGTATTACAAGTCTGAGAAGTCTCATTGACCATTGTTTCAAAAAGCTTGTTGTAATTTATATTAACTCAATTCTTGGATTTCATTGTATTGATGTTTATATTGTAAGTTAAAAGTATATTTAATTCATCATTTACACCATTTCTACTTATTTCTTCCTAGAAGGGTCATCTCTCCCCTCATTGTCATTCATTACATAATGCTCAACATATGCAAACTTGAATATTTGAAACATTATTAAGTATTATTCTTAAGAACTATATTATTACTCAAAAGTCAAAGAAAATTTCATGTACATCACTTTTGTATCCACTTAATTCCACTATTGAAAATATATCCATAAAGATTTTATACTTTTTCCACTTAAATTGTGAACAAGTGTATTGAGTTTTTTATTTTATTTTTCTCTATATTGACTAATACACATTTAAATGTACAAATAATTCAATATCTTACCTAAATATTATAACTTCAAATAACTTGCTTTGGTTAAAACATGCTTCCTTCACACTCATTATTATAAGTTTTTTTTTAAATCTTCTATCAACCACATTATACAAGTAAAAATAATACACAATAAAATGTATAAACTATGAAATATATTTTATAAACTAAGTAAAGAATTTCAACCTAAAACTATTTTCAAGCTATTCATATTAATGATGTGCATTATATAGTAATATGCACTAACACACCTTGTATACTAAGAGACACTAATGCATTTAATTCTATATGGAGCACCATGTAGCTTGAAGGTTTGTGCCCGCTAGTGCACTTTACAATGATAAAAGCACCAATGCCATGTATTATACAATGCACTCGAAAGCTAGGATATATATATATATATATATATAATTAATTTTTTTTTTTTTAATAATAAACGACTAAGTGGTGCACAATACAATACCAATCAATGGGTGCATATTAATATATAATGCATACCATTCAACTTTTAAAAAAAAAAAAAAAAAAAAAAAAAAAAAATAATACATGAAAGGTTTTGGGATTCAATGTAATAAGAGGGGTCATTCCATTAAAATATTCATTACACCAAAATAATCATTGAGGCCCACAAATACCAAAGACCGTCGAGAAACAGATTTCATTGTCAAAAGGGTAAATGAACTGAACCCCTTCAACTAAGGTTTGCAATAAGATAAAACAAAAAAGAAGCAGCAAGAAAACTTTGGTTTGCGACGTTGAAGGTAAGTCTAATTTTTTTTCCATTTTATTGAAATGCAATGTAAATATAAATATAGGAATTAAAAAAAATTGGGAATTTTAAATATTTTGAGGGCAATTTTGTTGACAGAATGGGAATGAAATCTCATATCTTAAATTTTTCCTTTGCATAATGGTGATTCCCTATAAATTTCTCTCTTTTGAAAAATCTATCAATTTTAATCTTTCTCGTACACATTTCCCTTCTCACTTTAAGCACAATAATGAATAAATATTTAGGATTTTATTTAACTCATTTTTACAAAATGAAATTCCTATTCTCTTTCGATGAGATTTTTCAATGTATTGATAAAAAAAATGTGTAGTTTATTTTATCAATTGTTTTTAGTGTGGTGCACATGTCAAATGCACCAATGTGCTACAATACCTTAATTGCATTGTAGCAATGATTTTTTTTAAGCAAAAATAGAAATGCACACCCCCACAGTTAGTACTTTTTGGAGGTTTTGATGTAAGCATTTTTTTGGTGTGCATCAAAATCCATATGATTGTTGTGTATAGTATAAACAAACACACAAGTGCATATGTGTAATCTAGGTGCATCAATTACTTAAAAAAGACATTCAAAAGCTTATTTGAAGTGACAATATTACATGTTCCCCCAGAATTTTTTTAAGCCTATGCTAACACATATTAATTGCGGTTTTGGCTCAAATACACGGGGAAAAATTATAAAACCAATTGAAAAATTCTTCAAATTCCACATTACATATATTCCAATTTCACCAATTTCTCCCTTTTCATTTGTAATAAATCCATTATATATATATATATATATATATGGAGTTTATGCTACCTTTGTGCATGCATTTGAATAGTTGTACGTTGAATTTTGTTGGATCATTGATGCAATTGATTTGATATGTGTAGGTATTCCACCAATACAAAAAAAATTTCAAGCTCTTATCTAAAACAAGATATTGTAAGCAACTATTAAATGAAAATGGAGAGCCACTTTACCCCAATAATTGTAATATACCATCTTTCAACAATGATCATGGGCTAGTGGTACTTCATTGTGAACTAGATCTCTTTTACGATACCCAAGTAATATGTGGTTTTCCAAAATGTAAAGGGTTGAAAGTGACCTCTTGACATGTCATATTATCCCATTATGTTAATGACCACCCAAAGTTGATAGTTTCATACCTCTCACTACAATTAAGTATCTAATATGTGATATAGGAAAGGCACATCATGAAACTTCCATATGCTTATTTTTCAAGAAGTTAGAAGTAAAATCCAATGTATTTCATCCAAAATTGACTAACTTGTCTCCTTCTTTTGAGTCAACTAATAATTTTGGTGACCCAGAATATGATATCAATATTATCCAAAACATATCTACTAGAAGATTCAAAAGGTTGTATGAGATGAGAGCAAAAATGTCCAAGTACACACTAGGGCCAATTCCATTGTTGAAAGGAAATGATGACTTATTTCTTCCCGCCTAATTGAAAATTAAATACCAAACCTATTACAAGCACAATTTGTTTAATGCTTGCCTCATCTTCCTTTTTTGTTCGTGATGTTAAGACTAAATTCTTCTTTTGTGGTATTAATTACATGTTTTCAAGTTTAAAAGAAATGCTACAAATCTTGGCTTTCCTATCCCTTCACATGTGTGCACTCCTCCTTAATAGTTGGTAGGACTTATGATATTTTGTGGTCCTCTTTATAGTCAGTCTAATTACTTGAACATTGTTAAATTTAAATAAAGCACTTACATGTATATTATGTAAATGAATAATTATGCTTTTGGAAACATTAACAAGAAGAACCTATTATATATCAATAATCAACCACATTTTGATGACAACATTGCAAGGTTCATAAATAGCTATAGGTACTATTATTGAGTGTAAATTTTCCATTTAAGGAACACTCTAGCGATACATATTTTTTTATGAAAAGGAGGGCATCCATATTTGTTGTTGTGTATACAATGTATATTTTGTCTCCTAGTGATGAGTTCTCAATAAATTATACCTTTCGTACACTACCAATAACTTGTCAAAGGAAACTTACATTAGTACTAACTTTAGACATACCCTTGTTACATAAGAAAAAGATCATTGTGTAATTGTATTTTTGGATTTTTCAATGGAATTCATGTAAATTTATCAATTTATTTGACGTTTGTTTTATAAAATGGTCAGTTGCACGTGTATTAGAATTTTTTTTTCAAGCTTCTAATAAATGTTTGCGTCTAAAGTTTGAACATACTAAATGTATTTTCTTTTAAAGGAAAACACCTTGTTGAAAACCCTTTGATTACTTCCCCATGATCCATGGATAGTGAGCAAGGTAAACCATTAACCTTGATTATAGAGCCTAACCCTAAAGGGATTAATAGAGTGTGACTTCTCTAATTTTGGAAGTAGAGAAATCATGTCTAGATCATGAATACTTGAGCTAACCCTCAAAGTTAAATATACTAAATATGTTATGTTTACTGATACCATCAAATTTAAGGTTCAATATTTTTGCATTCAATGTCGAAATAATAATTACATTTCCATCAGCTATCATTGCACCCCATTGTTATTTCAACTTGAGAGAAGGATACTAAATGAGCACAACTTGGAGAGGAAGCATACCAAGCCTGTTTGAATAAACCACTTATTCTATTCCCACTATATATTGAGTCACTAATTAATAACATTTACAATAACACTAATTATTCAAATTTTGGATATACAAACAATGATACGAACGTTGGTATGAATGATTTCTTATAAGATAGTACCCATGTCATGTAGAGATTGTTGTTAAATGAATTCTAGGATGATGAGTTAGGGATGATTCTCGTATCATTGGTACCTTCTTCAAGCACCTAAAATCTAAGTATAATGCCCCACTCTAGAGACATGGGTCAAGTTCTACCTAGCTAGACATATCAATGTCACCAAAAAACTTGAAAGTTGTCCATGATATGTCAAACATGTGTTTCTCAACACTGTTGACGTAGCCTATATTTAAATAGATCGTGTCACACAATCAATAATGAAAAGGGTTTTGTCCTAGGGGGAATCTCAATTAGTGATTGAAGTGATGTGAAATCATGCAAACCAAGATATTCGAGATTCAATCCCCCGATCATGACCTGGTATATAGAGAGGATTACAGGTCATAAGCCCCTATAGGTATAGTAGTAATAGCCAGAATCAACCCCATGTCACACGAGTACAAGATTGACTTAGTTTTCGATTCCTTTGGGTTAAAAAAATAATAATAATGAAAAGGGCTTTGATGTGTGGTTAATAATAGTGTACACTTATATTTTCTATTACTTTTTAGTTATTTTAAGATAAGGCACTTCTAAGTGATAATGTCCCCTTTGATAACTAGAAAGTGACAATGCAACCACTAAAATAATGTTGGGGTTTGAAAGTACATATCATGTCATGTTTGTCTAAATGATTGTGTTCTTTACAAGGCGAACATGCATAAGGGTGGAATACCTCATAGATAAGTGAATTAGAAGTTATCTTGATCCCAATGAGTTCAATATCCATGAATCATGTATATGATATATGGATAGATAAATTAAAGGATGAGGTACAAATCCTTCCATCAAGCATAGTTATGAATGGAGTTAACTTGTATTCCCTCCAAAATACCAAATATTTTGTTCGGATAGTGGTAGTGATCAATAACAGTAACCCCCATGATTGTATGTGAAGAGTGAATGTCTTATGTTGGCTCTTATAGTTGCTAGTAGAAGACAAGTGAAGAGTGTAATGTATGTCTACCTCCAACCATTGCTTGATGAATTGAAGTAATATGATAAAGGTATATGATGTATCAAGGTGTGTACACCATGCACAAGTATGAATGATTTTGATTTTACTCTAGTAATCATGTTTATTAATTTTCTTATACCCATTACATATTTGGCATACTTAATTACGTGTGACTTTCTTCTTTGATGTTAATGTATTTCATATACAATAGTGTTGTGGCTCTTGTAAGAAAATGGTATCATGGATGTTAATAAATGTTAGATGGTCCAACCACCTATAAAAACCAATATATAACTACTCAATTGTATTCCACCCCAAGGACCACCCTTATAGAAGAGCATCATCTACTTTTCGTGATAAACCAAAGAGAAATTAGAGATCTAAAATAATGACATCGATCGAGTTAGGGCATATGAAACAAAAAAGGAGAAGGAAATTATGGAATGTTTGATCCAAAGAGGGAACCTATGTTTGAAAATCATAAATAATTAAACACATATGTTGAGAAAATGTCCATTAGGATGAAATGAGAATTTATATTTTATGAGCTTCTATATTAGGAGCTTCTTAAGATTTCCCACTTACCAAATCCCATGCATATATTCAAAAAGGTTTCATATTCTTTATGGAGGCACATCATAAAAAAATGTGATGCATTGGATGCTAGGAGAGATATTATTTCTTTCAATACTAAAAATAAACAATGGTCAAGAAATAAAAGTAGAGGAGAGCTCAATCTTGTCGGCCTTTAAGAGAAGGTGATGTCCATGTATTTTGAGAAAATATGATTTTCCCTTGGTGAAGGATGTTATATTGGGTGTGAATGCACCTTATTTATATGGGTCAACTCTATGGCATTGCTTCACTATAGAAAAACATTTTTCAAGGTTGAAATCACATGACCATCTGAACCTTTTAAGGATATGTATGTCAATTACAAGGTTATTTTTTCACAGTGTACCTTATATGTTATACACTTACAATTTTATGACAATTAAATTGTACATGTTTATTTTGTGGTGTCATTAGCCTATTCTCATGTGTGGTTGTCGGAAAAATGAATTTCCTAGTACCTTTGACAACCCATATCTAAATTATTTACTTTTGTACATTGGATTACATCAAAGGTGATTCACATGGCTAGCATTACATGGTGACATTGAGAGATAGTTGGTATTGTTTATATGTTTGAGAAGGAATTGACATGAGTTTCGTGGACTTATAGGTCCATTTTATAATTCACATATCTAATAAGGTTTAATTAACCAAGGTGGTCTCATGTTGTTGGAGACGCTTCTTGGAGAGGTAAATGAAACAATTGAAGCATTTTGTTTGAAAAAGGGAGAAATATGAGGGTCTTATGCTAGAGGGGTACATAGTATATCAACCATTCTATTATGCTAGTGGTTACATCAAGAAAAACAACAACACATTATGAAAAGAAATTTGGGAAAACCACCAAGATGAGGATAAAAGGGAATAGGAGCAACTCTTTAAAACAATGTAAAAGTGCACATGATGAAAAGAAAGTCACTTAATTTTTTTTCATTTTTCTAGAGAGTAACTATTTACACTAAACTTGATATAATATATATGATCCCATATTATTTGTATTGATTTTATGAATACATCAACAATTTTATTAAATAATGCCATTAATAATTTTTTTTTTTACAATGTGGAGGCACAACAACCATGGATTGCATTGTATGAAGAGAAGAGAAGGAAACAAGACAGTGATAGTGTTGTCACTTACTGCTTTTTTAGTCACCAGTGGCTTCAGAAGCCAAATAATAGTGATGTTTTATGCCAAATTTTGAGCCACATAAGCTATTAGAACGAGATGGGACCCTTTCTAGTGTGTAGTGCTCAGAAAGAGCTTTCTGAGCGTATATAGAAGTCCAAAAAAAGTGTTCCTAGATAAGATGTTAGGACCTATTGAAGAATCCCTCTAGAAAGCTTAGAAAACCCAAAAAATGGCTAAGTATGAGGGAAAAATCGCATATCGGCGTTGGTGGGTTTGGGCGCATCGCATATCGGCATTGGCGGGACCAAAAGAAAAATAACATCGGTGATTGTAGAAACTGTGATTTGTCGATCGTCGATATCATATATCGGCGTCGGGGGGTCAGGGCACCACATTTATCGGTATCAAGGGGATTTAAGTCCTGAAGATTGTGCTAGGGGGCCGATTGCGATACAATGTAATATCACCATGGGGTTGGGAAATTCATTAACAAAGAAAATGGTTAACAAAATAGGAGCGGGACGCACCCCTTCCCTCTCCTCCACGTGGCACAACCCTGCATTCTGCATCCCGCATCACAACAGTCCCGTAATCTAAAAATTTAAAGACCTTGCGGGGGCCAATTGCAATACAATATTGTACCATCGGGAGGGTTTGATTATGAGTTACAAAGGAAATGGATGCACCAACCAAGGGCTGGGCCTCCCCTTCTCTCTCCTCCAAGTGGCATCGTTGATTGGTGGGTCAGCGAGGTGACAAGTTTGAAACTATAAGAAATCGTCGATATTGCGATATGGACCAAAATCGTTGGGGAGGGCCAATTTTTAAATACAAAGGAAAGCATGGAAAAACAGGGCTCGGCGGGCCTCTTTCTCTCTCCTCCAGGGGGGCCATGTGTCGGCCTCTAATTGGTCCACCGAACTGACATGGCAGCTGATGTCAACAATGACGTGGCAAATACGGAGGGTGACGTGGCCGTACGGGGGACACGTGTCACCCAGTTTCAACATTTTCAGGGGTGAGATGGGGCCATTTCCAAGTGCCACATGTCACCACTCATAGGGTGACACATGGAAGTGATGAGTTCACCCCACATATCGACGATCACAGTAGTTAAGGGGAAAAGCTAAAGACGATGGACTCACCGATTACGATATGTGGGACTCCTCCCTGGCTGTGATTGTGATAAGGAAGAAACCCCTGGATGTGATAAATTATTATGGCAAGGTCTATAAAGATCTTGCGTCCTCACTGTTGGCCTGCTCCAAAGAAAAAGGTAAAGAGTCCCCCAGTCTTCGCGGTTACGATTGCGATATCTTTTGGTGGGCCCAACCCTATAGATCAGTGATCACAAGGATAAAGGGAAGCACCACATGCAAAACACAATAACACGCCAAAGTGCGGGATTTCATAATAACAAAGGAAAGAAGCCTCCAGACAGGAGCCTAAAGGCCTTAGTGCCCAAGGGCTAAGCCCCAGGTCATATCCCACGGTCATATGATAAGAAAAGCATAAAGGGGTTGTAATGAGGGGGCTAAACGGGAAATTAAAAGTGCCCACCTGTTCATTTATTTTAAACATTAAAGACCCGCGACTGTGGTGCTTTGATAGTGTACTGCAATGGTTTTAAAGGATGTATGGGTTGGCAGCTCCGGTATTGAATGAAGCAGGGGGAAGTGCATAAATGACAATATGGGGGGGCTTCTACAGAGACTTAATGCCTCAACATGGAGTCTTGCTCCTCTGCACAGTGCGACACTACCCAGAAACACTCCATCCCTTCTCCACCAAACATCTCACCCACGTAGTAAAGGTAGAATTGACATAAGCCGGCTGAGCAGCAGTGAACCGCCTCAAGTAGCCGAAAAGAGTAGGACGATAGTAGGGATGTGGCTTTATCCAAGGCCTCCACTGAAGCAGCAAGGGGACACATCCTCCTTCCTCTCTCGACTTTATTTCTCTGATGCATTTATTTCTATATTTTTCCAAGAAAGGGATTTGATCCCTGTTGTAATCTTAGGTAGGTGATAGAAGAGCCTGATAGAGCCGAGACAACTAGTCTAGCATGACAGCTGGGGCTCAGGCTTAGATATTTTGATTGTAATTCAAATCTATCTCCCTCTTCTTATAAATATGGAGATGAGACATAATATAAGGGTTCCGGATTCTCAGACCCGTGAGGGCTGAACTCTGTGTTGCCATTTTGGTTCAATATGTTTTTATGGGACTTCACTGATACCATGGCTGAGTGTATGGACTGGTTATTGGGCTCTTTGGAATAAATGGTGTTTCCTCGTTGATTCCAAGCATGATTAATGTGCAACAATTTCCTCTTGGTAATCTCATTTCACCTATATTTTTCTTTCTTTGAAATAGTGTAATGAACACAGTTGGTTCCTCTTCAATATATGGATTTATCTTAGCTACTTTGGCAGAGAACGATACCCATGTTATGTTTGATTTGAAACCTTCTTTTGCTCCTCTATTTCTATCATCTCATTGGAAATCCATGGTTTAGGATTCTATCTTGCTTACAACCCTATCCATTGAATTCCCCTTTCTACTGGAACATTGTTGCCTAGGATTCCATTTGTTACAGCCCTTTGCATATATTTCTCTCCCTCCTTTCCTCCTCTCCACCATCTATACAACTTTATTTTAAGCTGTCCCATTTTCATGTGTCGGCCACTAGAAGGAGAAGTCGTTTCTCTTTAATATTGCCCAAATATCCCCCAACATTTGGATCCATGAGTTGGCCTGAATATTCCTCTTTGAAAGCTTATTGAACCAAGCCCCTCATACTTTTCTACATGACAATTGGATTGTTGCAACCCCCTCACATATAACCTCACAAGAGATCCTCTATTTAAGATGTCCTAGGCACGGGTCTACAATCAACCCATAGGCTATCTCTAGGGACCTTTCCTTGCCTCCTACTGCACTTGTGCTGCATGGTGCAAGATTTAGCCCTAACATCTTTCTGGCGCCATTGTCAGGGAATAGATTAGAATATTTTTCCCTAGGTACAACAAAACATTTCATTTCCTCTGTTAGGTGAGCATAGGAAGTGTGGGTTGAAGATCTCTCACCTTGGCGACTCCATTGTCAATTTTATGGTAAACATCCTGGAAACTTCACTGTCGAAATATCTATATGATCATCCTAGCTTTCAAACAGCCCCATACTCACTCTAATGCTGCAGCAACCAAAAAATTTCCCTACCTTTGAACATGCAATCACTCATATAGGGAGGTTTTCGAGATGGCCATTCCTGCATTCCTGGCCAACAAATTTTTCCCATTGGATTTCTCTTCTATTATTGGTTATCCCAATCATGTCCATGCATTTCATGAATGGAATACCTATTTTCCTAGATTCGGTGGAAGCACAACTAGAAGGCCTGACCAACACCTCAAAGAATTTCATGAATGCATGGAACAACAGGGCATTTTCCTTGAAGATGTACAAATGAAATTGTTCATGTATTCTTTAGAGGAGGGTGCTAGAGTCTGGTACAGAACAATACCTTGTGGTAGTATATCTTCCCTGAGATGTTTTCATATAGCATTCAATAACTATTGTAAAGAATTATATCCACCGAATGCTCTATTTGAAGATTGTTGCACGCATTTTAATGATAAAGACTTTAAGTATGGGGGATTTACGCAGTGCATTGTATTAGATATCATTTTTTTTGGGATTCAACTGCGTTAAGTAAGTCATTCAAACGTATGACCATTTCCATGAGAGGTAGTCGTAACTGACTAATTTCTCATGATTTTTGAATAGTTCACTTAGCACTCATTGCATCGGGTGATGCTCACAGGGGTGAAGAAGTGGGATTGAAACTAGTGAAATGTGGAGAACGAATCACATAGCATCAATCATCACTTCCGGGGCTTGCACCCGGTAACCAGGACTTCCCAGGAGGTCACCCATCCCAGAACTCCTCTGGCTCAAGCGCGCTTAACTGTGGAGTTTTTCCACAATCAAGCCCACTTAGCTTGCTACTCCATTTGCAAAACCTTAGCAAGTATTGTGCCTCATGAACCATTCAAGTAGAGATCCCTTGACTCTTTTTGAATTTAAGTATGGGGGATTTACGCAGTGCATTATATTAGATATCATTTTTTTGGGATTCAACTGCGTTAAGTAAGTCATTCAAACGTATGACCATTTCCATGAGAGGTAGTCGTAACTGACTAATTTCTCATGATTTTTGAATAGTTCACTTAGCACTCATTGCATCGGGTGATGCTCACAGGGGTGAAGAAGTGGGATTGAAACTAGTGAAATGTGGAGAACGAATCACATAGCATCAATCATCACTTCCGGGGCTTGCACTCGGTAACCAGGACTTCCCAGGAGGTCACCCATCCCAGAACTCCTCTGGCTCAAGCGCGCTTAACTGTGGAGTTTTTCCACAATCAAGCCCACTTAGCTTGCTACTCCATTTGCAAAACCTTAGCAAGTATTGTGCCTCATGAACCATTCAAGTAGAGATCCATTGACTCTTTTTGAATTTAAGTATGGGGGATTTACGCAGTGCATTATATTAGATATCATTTTTTTTGGGATTCAACTGCGTTAAGTAAGTCATTCAAACGTATGACCATTTCCATGAGAGGTAGTCGTAACTGACTAATTTCTCATGATTTTTGAATAGTTCACTTAGCACTCATTGCATCGGGTGATGCTCACAGGGGTGAAGAAGTGGGATTGAAACTAGTGAAATGTGGAGAACGAATCACATAGCATCAATCATCACTTCCGGGGCTTGCACCCGGTAACCAGGACTTCCCAGGAGGTCACCCATCCCAGAACTCCTCTGGCTCAAGCGCGCTTAACTGTGGAGTTTTTCCACAATCAAGCCCACTTAGCTTGCTACTCCATTTGCAAAACCTTAGCAAGTATTGTGCCTCATGAACCATTCAAGTAGAGATCCCTTGACTCTTTTTGAATTTAAGTATGGGGGATTTACGCAGTGCATTATATTAGATATCATTTTTTCGGATTCAACTGCGTTAAGTAAGTCATTCAAACGTATGACCATTTCCATGAGAGGTAGTCGTAACTGACTAATTTCTCATGATTTTTGAATAGTTCACTTAGCACTCATTGCATCGGGTGATGCTCACAGGGGTGAAGAAGTGGGATTGAAACTAGTGAAATGTGGAGAACGAATCACATAGCATCAATCATCACTGCGTAAATCCCCCATACTTAAATTCAAAAAGAGTCAAGGGATCTCTACTTGAATGGTTCATGAGGCACAATACTTGCTAAGGTTTTGCAAATGGGGTAGCAAGCTAAGTGGGCTTGATTGTGGAAAAACTCCACAGTTAAGCGCGCTTGAGCCAGAGGAGTTCTGGGATGGGTGACCTCCTGGGAAGTCCTGGTTACCGGGTGCAAGCCCCGGAAGTGATGATTGATGCTATGTGATTCGTTCTCCACATTTCACTAGTTTCAATCCCACTTCTTCACCCCTGTGAGCATCACCCGATGCAATGAGTGCTAAGTGAACTATTCAAAAATCATGAGAAATTAGTCAGTTACGACTACCTCTCATGGAAATGGTCATACGTTTGAATGACTTACTTAATGCAGTTGAATCCCAAAAAAATGATATCTAATATAATGCACTGTGTAAATCCCCCATACTTAAATTCAAAAAGAGTCAAGGGATCTCTACTTGAATGGTTCATGAGGCACAATACTTGCTAAGGTTTTGCAAATGGAGTAGCAAGCTAAGTGGGCTTGATTGTGGAAAAACTCCACAGTTAAGCGCGCTTGAGCCAGAGGAGTTCTGGGATGGGTGACCTCCTGGGAAGTCCTGGTTACCGGGTGCAAGCCCCAGAAGTGATGATTGATGCTATGTGATTCGTTCTCCACATTTCACTAGTTTCAATCCCACTTCTTCACCCCTGTGAGCATCACCCGATGCAATGAGTGCTAAGTGAATTATTCAAAAATCATGAGAAATTAGTCAGTTACGACTACCTCTCATGGAAATGGTCATACGTTTGAATGACTTACTTAACGCAGTTGAATCCCAAAAAAATGATATCTAATATAATGCACTGCGTAAATCCCCCATACTTAAATTCAAAAAGAGTCAAGGGATCTCTACTTGAATGGTTCATGAGGCACAATACTTGCTAAGGTTTTGCAAATGGAGTAGCAAGCTAAGTGGGCTTGATTGTGGAAAAACTCCACAGTTAAGCGCGCTTGAGCCAGAGGAGTTCTGGGATGGGTGACCTCCTGGGAAGTCCTGGTTACCGGGTGCAAGCCCCGGAAGTGATGATTGATGCTATGTGATTCGTTCTCCACATTTCACTAGTTTCAATCCCACTTCTTCACCCCTGTGAGCATCACCCGATGCAATGAGTGCTAAGTGAACTATTCAAAAATCATGAGAAATTAGTCAGTTACGACTACCTCTCATGGAAATGGTCATACGTTTGAATGACTTACTTAACGCAGTTGAATCCCAAAAAAATGATATCTAATATAATGCACTGCGTAAATCCCCCATACTTAAATTCAAAAAGAGTCAAGGGATCTCTACTTGAATGGTTCATGAGGCACAATACTTGCTAAGGTTTTGCAAATGGAGTAGCAAGCTAAGTGGGCTTGATTGTGGAAAAAATCCACAGTTAAGCGCGCTTGAGCCATAGGAGTTCTGGGATGGGTGACCTCCTGGGAAGTCCTGGTTACCGGGTGCAAGCCCCGGAAGTGATGATTGATGCTATGTGATTCGTTCTCCACATTTCACTAGTTTCAATCCCACTTCTTCACCCCTGTGAGCATCACCCGATGCAATGAGTGCTAAGTGAACTATTCAAAAATCATGAGAAATTAGTCAGTTACGACTACCTCTCATGGAAATGGTCATACGTTTGAATGAATTACTTAACGCAGTTTAATCCCAAAAAAAATGATATCTAATATAATGCACTGCGTAAATCCCCCATACTTAAATTCAAAAAGAGTCAAGGGATCTCTACTTGAATTGTTCATGAGGCACAATACTTGCTAAGGTTTTGCAAATGGAGTAGCAAGCTAAGTGGGCTTGATTGTGGAAAAACTCCACAGTTAAGCGCGCTTGAGCCAGAGGAGTTCTGGGATGGGTGACCTCCTGGGAAGTCCTGGTTACCGGGTGCAAGCCTCGGAAGTGATGATTGATGCTATGTGATTCGTTCTCCACATTTCACTAGTTTCAATCCCACTTCTTCACCCCTGTGAGCATCACCCGATGCAATGAGTGCTAAGTGAACTATTCAAAAATCATGAGAAATTAGTCAGTTACGACTACCTCTCATGGAAATGGTCATACGTTTGAATGACTTACTTAACGCAGTTGAATCCCCAAAAAATGATATCTAAGATAAAGACTTTCCTGAGGTTGAAGACCCAACTGAAGATGTTTGTGGAGCTCCACTCCAAGAAAACATCCTCTCGCATCAAGAAGCATCACTCATTGAGCTAGAAAGTGAAGAAAGAAATATCATCGAGCTTCCTACAAACCCTTAGGGGTCTGATTTGGTAAAATGTGATATTCCCCTTCTTATGATGAATATGACTCTGGTGAAGTGTCAATTGATCCAGAGCCACAACGCAAGAAGAGGACGCCCATCAGGAAGTCAGCGAAGAGCCTTTAGTTTGCAATGCTCATCCTTTGTCTAGAGAAAAAGATCAAGACCCCCCTCCAATTTGTGATTCATATTACTCAGAGGAGGGAGAGGTGGTGATTGAGGTCTAGAAGGAGTTGTTTACTAAAAAGTGGGGAGAAGGCTCCCAACAACAACAAGCTTTTCCAGAAAAGTCTAAAGCTATGGAGTTGAGAAGTGTTTATGGCTTCCCTGGCCATGAGGATATTGGTCAACAGATTGTTCATGAAAAAGAGGCAGCTGCAAGAATTCCTTGTCTATTCCATGACCCTGTGGCTACGTACATGAGCCTATTCTTAAGTTAGCAATAGAGGTTATTTCTAGAGCATGTATTAGGATCCTTGTTTGAAGATTTTTATGGTGCATGCCTGTTTTAATTTCTCTTTTTCAACGGTATGAAGGCATGATTCCAGTACTCTTATGATGGCTTGGCTCTATTTGAGAGTTAAAAATACTTGAAAGTCCCTTGGAGATTTTGTTGATTACAAAGTTCATAAATTACTGACTCCATGCCCATTGGTGAAGGATACTGGTCTACAGGTTCTCAACACCTTGCCAGCAAGGCACTGTCCCCAGTAGGAGCCAATGTTGTCACTCCCTGCTTTTTTAGTCACCAATAGCTTAAGAAGCCAAACAATAGTGATATTTTATGCCAAATTTTGAGCCACATAAGCTATCAGAACAAGATGGGACCCTCTCCAGTGCGTAGTGCTTTGAAAGAGCTTTCTGGGGGTATATAGAAGTCCAAAAAAGGGTTCCTGGATTAGAAGTTAGGGCATGTTGAAGAATCCCTCTAGAAAGCTCAGAAAACCCAAAAAATGGCCAAGTTTGAGGGAAAAATCGCATATCGGCGTTGACAGGTTTGGGCGCATCACACATCGGCATCGATAGGACCATAAGCCAAAGAACATTTGTGATTGTAGAAACTGCGATTCACTGATCAACGATATCATAGATCAGCGTCGGGTGGTTCAGGGCACCACGTTTATCGGTATCAGTGGGATTTAAGTCCTGAAGACTGCGCCAGGCGGCCGATTACGATACTATGTAATATCACCAAGGGGCCGGGAAATTCATTAACAAGGAAAATGGTTAACAAAATAGGAGCGGGATGCCCCCCTTCCCTCTCCTCCACGTGGCACAATCCCGCATCTCGCATCACAACAGTCCCGTAATCTAAAACTTCAAAGACCTTGTGGGGCTGATTGCGATTCAATGTTGTACCGGTGGGAGGGGTTGATTTCGATTTACAAAGGAAATGACTACACCAACCAAGGGTCGGGCCTCCCCTTCTCTCTCCTCCATGTGGCATCGACGATCGGCGGGGTCACAGGTCCGAAACTATAAGAAATCGCTGATATTGCGATATGGACCAAAATCCCCAGGGAGGGCCAATTTTTAAATACAAAGGAAAGCATGGGAACACAGGGCTCGACGGGCCTCTTTCTCTCTCCTCCAGGGGGGCCATGTGGCATCCGCTAATTGGTCCACTGAGCTAACATGGCAGTTGATGTCAGTAATGATGTTGCAAGTACGGAGGGTGACGTGGTCGTACGGGGGACACATGTCACCTAGTTTCAGTATTTTCAGGGGTGAGATGGGGCCATTTTCGGGTGCCACATGTCACCACTCACAGGGTGACACATGGCAGTGATGACATCACCCCATAGATCGACGATCGCAGCAGTTATGGGGAAAAGCTAAAGACGATGGACTCAACAATTGCGATGTGCAAGACTCCTCCCCGGTTGCGATTGTGATAAGGAAGAAGCCCCTGGATGCGATAAATTATTACGACAAGGTCTATAAAGATCTCGCGTCCAGACTGTCGGCTCGTTCCAAAGAAAAAGGTAAAGAGTCCCCCCCCTTCCGCGGTTGCGATTATGATATCTTTTGGCGGGCCCAAACCTGTAGATCGGCGATCGAAACGATAAAGGGAAGTGCCACAGGAAAAACACAATAACATGCCCAAGTGTGGGATTTCATAATAACATAGGAAAGAAGCCCCCGGACAGGAGCTTGAAGGCCTTAGCATCCAAGGGCTAAGCCCCTAGTCATATCCCACAGTCAGATGATAAGAAAAACACAAAGGGGTTGTAATAAGGGGGCTAAAGGGGAAATTAAAAGTGCCTGCCTATTCATTTGTTTTAAACATTAAAGACCCACGACCATGGTGCTCTGATAGTGTACTGCAATGATTTTAAAGGACGTATGGGTCAACAACTCCGGTATTGAATGAGGTAGGGGGGAAGTGCATAAATGACAATATGGGGGGCTTCTACAGAGACTTAATGCCTCGGCATGGAGTCTCGCTCCTCTAAATAGTGTAACACTACCTAGAAACACTCCATCCTTTCTCCACCAAACATCTCACCCACACAGTAAAGGTAGAATTGACATAAGTCGGCCGAGCAGCAGTGAACTACCTCAAGTAGCCGAAAAGAGCAGGACAACAGTAGGGACGTGGCTCTATCCAAGGCCTCCACTGAAGCAGCAAGGGGACACCTCCTCCTTCCTCTCTCAACTTTTTTCTATGCATTTATTTATGTATTTTTTCAAGAAAGGGATTCGATCCCTGTTGTAATCTTAGGTAGGTGATAGAAGAGCCTGACAGAGACGAGACAACTAGTCTAGCATGATAGATGGGGCTCATGCTCATATATTTGGATTGTAATTCAAAGTTGTCCCCCTCTTCTTATAAATAGGGGGATGAAACATAATAGAAGGGTTCCAAATTCTCAGACCCGCGAGGGCTAAACTCTGTGTTGCCATTTTGGTTCAATATGTTTTTATGGGACTTCACTGATAGCATGGCTAAGTGTATGGACTGGTTATTGGGCCCTTTGGGATAAATGGTGCTTCCCTGTTGATTCCAAGCATGATTAATGTACAACAAGTTCCTCTTGGTAATCTCATTTCACCCGTGTTTTTCTTTCTTTGAAATAGTGTAATGAACACAGTTGGTTCCTCTTCAATCTATGGATTTATCTTAGCTGCTTTGGTAGAGAACAATACCCATGTTATGTTTGATTTGAAACCTTCTTTTGCTCCTCTATTTCTATCATCTCATTGGAAAACCATGGTTTAGGATTTTGTCTTTCTTACAGCCCTATCCATTGAATTCCCCTTTCTGTTGGAACATTGCTGCCTAGGATTCTGTTTGTTATAGCCCTATGCATCTATTTCTCTCCCTCCTTTCCTCCTCTCCACCATCAATACAACTTCAGTTTAAGCTGTCTCATTTTCATGTGTCGGCCACCAGAAGGAGAAGTCGTTTCTCTTTGAGATTGCCCAAATACCCCCAGCATTTGGATCCATGAGTTGGCATGAATCTTCCTCTTTGAAATCTTATTGAACCAAGCCCCTCATACCTTTTTACGTGACAATTGGAGTGCTGCAACCCCCTCACATATAACCTCACAAGCACTCCTCTATTTAAGATGTCCTAGGCACTGGTCTACAATCAACCCATAGGCTGTCTCTAGGGAGCTTTCCTTTCCTCCTGCTACACTTGTGTTGCATGGTGCACAATTTAGCCCCACATATAGGAATAAATTTCGACAATTGAACAATAGAAGAATGCTTTATCCTAATCATTTAAAAGAAAGTATGTCATAGATATGTCCCAATAGCTAGGTGGCTAGCTGCATCAAAGAGAAATATGGTGTGTCCAATCTTTACCCATACAGTGTAGAGGATGCACTCAACATAGGGATCAAGTACATCAACTTTGTAATACTTTATTTGTATCAATTCTTCATTTTATAATGCACAACTGATTTATAACATGTATTGTGTTTTTTTCTTGCTTGTGTTACTAGACATAAGACACATCCTTTGTTCCCATCTTTATAGGTGCATTTATTCCTATCCATGTGGGAAATATGGACACCAGTTTCACACCAAAGATGCAGATGATCAACATGTAACAACTGTGGAGTGGAGGTTGGGTTCAACCTATCTAGTTATACTAGATATTTTGATTAGAACCTAATAGATGAGGAGTTAGGTTACGTGAGAAGAAACAAGAGATCATGTAAGTGGACCTCTCATCTTTCCAATGTGTTATTTCTAAGTGCAAGTGTTGGGATGCCTCTGACTGGAGAAATGTAAAGAAAGATCATCATAGTGGGCTGATATGTATTAACTCTAAAATAACGTGGAATTAAAAGAAGGGCCTTATGTTTCCCAAAACATTTCAACCAATTTTTTTTACCTTGATATGCTGGATATATTGGTGGTTCGTACTAAGACACTAGATTAAAACACGTTTCTAGGAGCACAATGTTGACATGAAAATCAATGAGCATAATAAGGGTGATGGAAATTAATAGTGATAGATGTGTCATTTCAAAATTATGTTATAGATGTTCCATTTCATTACGATTTTTTATAATTGACCAATTGTGCATATTTTCTTAATTATCACAATTTTAGTTGGTTTTGGCAATTATGCCACCTATTTAGTGAAAAGGTTGGCCCAAATCATGATAGAGAATTAGATTATAATTAAAGATGATTTTATAAACATGTTTAATGAGTGATTTATTTTTCTAATGCATTATTAGTTACCACCAAGTTTCAATAATTACAAAAATTTAATACAATAACAAAACATATTTTTTTCATTTTATAACATTAGATATGAGAAATTAACAACCATTTACAACCAACATTTTGACCAATTTTTTTTTTGGAACTTCAAGCTCTTTAATGAATTGTGAATCATTTTCAATTGTAAGATTTGTGTGTTCCTCGATGGGGATGTTAATGGCATTGATAAGGGACCCTTAGGGGTCGAGCGCATGAAATTGGGACGCAATGGGAATTTATGAATAGGGAGTGTGCCTTGCCCCCAACATGCATTGACATGCATGGAAACAAATGGACACCTTTGTTTATATATTTACATCAACGAATGTGTTTCAGGAATTCTACGTGGGAGAAAGAGGGAAAGGTGAGGTCAAAACTTCAACCTCCTTGCTGCTAGTGACATTTTTTCACTCCTCTAGTAATATAAATCTATTTGTGAGTGTTATAGGTTCTATGATGGTGGGATATTTACATCTTGAGGTTATGTGGAAGAGGTGGTGGGAGGGCTTTGAAGCTGGATGTGTGGAAGTCATGTTGTGGATTTAGTTCCTGGAGGTCAATGGCCTACGAAGAATCACCTCTTTAAGTATCTGCAAGGCAGTGTGCTTTGTTTTCTTTGTAATCCTTTTTTCTTTCCTAGTTCTTTTCTCGAGTCATTTTTTTGGGGTTTCCAGAATTTTGTCTAAGGAGTGGGAGGGTTGTCTGCATGGTATGTGCATGTTCTCTCTCTATAATAAGTGGTTGTTATTGTTTATCGAGCTAAGAAGGATTTGTTCTGGAATGCCTATGTTTGTCTTTTATGCTAGTTTAAGGGCTCTCATGAAGATATTTGGTGATTGGTTAAGAATTTCTTTGCCATTCTGGTATCTTTCAATTTTGGGAGTATATTTCCCTTAGGGAAACCCATAGATTTATATTTGTTTAATTTTGTAGGGGTTTATGGCTTTTGTCACTAGGGTAATTGCTATAGTGGGGTTCCAGTCAGGGTGTTCTTCAATTCGCATGGTCTGTTTAATGAGTCTTGGTGATAAATCTATAGGGTGCTTCTAAAGTCTTGGTAGAGTGGTGGTGAGGTCATTCTAGTATTTATTTGTTGGTCACAATCGATATAGTAGTTTCTACAGGTGTGACCGCTTTTGTGCCTCTATGCCTCTTAGAAAACACATGTGTTACAAGCAGGGGGTGGGGGAAACAACCCACAAGGCTAACGAAGAGTGAGGCTCTTCGCTCAGGATTTTGTTGCTACATATTTTAATGGTGTGCCACTAAGAGACAATAAGATAAATTTGCAAGCTAGAAACTCAAGCTCGGGTGGAGAGGAAATCCCACTTAGATTCTGAAATCATGGATGAGGTATCTACTTGGGTTCCAAACCTTGGTCACACCAGGGGATGAAAGAAGCAATATTTGAACTCAGTGGAATTTCACTAGCATATGAAAAATATATTGGGGTTGGTTTTGAAGGATAAATAGGTTGAGAGGTGTAATGTGTTTTCCTCCTTGGAGGACATTAAAATAATGTTAAGGAATCAACACTTCACCTTGGATAGATTGGAAACAAGGTTGGCCCATGTGGAGGGACACATACAATGTGACTCTAACACTATTGCGCCTCTTGGATTGAGTGCTAAAGACCCAACTCCCATTTCATCCTCTGAGTCTGAATGATAAACTTACTTGTCAGTTTTTTTAGTTTTTAGTTATGTCTGGTTAAGACATCCTAGTAATAAGGAATTTTGTAATCGTTTTTGTAATCTGGATTTAATAGTATGCCTTGTTTTTCGACCAAGATTTATTTATGAAAGTTATGGTATATGGGAACCTTGGTATCCAAATAAAATCATAGAGAAATCCTCAGCTGGATAGATGTAACAACCATGTATATCTGAGTATATTTTGGTAATATAAAGCATCGATTTACAATTTTTGTTTGTAAGATTTGCATGTTGTCTTTGTGAGATTAATATTAATGACTAATTTCATTAAGGTCTCTATAGTTCAAGTCATTTTTTATTTATATTTATATTTAATATAAGCAAATTTAGAATTATTTCATGATTTAATTAAATATTTAATGATATGGAATGAATCATAATATAACTTGTCATCTATTTTGATAATTTTTTGGTGAGAAAATAGGAGTAATTGGCGTGCAAGGCCCATTTTAGGAGCAAGTACCAAGTTGGTGATTACGGGTATAGAACCTTCTAGAACCGAGCTGAGACATTAAATAACATTTTTTGGAGTTAAAACTTTGCAAGAATAGCTCCCAACCACTCATCATTGTTCTACAAACCAAAGTCTTTCCAACATTGTGAAAATAACCTCAATTGGGGTTCATATGCGAACTTTATGCCTTCCATAAGTTGACATAGAATGTTGACCACCATGGTACTGATCAGATCCCATGTTAGCCCTAGTTACTCTCACATGTGATGGTAATCATATTTGGACTTTCAAGAAGATTCTAGAGGTTCCAAACCCTAACACTAATTGAGGGTTGAGGCATGCAAAACCTTATCCATGACCTTAGATGACTATCAAGCTATATTAAATTGGGCCACAAGGAACAGAATGGGTTCCATTCTTTTTGTATTGTTATTATTCCATAGTTGAGCAAAGCATATAGGATTGCATTATTGAAGCAAAACAAAGGAGGTAGAAGATTTTGTAATAGCCATTTAGGCCACAATGTCTATAAAATACCCAACCCCTTAAAAGTTATTAGGATGGTGGGGTGTAGAAGAAATTTCACATTCTCCATAAACCTTCTTTTCTTCAATGTAATCCCAATTTCCCTTTAGGGGCTTGTAGGTCAATGATACTCCTTAAGATCTTTCTAATGACTATATTCTTGCTCAAAGTGAGTTATGGTTTCTAAAGTACAATGGTAGGGAGATAATTGTTAAGGAACTAGAAAGGTGAATATCCTTTGATCATCGAAGGAAATATTTTTCAAGGAGCTAAAAAGTTGATTTTTTTTTTTCAATGCGTTGAAAAGCTTAATTTTTTTCCATGAAGCAAGTTTAGATTGCACATCAAAACCTAGTTTGTTTAGTTGGTTTACATTATCGATGTTCATCTTTCATTTCATCACTGAGGAACAAGTTTGAGTAAGGTGCTAAAAATAAGTTTTGTTTGAGTGATGAAATGAAAGTTTACTTGAAGCATTGACTGAAGGATTTTTACATCTGCTTAAAGAAATATTTCCTTATCTACTAAATAAGTATTGAGGATATTTCCACATAGGCACTACCATGTAATTGACATGTCATCAATCATATGATAACATGTCAACGTCCATAAAAGTTTTCATCATCTTTTGTATGATGACATGCAATATATGTCAGCATTCATGTGGTTAGATCATTAGTCTTAGAGCCATTTAGCTCATCACATCCTGACAAAGCTTATTTCCTTGCAATATATATCCCATAGATAATTTAATTGGTATGATACGTCACTCCTTTAATATTTTCCTTGATGAAATAAAGTAAGGTGAAGAAAAGCCATTGTATCACTAGATATAGATTTTCCATTTGATATGCAATGTATCAAACAAAATTAGTTTTCTTGTAATGCATGAATATTTGTATCCAAGCCTTTTCCCACAAATGAAAACTTCCTCTTTTGTGATGTACCATGCCATAAAAATATTTTGGTGCTATACATCATGCCCAAGTATTTCCATGGTGTAACAAGCATATCAAGAGTGAGAATTTTTGCCTGATGCACAATATCACACATAAAAATCATGTTGTGTGATGCATTTCTCCCTAAATATTTTCCATGGTCTAATAAATGAAGTTTCTCAAGATTTTCAAGAAAATTTCTCATTCTTCCTCCTTTTCTTCTCCTTACTTGTCCCTTTATTTCATCTTGAGATTATCTTTTCATGTTGTGTGTCACCACAAAACCTTTTTGATGCGACATATTACATCTCCCAAAAAAAATCCTTGCAATATCATATAACACAAAAGATTATTTTTTCATGAAAAGAAGAAACATCCCTCCTTTATCACATTGCCACATGTTCCTTGTCTTTTGGTGTATCACACTAGAAAAGCATCTTGGTGCAATACATTGCACCATAAGAAAACCTTTTGCATGAAATATAATCTAAGTTTCCAATAAATTTCTTAAACTTTGAAGCCCTTTGAATTGCCTTATCATTGTATTTTTTCCATGTGATACACGTTGTATTGCACATAAATATTTTTCATGCAATACACATTGTATTGTACAAAAATATTCATTGTGTAATACATAAAAATTACCTCACAAAAAATTATAAGTGTTTTCTAACTATAAAAATGTAATATCAAGCCACAAACACAACTAATTTTTTTCTATACAAAACAAGTATTGTGCCAAAATGGTAGCATTAAGTAGAGTATGCAAATCAGTGTATTCTACAAATTTCAAATGAAGATTTTCAACCTTAAGTAGAGCCTTCTCATCCATGCTTGAGTTCAAATACATAATGGAAAACCAAGAAATCATCACTACAACTATGAATGTTCCCAACATAGATAAGACTACCAATGTAACGTTGGTTTAGATCACTCTTGAAGATTAATATATAAGAGATAATTAGTATGCACAACAATAATATGACAATAGAATTGAATGTTTTTCTTTACAAGAATAAAATGGTATATAACGTCTTATATAACTAATAACAAAAAATACAATTCCCATAAGAATAAATCCTTAGAATTCAAAATAGTAAAACATAAATAAGATGCACAATCATGACAACTCAATTAAATGAACTTATATATTCTAAAGATTGAGTTCCAAGACACTGACTAAGGGTAAATTTTTTTTCCACCCAACCATAAGAACTATTGTACGTCAATCTCTCTACAATAGGTCACCCATATCCAAGCCATGATACCACAATGGTGAATTGAAACACTTTTAGTAATCACTAGGCAATTTCTCTACCTCACACAAGTACTTCTTTGTTAGGAAATCTCACCATCGAGCTTGTACGAAAACCAATGACCCTCAAGTGCCCCATATACCAACCTTGCATAGAAAAAGAGGGAGCTCCATTCTCTAGTCCATAGTCTCCCATGAGTATCCTCTTTCTGGTGCTTCCTAATGCATGCCCAAGGTAACCCTAGTCATAATCCTCTTTATCTAGTGAATGCACTCAATTTCCTATGCATTCAGGGTGTCAAAATAGTTTTTCTTGGTTTAATTCCCTCGTAGCCTATGGCTAGATTGTTGATCAATCATATCTCTCTAGATGGCCACCTCCTAATCTAAACTCACCCATGTATGTAGCTTCTCTACCTTCCTAAATGAATGGTTCCCCTAATGCCATGCAATTCACTCCTTGATGTGTGGGCATAATTCCAAAGAAAGTGGGGGATTGATTGACCAATAACATGAATTTGAAGACTCCCCAAGCTCTAATAATTATGGAAGGTGCACTCTCCCACCAACCACTTACATGTGAATACTCAATACATTCCTCCATAACTAGCTAAGGTGATCCCATATGAAGCTCATTCAATGAGTGGTTTTGGTAAGTCAAAGAAATGTGCAATTTTCAAAACTAATTTATCTTAAAAAAAATTGTAGCAAAGGTAGCTTGGGATATTATGGCATGTGGAACCCATTCTAGGCCTAATCACTTTTCCCTACGCAATGATACCATGACCCTATAGGCACTCATGCCTAGTCAACGATTTGGTTTTTTCATTAACTTGAAAATAACATACATATAATGTTTTAATATGTCTAGACACCATGCTAAAATGAGAATTTAAAATAACAATAATATAATTAACTAAAAAAATTCAAGGGATCAAAATATAGATATTACATCCCCTCCCCCTTTGAATAACATCGTTCTTGGCGTTCTCTTCATTACAACAACAATTGCAATGTTTTACATTTTAGCTATACCAACAACATCATCCTCTTTGTTGTCTTGAAACATCAAGCTTTTAACTTTTCCAACATTTCCTACACAATCATTAAGTAAACATGCATATTATAGTCATTATCATGCAACAACTGTCTCATCCATATGAATTCTCAACCCTACAAGGTAAGTATGTGTTTAAAGATAAGAATGCATTTTCCATTCAATACTTATTTGCATGGCTATTCTTTGCATCACAAGGCATCTATGGGCAAGAATTCATCTCACTATATTTCAAACACAACCATGCACTCATTATCCTAGCTAGCATATATCTTGAATTTCCAATAATAGATTCATTCAATATTAATATTTCTCATAGCCATTCACCCTCTAGGCTCAGTCATCACTTGATGTATTACATAGTACCTCTAGTGACCTATCATTTTCCAAGGCTTCCTTGCAACAAAAGTGGATTGATAATTATATAGCTTATAGACAAGGTGTCCCCTAGCTTGTTCCAACATAGCATAACACATCTCAATTAAAATCAAGGCATATCATAGGGTTTCAATGCCATAACGATGACCTTCTTCCTAAAATTGTTGGCTTAAGTAGCCATCATATTTCCTTCCTCAAGAGATATATCATCTTATCTATATTATATACATACAATTTACATGAGATGTCATCATAATAAATTTAATATAAAAATCCTTTAAATCTATTTCATATAAATATCTAGTTCCACTTATTGATTTCAATTTTGTTTTATATATGAAATCAATTTTCCTAAGTATGAGAGTCCTTCTCATGATATATTTCTCTTGCATTATTGTACCAATCTTTTTTATGGGCTTAAAATCATTTCCATATCTAAGACCATTCTACCTAGAACCTAAATATTCAATTAGCCAGACAATTGTGAATATTCATGCATATAAACTTTTCAACACTTACTACAATCCATGAAGTGATATTAGAATTTATTCGACACTATAACTCAATCATTTTCAACTATTATCCATATTATATGAAATGATCCCATCATGTAGTGCATATGCATTACTAGCACACCAAGCATTACATAATGCAATTAGATATTTATGCCAATCAAACATTGCACTAATACTCATAATTACTTAATCACATTCCTCACCATTCAACAACTCTCCTAGAGTATTGGAAAGTTTTTCCTTCCATCACATGTAGTCCCCTCAATGCATCTAACATATGTACAAACATAATTCATAATTGTAGGAACATATTCATATGATTTTGTAGTTTACATACACATGTTCACTCATTGCCCCACATTTGAGTTAACCTTCTGTTACTTAAGCTTATGTGTTTTACTAATTGAATCATGATACACTAATTTATGAATACATCACAAAGATTCTAGCTATATTTGGCACATACTGGAGGTTTCTTCCTTTTCCATACCCCACCTAGGTCTTAATGACTTACACTCATTCTATCATGAAAATGTCGCTAAAGAGATAAGATATTTCTGAAGGAACTCATATATGATTTCTTTTAGGTCACATACTATATTTTCATGATTAATTATTGTACTTGCATAGTTCCCATCAAAATTCCTACTATTACCTAAGTAGTTGATGTCTCATGTGAACTCAAATGATCCCTTCATCAACTCCTTGACAAGCATCTTATTGTCTTTATCTTATGTACAAGGTTGTTTATCACATGCAACTACAACATCATTTTCTTCAACCATGCCTAGCCATACATAAATCACAATCACATCAATTATCATTACAACATATCTAAATGCACTCGTCCATATTTTATCTCTTAACATGTTTGTTAGTGCAATTGTATTTCAACTATACTATTTTCCTATAATTATCATCATTCCCATGCCTAAAATATTCACACATATTATCTTTCTCATTCAATGGGAGAGGAGTCAAGGGTATCTCCCTTCTAATTCCTATGCACAATAAATATTTCATGGATAGATAATTTTCAAAATGGTTTTTTGAATAATATATCATCAATTATGATATTATTGAAGTGGTTATGCTTACTCATTCCTCAAAAGTTATGCCTACTACTTAGAAGTGGATAATTCTGCTAAACAAACTAGAATTTTTGGGTGAGAAAAGTTTTCTGCTTTTTCTCCATATCATTGTATTCATTTTATCCTTATCTAGGTTTGGCTAACCCCTTTCTTTGAGAAATCCTAGTCAACCCATCTTTACCTTTCCTCACTTAGAGTTGCACTCCTTGACGAAATTAGCATACTAAAACATCAAAGATAGCTCACTAGTTCAATTAGAATAAAATTTCATCTACATATTGATCATATGAAAATTATATTTATTAAAATATTCGTTGAATATGTCATCTTATACTTTTATTTCTTCAAAATGTAATCTAGGATTCTTATATACCAACATCTTTCCAAACACTTTCCCATGATCAAAATTATACAAAATTGGTTCCATTCAAGTTTTCCAATGTGATCAATTGTTCCTATTAAGTAGTAAGAGCCCTCCCTTCCTTGAACTTCTTTATTTCCATCCTCATAAATTGTCTCAACCTATGTGAGACAATGGTTCATGCAAATGGATTTTCGCAAGATAAAATTCTAAGACATGAATGATCTTAATCTACATATTTGCATTCCCTTTGTCATCCTTCATATGATCATTCTCTTATCAGAGCCTCTACATAGTCCATCCATATGTGACTACTTCGACATGGAATTCCTTTGTTGTTATATATAAAAACTCACAAAATTCACTTGGAAGTTCACATATCAAACATATGTACATTATACTTGATGAAAGCCTCCCTCATCAAACATATTCTAATGAATTAGAGTCAATCAAATTCGAATTCAAATTCTTCATAACAAGTGGACTCAAATATGATCAAACAATATCAAAACACTTAGCTCTTAATTGGCCAACACTTGTTCTGTTCTTTTTCATGAATTCTATTCCATTGCTTATATTTAAATTCATTTCCCATGTAGTTGTCCTAATCAACAGAGTCACAAATCTCATTAGTTTTGTAGCAATACCTACTAATTATAAAAGCTACCACATTTCTAGAAAATAATATTATTATTTTAAAAATGATATGTTTAATGGCATAATATCACTACATGGCATAGTTTATTCTATTTTTCAATATTCTTCTACCTTTTAGTAAGATTCATTAATCAATGGCATTTCAATGCAATGATTATACATTATCAAGGCAAGTCAATTCACATATGAATCTCCTATCTCAAATGAAGGACCAATCATAATTGGAAACTTAAGTTTCCCTCTCACAACCATGGATGGCACTAGCATGTGCATATTGTAGAGCTATAAAAAGGGTCTCTTTCACCTCTAATTACCTCACATTAATATGTCAATCCGGGAGCGTTTGGTCATTTCAAAGAGTGACTCAATCTGAGGCTATTTGTCAGAGTAATGCTAGTAGTACAACGTTCTGCAAAAATACAAGAGTAAACAGATGCTTGTCTATAACTAAGTTACTTCAAATGACTAAATCACACACTCTTAAAGCTAGGCAACTTTATCAGTCAAGGGTTCGACAGCAATAGCCCATCCCTTTGGAAACTGATGGAAAGGAAATTAGAGCATGGACCACGGGTCTGGGAGCGAGGCAGTAAATGTCGAGGCTCACTATAGCCACAGATCGTCTCTCACACCAAAATAACAAATGCGAGTAAATGAAACAGCAGGTAAAAATGGAACGACAAATAAGAAATCGAATAGCAAATCTAGAATGGAACAACAATGCTTAAAATGGAATAGCAATTCTGAAATGGAACAGCAATCGAATAACTAAACCTCGCGAGCAGTAATCAAGCTTTATCCTATCAACTCAAATGCACTCATTGTAATCAAACATCAATCTTTCATTCTCCAAGCAAATCAAGCAGCACGCGCTAATGGAACAACACTAATTACTAATAAGTTATGGAACAACATTTGGAAATCATACACACACAACACCCTTGAAAAGTAATCTGATTTAGCACCAATCGTCATCAACAAGAACTACAATTGCGTTTCAAAATGGAGCGGCATTACTCCTGAATCATAAAGAACACATCTTTCAGATAAATTCCACAACACGAATATACAACATAAGAGCTCCATAACAAAATAATAACAATGTTCAATTAAGTCTAATAATATTCAATCAACTCTGAAGGTATTGGTGATATAATGCAGAGTCAATATAACAGTTATTGTCTGTAAAAACCTTAATGAACGAATCTTAATAGAGCATATGATGTAACTTATAAAGCATATCAGATTACCAACTAATGACGATAAGCAAACCACGCAGAAATCAAATCGTAGTGATACAGAAGCAAGTGTCCTCCGGGGCCGGGCCCTTAGCCTCAAGGGTACACCACTTTAAGTTAATCCAGACGCAGAGATAAGATAATCACCAAGTTTATATTAATGCATAAAACAGAAAGTACAATGAGCCAAGTTCAACGAGACTCGATGATCAAAGTTCAATCTTTAACAGAAAGTTACATAAAAGCATAATCCCCAAAGCTAACAGTGCCGTCCCTTTATATAAGGGTGACGGCGGAGATGTCTAAGTAATAAGATAAATAAAGTAGCGATCCCTCAGGATCGAAGATCCTGAGGGATTCGCCAAACTGTTAATCCTTAATCACTTCTTTTCTCCTCCGCTGAGCTGGTGCCTTCTCCTCCTTTTCCGGACCGGTTTACTTCAACCTGCTTAGCCTCGTTTGCACTCGGTCCTTCGTCAAAGGGACAACAGTTACCCTGTTCTTGTCTTTTTCTTTGGAACAGCAGCTCCTCGTTTTTACCCTTTCCTGCACAGGAGAATGACAACTATCAGCGGTTAAGTCTTGCATACTAATTCCACATGTTTTGTCATAATTCTTTATTGTTTTCCACATTCATGATGTAAAAAGATTCACAAGTCCCACTGAAAAGCCATTGAAATGATCATAAAAAACATACCTTTTTAGTACTCCACACACCCCCCTGCTTACCCTGTTTCATGCCCTCATGAAAACGTTGTAGTTGACATGCAAAGCAGTGAGAGAAAAAGTTGGAGAAGGAATCTCATGCGGAGGCCTACAGCCATGGTGAGTGACTATGTAGTCAAAGAACTGGCCTGTTTGACCCTTAGGCATCTCATATAGGGCTTGATATTCGGGTGTAGGGTGCCAGATAATTGGACTGCGGAATCTATATCCTAACCAGGATGGCCCTGCCCTCAAAATGCTTTCGCCATAGAGGTTCAAACGGTTGGCAGCTAATTGAAAATTCTCATACTTAAATGGCTCCCTGAGCTGGATGTTTGGATTAGAGATTCGGTACCGAAATTTGGCTGCATCAATGGCGAGGTCTTTGATAGAAAGAAAATATTCTAAACTTTGTCGAATGAGTGCCTCGTGCATGGGTCCTAACGTTTCGATGACACCCGGAGTTCTCATGAGGTTTCTATGTGCTTTCCACAACCGTACTGGGTCCCTAGGCTCAGCCCTTACCCACAAGTCTAGGCCATTTTCCTGCCTCTGGAAAGTGTTATAGGCTTTGAGCCATTTAATCTGATTAACCCCGAATGAGATGAATGCTTGCAATTGGATGTCTCCAACAAAAGGGCCAGGGTTCAGCTCAGTCTCCTGATCTAGCACGAGGTTATGCAAATAAAATTCACATAGCAATCTCTGGACCTTCACCCCATAATGTTTACAACAATCTATAAAGTCATTGACAGTGTTAATTTGTATCGGGGCGCCTGCTTTAACAACTTTTATTTTTAATTGTAAGTATCGTTCCAGTAAAAACAGAGCATAGTTTTTGGCAGGGGCCCTACATGCTAAAATGTCATTGTATAAAGAACACAAGGTATCCATCTGCTGGATAACAGTATCTAGCCTATGAGTTACCTTTGCAACTTTCTCTCGTTCCTTTCGCCACCCTTCAAAGGCCTGGATTTCGGATTGATTGACGTTCCTTAGTTGCTGTTGTAGTTCTTCATACTTCTCGCGAGGGACTGTTTGCTCTCTAAGCCTTTCTGCTTCTTGCTGGGCCTGTTTCAAACCCTTGCGCAAGGTCACTGTCTTTGGATCTCTTCTCCATGCAGCAGTGGAGGCCGGGAGTTTTACCTGAACTTTCTTATTGCGTTGTTTCGAGTTCAGAACCCTTATCACCCCTGAGGGTGGTGCCTTCGTTTGAATTTTCTTGTTGTCCGTTTCTTTTTTAACACGAATATCAGCTTGCTGCTATTCCTTTTCAAATGGAACAACAGTCTGTCCCTCAGCGTCATTTGGAACAACAGCTGGATCTTCATCATTATTTGGAACAACAGATGGATCTTCAGTAGGGCGATTTTTGGTCCTCCGCCTTTTTATCCTGCGGATTTTTACTGTAGTGGTCATCTTTTTCTTCCCTGCGGTCTTCCTTACCCTCTGACTCGCTTTCAGGATCCTGATATGCTGGTGGAGCTGGGCTATTATGCTCAATAACCTCCGTTGTTCCTTTCGTAATTCCCTAATTTCCAATGTTTTATTAGAAGGAACAGCAGGCTTTCTGCTGCGTTCTGGGCCGTGACTAGTCCCTGGATCTTTCTCCTGGGGTGCTTCTTCACTGTTTTGTGCTGGTTGTTCTGGGGTAGGAACCCTAACTGGTTCCGTGACTTCTTTTTCTATCCCTACTTCCTCCGGAATTTCCTCTGGTGCCTTGGGAACAGATTGTTCCCGTTCAGTGTCTCCTATCTCCTTTTCATCATGAACAGGCAGATTTCCTTCTTCTGCCTCTTCTGCATGTGGTTTTTCGGATGTATCTTCTTCCTGGGGTTTGTCGTGGAGGTATGATGGAGTGGAAGGTTGGCCATACTCACCCATATTGGCCAATATTGCGGCCAATTCATCTTCTCCCACTGGGTCCTGTGGTGGGCTACCTACCTGCTGTCCCATTTCCTCCTCCTGCTTGGATTGTCCAGCTTCTGCCTCAGAATGCTCAGCTCCTGTTTCAGGATGCTCAGCTTCTGTTTCAGGATGCTCAGCTTCTGTTTCAGGATGCTCAGCTTCTGTTTCAGGATGCTCAGCTTCTGTTTCAGGATGCTCAGCTTCTGTTTCTGAATGCTCAACTGCTTCCTCATTTTCCTCTTCGGATTGCTCGGCCTCCTCGGCCTCTCCTTCCTTTTCTCCTTCAGCTTGTTCTTCTTCTACTTCTGGCCGTGAGGGTTGCTCGTCCTCAATTACCACTGGCTGGCTGGTGCTTTCCTGGAGCTTTTCCAGCCTTCCTCTTATCTGGGCTAACCGGACTGATTTTCTGCGTTTCTCTGGCTGTTCCGGTGTATCAGTGTCATGCTTACGCTTTGCTGATTCCTGGCGTGTTTCTGGTCGTTCAGATGTGCTCGCAACATGTTTTTGTTTTCCTAATTCTCTGCGTTTTTCTGGACGTTCTGGTGTGCTTGTAGTATGTTTACGTTTTGGGGATGGTGCTGTCGCCCTCCCCTCAATTATTGCAATTAGCCCTTCCCAGCTGCTTTGCTGCTGGGTGAGGCTATGACTAACTATTAATCGAATTAATCCACGGTGGCTGACAATTGACTCTACATGCTGTGCCTTTTTTAGGCTTCATGCAACGTCATGAAGTAATGAATTCAAAAGTGCAGGAAGATTTACAGAGCATTTCTGCTTTAGAACAGCTAAGAGTTTAAGATGTCATGGCCTTACCACGTCTTTTCTCCCCTCGCAGGTGATGTAGCTTTGTACTGTTCTTGCTAATTCTGCCCAGGGTTCTCCTAGCGTTGTTGGCAGGACTCCCTTCCCCTTAATCGTCAAGCTCTGGCCTTCGTCCTGGAAAATTTCCATGATCTTCTGTAATCTTTCCTTCTTTAGTGTCCATACAGGTCCGGTGGCTGGTAGTCCCAAGACTTCTACGATTATATCGTCGGTGACCGCTATCCGCTTCCCCCTTACTGTGGAGTGATCCTCCTGCAGGTTCTGCAGAAATTCCATCGCCACTGTTTCATTAGACTCCTGCAGGCGACTGAGATAAGTCAGCCACCCTGCTCTTTCCAGGATCTCCCGAGCAGCAGCGGAGACTGTCAACTCCTGTGGTTCGCTTCGAATTGCCCTGCCTCCCATGGTTTCGCTGTGGATTCTCAATGGAACAACAACTGCTTGTGCTGTTTGAAACACAGAGAGGGTAATAATCATAGGATTTAGAAAAAACACAGAGTATGCAACAGAAATGACTTATGAACAACAACTTGTGTAGAAAATAGAAATATCATGCCGTTAAGCCGTGCCATTCCCTGGTACACTATCTTTCCCGAATAGTGAGCTGACACATAACCCGGGGAATAATGAGGTTAACCTCCCCCCCACAATGCGATAGGCTGTCCCAGCCGTCAAAGAAAGGAGCAACACCTGATCTGTAACCAAGTCATAAAGGAACAACGTATGAAAATATGCCATGTTTAGAAAAACAACGGATTACCGAAATCGAGGCATAAAGTTGGATCGCGTATTACGTAAGAGGCTGTTGTGATATGATGCGAGGCCGGGGATAAGACGTCTGTCGTACTTGCCAAATCTCAAGTGGTCATTGTCACCTCCTTTGCCATGATTGGTGGTAATAAATGTTCATGCGATATATAAGTCGGGAAATAATGTATGATTAGTGCCTAGGATATAAGAAACAAAAGAGTATTAGTATCCTACCTATTGGTGTAATCAATGTGACTTCAATACCATTAACAGTGCTCTGCTGCCGACAGGTGTCCATAACCTTGGCAGAGTTGTTTATTTCACCCCTGAAACCATGATCCTTTATGTGCATATTAAGGAATGTAATGTCAAAGTGTAGGCCATTATGCTGGCTTGGTAACCAGTTAGCCATAATGCCATTCACGAGGAGGGGGCGAAGAGTGGGCAGGCCGGCTCGTGATGAGACCTCCTGTTCCAAGGTTTGTTTATTTGATATACCTTTTGGACCATATCCCTGGTGTGGTGGCCATAGTGGGAATGCCACTTCACTTCCATCCTCATGATCATGGTAGGCTGGCTCTTGATGAGACCCCCTATCCTGCATTTGACAACTTATAATTCATTTTTTTTTTTACTTTTTTTTCTTTTTTCATAAAGCACTTTTCCTTACATATACATAAAGGGTGGTTCAATACTCCTTAAGAGTAGGAATGGTGGAAGAAGTATTATCATCTCAATAGGAGGATATAAACCCTTTGCTCTTATTCCTAAACAAAAATCAAAGAGGATTAAAAAGAATGGCATGATAAAGATAACCAATCAGGGCAAAATTAGTAAGACAATGACAACAAAAGATAAGTATGTCCTTCCTTCTGTCCTCTTACCAATACAGAGCCTTATAAAGATAGCGATTTATAATTTTCTGATTTCAGTATGTTGTGATTTTGTATTCATTGCATAAGTGCATAGCTGTCTCTAAAAGACTTTGAAAGAACAGGAGCAAGAAGCATCCTCAAATTTAGATCAGCAAAAGGGATAAGCTGTTTCACAAGGAGAGAAAAAGTATGCTAGAAGTGTTCCTTTTTTGAGAGAAGAACAACAAAGGAGCATAAGTCTCAAAAGTGCAAATGCTGTTCCTTTTGAAAAAGAAACAACAGAACACACCAATGTCGTTCCTTTTGAAAAAGTAACAGTAGAAAATAAAATAAAAAGAATGCTATCTTTCTTGAAAAAACGGACAGCAACACACTCAAAATGACGTTCTTTTTGAAAAAGGAACAGCAAAAATAAAAAATATGCTACGCCTTTGAAAAAGGGACAACAAACACACCGCAGTGCCGTTCTTTTTGAAACAGGAACAACAAAAATCAAAATGCTGTTCCTTTTAAAAAAGGAACAGCAAAACAAGCAAACGCCGTTCCTTTGAAAACAGGAAAATCAAGAGTGCTGTTCCTTTTGAAAAGGAACAACAGAAAAAATCAAGAGTGCTGTTCCTTTTGAAAAGGAACATCAGAAAAATCAAGAGTGCTGTTCCTTTTGAAAAGGAACAGCAGAAAAATCAAGAGTGTTGTTCCTTTTGAAAAGGAACAGCAGAAAAATCAAGAGTTCTGTTCCTTTTGAGAAGGAACAACAGAAAAATTGAGAATGTTGTTCCTTTTGAAAAGGAACAACAAAAAAAATTGAAAAACCAAAAATGATGTTTCTTTTGAAAAGGAATAGCAGAAACACGCAAATGCCATTCGTTTCAGGAACGGCAAAAATCGAAATCTTTGAGCAAAAGAACACATTTGAAGAAAAGAAATTATGTACAAATTGTGAAAAGAAATGAATTCCTTAATGAATTATAGGTGAGGAAGACTTCTCTTCCTCTCCTAAAATCTCCATATCAGTGTCTTTGCGTAGCTGTTGGCAGAAGGATTCCCGAGTGAGTGGTTTACGATAGAGACGAACTCGGTGGCCATTTACTTTGAAGGCATATCCAGAACCGTCAATGGTGATTAAAGTGATGGTCCCATTGTCATGTACCTTCTGGATTTCGTATGGTCCCAACCAACGAGTCTGGAGTTTCCCAGGGAAGTCCTGAAACTGAGAGTCATATAACAGAGCCCAGTCTCCCTCGTGGAAGACTTTGTTTTTGATGAGCGCGTCATGCCATTTAGCTCGCTGCTGTTGAATCAGTGCTGTATTTTGTAGTGCAGAGAGCCTAATTTCGTCCAATTCATTGATCTGCTGTAGTTGATTAATCTGTGCCTCGGTTAGATCTAAGCCAACTTCCTATGTTGTTCGTAATGTTTGGATTTCAAATTCTATAGGAAAAATAGGTTGTTTTCCAAACAATAATTGATAAGGTGAGTAACCAGTGGTGCTTCTCCATGTTGTTCTATAGGCCCAGAGTGCTTCAGGTAGTCGGGCAGCCCAATCACGCCTATGTGACGCAATGGTTTTCGTTAGGATTGATTCTATTACCTTATTGCTGCTTTCTACTTGTCCATTCGCCTGTGGGTGATATGGAGTAGTGATTTTATGCTGGACATGATAATTATTAAGTGTTGCAGCTAGTCTATTGCCAGCAAATTGAGGTCCTTCGCCTGTAATTATTTCCCTTGGAAGGCCATAACGTACAAATAGATGGAACAGGAACTGTATGACAGAGTCCTCTGTGGCTCTTGGCAATGCTTTTGCTTCAACCCATTTGGTGACATATTCTGTTGCCACCAAGATATATGTTTTCTGATTTGATGAAGGGTTGATGGGTCCAACGAAATTAAGAGCCCATCGCTCAAATGGTTCGATGACTAACTGTGGTTTCAGAGGCATCTCGTCAGCTTGACCAGGATGTCCTGCTCGCTGGCAGCTGTCACAGGCTTGGACAAATTTCTTTTCATCTCTGAAAATCGTGGGCCAATAATATCCTGTCTGTAATACTTTGTGTCCAGTTCTACGCTCAGCGAAGTGTCCCCCACATGGTCCGTCATGACAGGCTTTTAGGATGTCAAAGATTTCATCTTCTCGAACACATCTCCTCATATGCATGTCTGCCCCTCTATGAAACAAATAGCTCTCAATCCAGGAGAATCGAGTACTCTTCTGAACAATCTGTTTTCGTTCATTAGGGGTTAAGTGTTTTGGTAGTTTACCTACTGCAAGGTAATTGGCAACATCAGCATACCAGGGTGTTCGAACGGCAACAACAAACAGATGTTCGTCCGGAAATCGATCTTCAACTGCTGCTGCATCAATTGGCTTTGGCATTCTTGAGAGAAAATCGGCTACAGGATTCTCTTTTCCGGGCCGATCCTTGATTGTGATATCGAATTCCTGCAATAAGATCAACCATCTAGTTATTCTGGCATTTGTGACAGGCTTATTTGCTAAATATTTTATGGCGGAATGATCCGTATACAAGATAACAGGATAGCCTGTAATATAATGTCTAAATTTATTGACAGCATGTATTACAGCTAGGAATTCTTTTTCAGTAACAATGTAATTTAATTCAGTAGGGGATAAATTTTTGCTGATGTAATAGATAGCGTATGGTTTTTTATCCTCTTCCTGCCCAAGGACTGCGCCAATGGCTGTATCTGAGGCATCAGCTGATATCTGAAATGGCAAATCCCAGTTTGGTCCTCGAAGGACTGGGGCTATGGATACGAGCTTCTTTAAATCCTTGAAAGCACGTTCACATTTTTCTGTCCAAAGAAAATCAACGTTACCAGTTAGTGCATATAAAGGTGCAGCAACGTGTGAATAATGTTCTATAAATCGTCTATAATAACCAGAAAAACCAAGAAAGCCGCGTACCTCTGTTTGAGTGGTAGGAGTGGGAATAAGCAAAAGTATTTGGATTTTGGCCAGGTCTACCTGAATGCCGGCTGCTGAAACATAGTGTCCTAGAATAAGTCCTTCAGTCATCATCATGTAACATTTTTCGTGGCTTAAGCAAAGCCTGGTAGCTATGCAATGTTGTAGGACTTTTTCTAGGGTATTTAGTGCTGGATCAAAATCATCTCCATATGGTGTAAAGTCATCCATATATACTTCAAGTCCATCATTTATTAAATCTGCAACAATGCTAAGGATAGCCCTTTGGAATGTGGCGGGAGCATTACATAGGCCAAAAGGTAGAACTCGGTAGGCAAATGTTCCCCAAGGACAAGTGAAAGTAGTTTTGTCCTGGTCTTTAGGGGCAATCTGAATCTGATTGTATCCACTGAAGCCATCCAAGAAGGAAAATAATTTCTTTCCTGCCAAAGTATCTAGCACTTGGTCTATGAACGGGAGAGGAAAGTGGTATTTTTGTGTTGCTTTATTGAGTTCCCTGTAATCCACACAAATACTCCATTTCCCATTCTTTTTTGGTACCACCACAAGCGGAGAGACCCATTTACTGTCAGAAATAGGATAAATAAAATTGACATCTAAAAGTTTCTGAAGTTCCGCTTTTACCACATCCTTTAGATGAGGATTAAGTCTTCTTTGCGGTTGATGGACAGGTCTAGCATCTTTTTCTATATAAATGTGGTGTGTGCACAATTGTGGGTCGATTCCTTTCATATCAGGGTAATCCCATGCAAATGCTTCTTGATATTTTCTTAACAGATGGATGAGCTTAGTTTCTTGTTCAGATGTGAGGTTGGCATTGATAGTTAAAGTTTTTCCCGGTTCAATTTCCACAATTTTACTATTTGCGACAGAAGTAACAGGTATTGTTTGATCATGTGTGTCTTTCAGATCATGTGTGTCTTTCAGAGGATCTTCTTCTAATTCATTATCAAATGCTTCTTCTATCATGTGACATTGTGTGCAAGATCCGGATTCAGTTTGACTAATGAAGTTGTTAATGGCATCATCTTCTGTTTGATCTTTAAAATCAAGTGCCTCTTGTATAGTCAATGGAGATCTAATGTTATAAATAAGGTATGATACATGATACTTGTTAGTTTTAATTATTGTGACACTTGGTTGCGCTGGAGGGTATAGAACTAAATTCTTGATATCAGGCCCTTTGGTTATGGTCATATTTCCTTGCTGGAAACCAATGTAAGCATCGGCAGTGGCAAGCCAAGGTCTACCTAGGATTAGCGGGTGTCCATCAAGTCGGGTTTTTGGATTAATTATCAGGAAATCGGTTGGATATTCCCAGGAATCTACAGAGACCATGACATCATGTAGAGTACCTTCTAGTCTAACCACAGATCGGTCAGCCAATTCTAACAAAGTAGAGGTGGGTTCTATAGATGTAATGCCGAGCTTTTGACAGGTAGTGGTTGTTAAAATATTGATTGCAGCTCCTAGATCAACTAAGGCATTAGACAGGGTCTGACCATAAATTTGAACAGTTACAATTGGATTTCCTGGGTCTTCATATTTAATGGGTGTTTCTTTCCCAGATAATAAATCAGATAAAGTACCGACTACTTGGACTCTTGGATTAGTTGTTATATTCCTCCTTGGTTTCTTTATGCACAATTCTTTAATAGTTTTTGCGTATATAGGAATATCTTGAATGGCTTGGAGGAACGGGATTTTTATATACAAATTTTGTAATTCTCCCAGAATGTCAAAGTTAGGATACTGTAAAGGTCGAGGTATGACTAATCGTTCTGGGAACGGAGGAGAGGATGTGGTTGCTTGATTATGAGTCTGCTGCTTATTTACATCCTCTTGTTGCAACTGATCTTCAATATGAACTGTTTTATCTCCCTCATTTTCAATGATACGTCCAGATCGTAATTGAAGATCGTTACACTCCCGCAGGTCGGGTCCTATTTCTGGTGATTCTATGATTTGAAGAGATTGGACCGGTCTATTATTTGGATTGGGGTTGGGTTGGGCTGGGAGTTGCGGTCTTAGATTAGACTGGGGATTTTGTTGTAAAGCTGGCAGAGTAGGTTGAGGGAGCGGAATAGTTCCTACTAGCTGTTGCATTCGTCTTTTCCAGTTTGCCTGCCAGGGTGAACTTTGTGAAGTAGGGGGAGTCCATTGCGGAGGATATGGGCTATTTTGCCAATATGGTGGAGTGTAAGGGAAATTCGGCCAACCAGATTGGCTTGGATGATTCAGCCACGGGTTTGAAGAAGGAAACGATGGTGGTGACCAGTTTGAAAATGGGGGTTGGGACTGATTTTGCCACATATTATATTGTTGAGCATTATATTGTGGAGGCTGAAAAGAAGAGGTTGGGTCTGGAAACATACCAGATTGTCTTGGCTGCCACTGGCGGCGCTGGTTGATCGAGTACACTGATTCTGGTTCTTCCTCTGCTTCCTTATATACTGCTTTTAATCCAGGAAGTGAGGGGCAGCTTTCCGTAAGATGATCTTTTGTACAGATGGCACATGTTTGGACTGTATCCAGTGGACACTCCTTGTGACTATGTTTTTTCCTGCATCGGGGGCAGAAAATTGCCAAATTCTGTTCTGCCTCCATCTGCTTCTGTTTGGCCTGCATAATATCAAGTTGTGTAGTTAGTGTCCCTAGAATATCAGTTTTAAAATTTTCTAATAAATTTCCAATCTCCACACGTGTTACTCCTTCTATTGATATTTTGTTGTCTCTTGCAAACCGATCATATTCTGCCGGTTTTACTCTTGTGTTGCCTCTTGAACTCCTGATACAATCAATAATGTCAGGAAAATTCTCTTGATAAATATCCCCTTTTCCCATGATGTTTAATGTTTCAATCCATTGTTTCTTCATGCCCCTTATCAATGCAGTTTTTAACACATTATCAGGTAAAGGTAGTGATGCATAAGGAGATCTTTGTAAATTGTACTGAAAACGTTCCACATATTCTTCTAATGTTTCATTCGGTTTGGCTGTCATTTGGAATAGTTTGTCTTTCAATTCTCTAGACCTACAATAATCCTGATAATTTTTTAAGAAGGATTCTTTCATTTGATCCCAATTGTTGATGACCCCACCACCTAGTCCCATAAACCATCTTAAAGCAACCCACTTTAATGTAGAGGGGAATAATTTCAATTTCTGGGGATCGGTGGTGTAATCATATCCCCTGCACAACACATCAAATTCGAATAAAAATGCATCCGGATCTTCTGATGTGAGACCGTGAAATGTAGGGATATGTTGAAGAGGGATAGCTTTCATGGGCACATTTGCTGTAGAATCCACTATAGGATATTGTAATGTAGAGGTTTGAGTATTTGGCTGGTTCTGAGCCATAGGATCGAATATATGCCAATAACCTTCTGGGATATCTAGGAGGGTATTCCTAGGTTGAGAGGGAACGATTTTAGCAGGGATAGTTTTAATGGCACTTCCTTTATCTGAGATAAGGGGAATACCTAATGTCTGAGGAGATTGGACTCCTTCAACAATGATTTTCGCAGCGCTCCCCTTATCTAGGCTGTTTAATGGCTGATCTGTTCTAATGGGAGATTTTGGTTCCTCGGTTTTCCATGTTTCTCCTTCTCCTTCACAAAAGTTGCTGAAATTCCCTTCCTGCAATAGTTCTGGAGTAGAATTTTCAATTTCTTGAAAGTCCTGCTCTTCAGTTTGACTATGCACCTCAGCAAAGGTTACAGATGGTGATCCTGTGGCCTGAAGGGAACTAGTAGGTTGTTTAGAAATAATTTTCCTGGGACCTATTGATGGATGAGATTCTGTTTTCTTATAGATTTCGTCTATGAAAGTTGTTCGGCCAAGGGTCACCGACCCCTTAGCTTTTTCGGGTTTGAATGGAAGCTTAATATTCTTTTCTAGTTTTTATGCTTAGTCATGCACTCAAATGAACTATTAAATTCTATTTAAACAAAGCAAAAACAAATCTGTTAGGAAAGCGGATAGTGGAGCAGGACTTTTACATGCTCCACACACAGGTTCTTACCTTCCGTTTTTAAGATCCAACTCTTCCCTAGCAGGTTCGTACACTACTCTGAAAAAGACAAATGGCTACACTCTTTCCCCGGCAACGAAGCCAAAATGTAGAGCTATAAAAAGGGTCTCTTTCACCTCTAATTACCTCACATTAATATGTCAATTCGGGAGCATTTGTTTATTTCAAAGAGTGACTCAATCTGAGGCTATTTGTCAGAGTAATGCTAGTAGTACAGCATTCTGCAAAAATACAAGAGTAAACGGATGCTTGTCTATAACTAAGTTACTTCAAATGACTAAATCACACACTCTCAAAGCTAGGCAACTTTATTAGTCAAGGGTTCGACAGCAATAGCCCATCCCTTTGGAAATTGATGGAAAGGAAATTAGAGCATGGACCACGGGTCTGGGAGCGAGGCAGTAAATGCCGAGGCTCACTACAGCCACAGATCGTCTCTCACACCAAAATAACAAATGCGAGTAAATGAAACAACAGGTAAAAATGGAACGGAAAATAAGAAATCGAACAACAATGCTTAAAATGGAACAACAATTCTGAAATGGAACAACAATCGAATAACTAAACCTCGCGAGCAGTAATCAAGCTTTATCCTATCAACTCAAATGCACTCATTGTAATCAAACATCAATCTTTCATTCTCCAAGCAAATCAAGCAACACGCGCTAATGGAACAACACTAATTACTAATAAGTTATGGAACAACATTTGGAAATCATACACACACAACACCCTTGAAAAGTAATCTGATTTAGCACCAATCGTCATCAACAGGAATTACAACTGCGTTTCAAAATGGAACAACATTACTCCTGAATCATAAAGAACACATCTTTCAGATAAATTCCACAACACGAATATACAACATAAGAGCTCCGTAACAAAATAATAACAATGTTCAATTAAGTCTAATAATATTCAATCAACTCTGAAGGTATTGGTGATATAATGCAGAGTCAATATAACAGTTATTGTCTGTAAAAACCTTAATGAACGAATCTTAACAGAGCATATGATGTAACTTATAAAGCATATCAGATTACCAACTAATGACGATAAGCAAACCACGCAGAAATCAAATCGTAGTGATACAGAAGCAAGTGTCCTCCGGGGCCGGGCCCTTAGCCTCAAGGGTACACCGCTTTAAGTTAATCCAGACGCAGAGATAAGATAATCACCAAGTTTATATTAATGCATAAAATAGAAAGTACAATGAGCCAAGTTCAACGAGACTCGATGATCAAAGTTCAATCTTTAACAGAAAGTTACATAAAAGCATAATCCCCAAAGCTAACAGTGCCGTCCCTTTATATAAGGGTGACGGCGGAGATGTCTAAGTAATAAGATAAATAAAGCAGTGATCCCTCAAGATCGAAGATCCTGAGGGATTCGCCAAACTGTTAATCCTTAATCACTTCTTTTCTCCTCCGCCGAGCTGGTGCCTTCTCCTCCTTTTCCGGACCGGTTTGCTTCAACCTGCTTAGCCTCGTTTGCACTCGGTCCTTCATCAAAGGGACAACAGTTATCCTATTCTTGTCTTTTTCTTTGGAACAACAGCTCCTCGTTTTTACCCTTTCCTGCACAGGAGAATGACAACTATCAGTGGTTAAGTCTTGCATACTAATTCCACATGTTTTGTCATAATTCTTTATTGTTTTCCACATTCATGATGTAAAAAGATTCACAAGTCCCACTCCAAAGCCATTGAAATGATCATCAAAAACATACCTTTTTAGTACTCCACACATATTATGTAAAGTTAGCAACAATTCCTACAATTTCAACACAAACTTAAAATCTATTTGTCTTATGAAAGTTTACCATCATTAAATGGAAAGTTCCAAAGGAAAACTCATAAGTATGTTTCTCTCTTTTGTAAGGCAATCAATGATAAAAGAAAATATGTCTTATATCCAAACATACTTAACACTCTTGTTAACTTGTTGTGTGATAATTTCGTATGAGTTATCTTTTAGGAGTAAATTACAACCCACCTAGACTACTATTCCAAATATTGCAAAACATAACCTTCAAGATAATGTCAACTAGGTAACAATAGTATTGCCCAAAATATAGCACACACTATTTGTTAGGATATTCTGACACATAGGAAATAGTTAAGTACAACTTGGTCTAGTATAGAGTTAGGTAAAGTGTGTTTCTTTACTATGTACATTTTGTAACTTACAATCCGACGGTCACGATATGTAGTGATCCGACGGTTCATTCTCTCCTCGGTATTACCGACACTTGATCCGTGGCTTGACACCCGATTGGTCCATGATTTCTATTTAAAGCGCATGGAGGGTCATTTGTAGGGCAATCCGTCTATGAGAGAAGCTTATGTAAATTTTCATTCTTTTATTAATAAATTTCTTGAAGTGGCCGCGTTGGCTCAGGCCGTGGACTATTTCCCTCTTTGAGGGTTTTAACCACGTCAAAAATACTGGTGTATTAATCTGCGATCTAGTTGTGAGCGGTGTCCTTTGGTGTTCTGTCTGAGGAACTTACCCTGTAAATTCCTACATGGTATCAGAGCTATTTGAGGGCCGCGTCCGTTGGTGATCCAAATCTGAAGCCGGTAGAACTGCATCCGACTGCCGTTTCCTAGATCTACTGTTTCTGACTTCTTTCGGGCCGAGAGGACTTCTCTGTTGTGTTGGGAGCATCTGTTCTAGTGAGGAACCCATTTTGTTTCACGCGAAAAGGTTTCCAGTAGCCCTAGCTGCGTCATTTTTAAGATCTGGAGGTATATCGTGTTTATTTGCAGTTTACAGTTATTTTCTCTCTTTTTATTTTGGTTTCGGTTTATTTAGCCTTTTTTATTACCGGATCTATACCTTTCATTTCTACGTATGCTCTTTGCCCTGTGACTCTGTGCGATCTGGGCAAATTAGAAACAAAAAGGAAGGATTTTTCTCATGCGTATGCTCTTTTCCCTACGCCTTAGTGTGATCTCGGAAAATCAGAAACATTGAGGACAATATTTAGTTTCCGGCTAAAGCTAACTTTGAGCCGCAAGGTTCATTTTTGAAAATATTTGGTTTTTTGGCTAAAGCTAACTTCGAGCCGCAAGGTTCGTTTTTTTGTATGTTCGTGTTGGGTTTTGTGTTTTTTTCTTTGTAGGGAAAAAGAGCTTTCTCAAAGCAAGCACACAACCCAAAGCATCAATCCCCCCCCCTCCCCATCTCTCTCTCTCTCTCTCTCTCAAATTTTTTGTATAGCTCAATTGGTTCAAAGCTATTTTAAGAGAGTAGAGGTCTTGGGTTCAAATCTCCTTTTTGTGAGGGCGGATTTTTCATTTCTGCACATTCCCGCACTTCGTCGGCATCTTCAACAACTTTTTTTCAAAAAACCATAACTTCTTCATACGGAAGCCGTTTTCAGAGCCGTTTTTTTTAAACCAGCCTAATTTTTTGAGATCTATCCATTGGAACACTTAGTTTCAGCATCTTTAGCTTCAGTTTCCGTTGAAATAGAAAGTCAATACCAAGTTACCCTTGACAGCACCAACTACTTCCAATGGTTGTCCTACATTGAGGATTTACTTAGAAGTAAAGGTCTCTGCAGAATCGCATCAGGCCAAGAAAAGAAACCGAAGGATGAAGATAAGGCTGCTAAATGGGAAAATAGGCAAGATCAAGCACGTGGATTGATAGGGATGTCTATTTCTCCAGATCTTAGATTCCATATTGCAGAACTTGATACTCCTGATGAAGCAATGAAACAAATCAATAAAGTTTTTGGGATTAAAAATGAACTTAGAGCCCATCAACTTGAAAATGAGTTGCTTACATTGGACCCTAATAATTTTTCTTACATTGAAGATTTCTTGTCCATGTTCAAGACCCTTAGATATCTCTTGGAAGGTGTTAAGGTTAAGAAAGAAGATAGTAACCTTATCTACTTCATTCTTACTAAGTTGGGACCAGCCTACTCTGTGTTTGTTTCCACCTTCCATTCTACAAGAGAAGCCTTCATTTCTCAAGGAACAGACTACAAGTCCCCTGCCTTTGACTCTTTTTGTGATTCTTTAATAAGAGAACAAGAAAAAATCTTACATCTTGATCTTCTTAATCTTGGAAACTCTTCCAAGAAAGCGTTAGCCGCCCAACAGCAACAAAATTCAAAGAATCCTAAGAAGTCATATCCTAAAAAGAATGGTCCTAAACCAAACAAGGGTCCTAAGCAATCTCAGCCTCAAAATGAAAAATCATTTCAACAAAATGATAAGACAAGTAAAAACAAATGGAAGAAGACTGATAGACATTGCAACTTTTGTAATCGAGATGGCCACTTAGAATCCAAATGCTTTAAGAAGATGGAAGCCTTGGAAGCAGCGATGAAGAAACATAACATCCATTTGGAGCATTCTTCAACTTCAACTTCATCTTCAGGAATGGCACTTTCTGCATGTGGTTGTCAATCATCTCGGTCTGGTTATGCATTAAATGTATCTTCTTCTTCTCATTCTCATGAGTGGCTCATTGATTCTCGAGCTTATTATCACATGGACAAAAACAAAGCCATGTTTTCTTCTTTAAATGATTGTAACACCAAAAATATATATGTTGGTGATGATAGATCTCTTAGTGTTGTAGGGACTGGAACTGTTCATCTAGACAATGGTCAATTTAATGATGTATTATGTGTTCCAACCTTATCCTGCAACCTTCTATCTGTATATCAGATAACTCATTCAGGTGAAGGTAAAATCGTTGAATTTTCACCTCATGATGTTGTAATCAAGGACCTAAGAGATCCTAAACAGATTTTAGTTACTGGCATTGCTGATGATTCTACAAGGTTGTATAAGTTTCACAACTTTGGGTCATCAAATCTTCCCTCAGTATTTGTTGCTCATAACGATGAAGTGAGCAAACTTTGGCATGAGTGATTTGGTCACTTAAACTATCGCTCCCTTCAGCTTCTATGTAAAGAAAATATGGTGATAGGTCTTCCTATGGTATTTTGCAGAGTGGTGTTTGTTCCGGATGTGTACTCGGAAAACATCATCGTGACAGTTTTGAAAAATGTGCCTCTTGGCACGCCTCAGCCCCTTTACAGCTTGTGCATAGTGATTTATGTGGTCCACTTCCAGTTGTTTCATTCTCTAACAATGTAAACTTTGAAACGGGAACTGATACTGTTACCCATTTTGTAGAGATAGCAAAAAAGTGACCCGATTTTGAAAATGGGTGATGCAGAATACACATGTTTTGTAGAGATAGCAAAAAAGTGACCCGATTTTGAAAAGGGGTGATGCAGAACACACATGTTTTTTTTAGAGCATAGTTTTTGGCACTTTAATTTTTTTTAATTTTTTTTATGTACATTGTGTTTTAGAATGGTAGTGATTTTCATGCTGATTTTAAAAAGTGGTTATTCTGCATCAGACCCTTTTTTTAAAAGACCTATTTTTTGACTTTAACTTTTCTAATGTATGTAATGTAAATAATTATTTTGTAAATTTAATAATTTTGGAAGTGGTCTTCTTCTTCATATTTTCTTGTTTTTATTTTTATTTTTATTTTTTTTGGTAGTGAGGTTTTTATTGATTTGCATATTTAAAAAAGAAGGTCAATATTTTGCAATTTCCATATTTTACATATTTAATTAAATTTTCAATCCAAATGAAATAATTGTCTCTAAAAAACAAATATAAAATTATATATAAAAAAAGACAAAAATAAAAAATAAAAAAGTGTTAAAATTTTTTTATCTTATAAACCATAAAACACTTTGGAAAAAAAAAAAAACAAAATTACACACACACACACACACACACACACATATATATATATATAAAATTAAGTCCATAAAAATTGAGAAATAATAAAAAAAAAAAAAACATTAGCAAAAACTAGGAATAAAATTTTAAAAACAAACTAGTTTAAAAAAAATAGAAAATTAACCAAAAAATAAATTAAAAAAACTAATAAAATAAATATTAAAAAAAAAGGGTTAAAAAAATTATCTCACAAAAAAAAACATTAGCAAAATTGGGGAAAAAAAAAAAAAAAAAAAAAAACTAGTTTAGAAAAAAAAAATAGAAAATTAACGAAAAAAAAATTGTAAAAATAGTTAAATTAATATTAAAAAAAATAAATAAATTCAAATTATAAAAAAAAAAAACAAAAAAATATGTAATTTTTATTAAAAAAAAATGTAATTATTTTTTATTAAACATACATATTTTATTTAATATATATATATATATATATATATATATATATATATATATTAAAATATGATTTTTTTTTTAAACATCCTTTTTTATTATTTAAAAATAAAATTATAATTTTTTTAAAACAATTTTTATTTTTATTTTTTCCTAAAAATACAAATTATTAAATCTACGTTTTATATTTAAAAAAATAAATAAATAAATAAAACCTAAATTAAAAAAAAAAAATTTACATTTCTTTTTTTATTTAAAAAAAAATTAATAAAATTAATTTTCTTTTTTAAACAATTCTTTTTTTATTAAAAAAAAAATTATAACTTTTTTTTTTTTTTAATTTAAAAATATAAATAATAAAAAAAAATGATTTTTAAAATTTTTTTTATATATTTTTTATTTAAATATTAAAAAATTATTAAAAAAAATTTAAAAAATTTAAAAATTAACATTTTTTTTAATAAATAAAAAAAAAAATTTATGAGCCCCGGCCGCGCCACCACGGACGGCTGGTGGGCGGCCCGTCGATTCCCTGAATCGACGAGCCGCCCACCGGCCGCCCGTGGTGGCGCGGCGGTAGGCAGAGGGCCTGCGAGCCTGTCCAAACACATTGTAAAATACATTGCACTTTGGTACGGTAAGTAAGATGGCCATAAATGCAAAGAAAATTCCAATGACAGGCTATGCCAAAATATGTCAAAATTTAAAACAAATGTGTCAAAAACAAGTTGTCCAAGCCACTGTAAAATAAATCTTACCTTGGTCCATATTGATCTTCATGAGTTTCCTGTGATGAGTCGCGAGATCTCCTCTGCTACTCACTCGTCGAACTGTCTGTCAAAGTAACACCAAACATTTTGAAACCCGTTTTAACAGGACATGAAATACTTTTGGAAACCATTAATCGCTGGGCATCTTCCAGAATAAATGGATTAGGATTTACTGTTGCGTTTCACTAGTGGGCTCAAAAGGAGACATTTCTGAAACCAATCTTCTTTTGCCTTCCGTATTTGCTTGATCTACTAAATCCATTCTTCTTTTACGGCCTATACCTTCCAGCGAAACCAATCTTCTTTCACGGCCCATATGCACGTGTAAAATCAACTGACACTTCGTCGTCGGACAAAAAGATTGAAATACAACTGAGAGAAATGGACTGAGGGCAGTTTACTATAACAGACAAAATACTTGGTCAAAGAAGTGGGTTTAAGGATGGGAAGCAAAGAGTTTTAATGGCTGGAGAAGGTTTAACGAAGATCTATTCTGGAGTCAAGCGCACTTTGAGGTAGTGGTTAGAACGTGTGTCATATATTTTGTTGGATGCACAGATGACGTCACCCGTTTATCGTTTATTTGAACGAGTAGAGGACAGTATGCCGGTGCTTTTTATTTCTGCTCAATGCACCATTGGATGAGCTGAAGTCGGTTGATATGCAATGGATCAGGCCCTCCGCCCACCGCCGCGCCACCACGGGCGGCCGGTGGGCGGCCCGTCGATTCCGGGAATCGACTGACCGCCCACCGGCCGCCTGTGGTGGCGCGGCCGGGGCTCATAATTTTTTTTTTTTTTTTTAATAATTAAAAAAAAATGTAAATTTTTAAATTTTTAAATTTTTTTAATATTTAAATAAAAAAATATATAATTTTTTTTTAAAAATCATTTTTTTTTTTAAATTTATATTTTTAAATAAAAAACAAAAAAAATGTTTAAAAAAGAAAATTAATTTTATTAAATTTTTTTTAAATAAAAAAAGAAATGTAATTTTTTTTTTTTTTTTTTTTTTTTTTAAATTTAGGTTTTATTTATTTATTTAAATATAAAACGTAATTTGTATTTTTAGGGAAAAAATAAAAATAAAAATAAAAATTGCTTTAAAAAAATTATAATTTTTTTTTAAATAATAAAAAAAGTTGTTTAAAAAAAAAATTTAAATTTTAATATATATATATATATATTTTTAAATAAAATATGTATGTTTAATAAAAAATAATTACATTTTTTTTTTTAATAAAATTACGCATTTTTTTGTTTTGTTTTGTTTTTTTTTTATAATTTGATTTTATTTATTTATTTATTTATTTTTTTAATATTAATTTTAGTAGTTTTTCAAATTTTTTCGTTAATTTTCTATTTTTTTTAAACTAGTTTTTTTTTTTTAATTTCTCTATTTTTACTTACTTAGTTTATATATATATATATAATTTTGTTTTTTTGTTTTCCAAATTTTTTTATGGTTTGTGAGATAATATTTTTTAACATTTTTTATTTTTTTTATTTTTATCTTTTATGTATATTTTTATATTTGTTTTTTAAGTAATCAACATTTTAATCTAATTTTAGTAATTTTTATTTTATTTTTGTTAATTTTCTATTTTTGTAGATCTAGTTGGTTTTTAATTTTAATTTTTAGTTTTTCCTTTTTTTTTTTTTTTTTTTTTTTTTTTTTTTTTTTCACCTACTTAAATTTTTTGTTTTTTTTAAATGTTTTGTTTTGTTTTTTTTTTTAATTATGTTTTACAAGATAAATCTTTTTCTTTTTTCTCCTCCATTTTTAAATTTTTTTTTTTTTTTTTACTATTTAATTGTTTATAGTTTTGTTTTGTTTTTTTTTTTAATTCTTATCATTAATTTTGTTTTTTTTACATTTTTTATGATTGACTCTTTCTGTTTTTTTTTTTTTTTTTTTTTTTTTTTTTTTTTTTTTTTTTTTCCCTTTTAGTATATATTTTAATCTATGTTTTGTTATTTTTTTTTAACTTTTTTTTTAACTTTTTTTTTTTTTTTTTGTTTATATTATTTTATTTATTTATTTATTTATAATTAATTAATTTATTTTTTTTTTTTTTTTTTTTTAATTTAATGTTTTTCGGGTTCATGATAAAATATTTTACACCATCATTTCTAAATGTTGAAATTTTACTGTTGAAAAAAAAAAGTGTTCTCCGAGCATCAACACTTTTTGTTTTGAGGGTGTTTTTTGGATATTTTTTGCTCAAAAAATTTGTTTTCACCGCCATTTTTAAAACATGTTGAAAATTTACCCAAGAAAAAAAAAGGTGTTATTCCAGCATCAACACTTTTCATTTTTAGCACTGTTTTTGATGTTTTTTCGAGGTTTTTTGGCCAGAGTTCCCGTTTCATAGTTTACATTGTTCTCTGGCTGCAAGTATTTTTTAACTTTCATTGATGATTTCTCCAGACGCACTTGGGTATACTTCTTAAAACTCAAGAGTGAAGTATTTAACACATTTTTGGCCTTCAAGGCCTTTGTTGAAAAACAATCTGGACATCAAATTCTTAAGATAAGATCTGATAATGGCGGAGAATATGTTAAAAACACATTCATCAACTTTTGCATTGAGAATGGAATTCAAATGCAACATACTGTTCCATATACTCCACAACAAAATGGTGTAGCTGAAAGGAAGAATCGCACCTTAAAGGAAATGGCTAATTGTATGCTACAATCTAAAGGACTTGGTCTTAGTTTTTGGGCAGAAGCAATTAACTGTGCAAATTACATAATAACTCGCACTCCTACTAAGGCTTTAAAGAATATCACTCCAGAAGAAGCATGGAGCTCAATCAAACCAGATGTAAGTCAATTTCGTGTTTTTGGATATTCTGAAGATGTCAAAGGCTATAGACTTATTCCATTTAAGTCCAAAAATGTTATCATTAGAAGAGATGTAAAATTTGATGAAAATATATCGGCTTACGAGCCTAGTCCAGCGGATGTGCCACCTCTCCCTATCTCTTCTACTTTTGAAAACATTTCTTCTTCAAATGATGAAAGTGAGGATGACAATCCTCCCCCACCATCTCAGGATCCGCCTTCAGCTCCTCAGCTTCCAAAATGGGTTCATGCTACTCGAGATGCAGCAGGTGATCTTGCCGGTGATCCTACAGATTAGCGACGCACACGTTCTCAGTTTGACAGAGCCTCTTCTTTACTGGCTCAAGCTCCAGTAAATTATGATCCTGACACCTTTGCAGAAGCTTCAGGCCATCCAGATTGGGAAGCAGCTATGAATGAAGAATATCATTCATTATTGGCAAATGATACATGGGATCTTGTTCCTCTACCAAAGGGATGAAAACTTGTTAGATGCAAATGGGTTTACAGAACCAAGTATGGACCAGATGGGAAAGTTGATAAACATAAAGTTCGTCTTGTTGCTAAAGGTTTTTCACAGGTTGAAGGCATTGACTACACTGAAACCTTCTCCCCTGTTGCCAAAATGAACTCTATCCGCCTTGTTCTTTCCCTTGCTGCCTCGTTCAAATGGGAAGTCCATCAGATGGATGTTAAATCTGCCTTCTTGCATGGGGACTTGCATGAAGAAATCTACATGGAACAACCCATTGGCTTCATAAAAACAGACTCTAGCCTTGTATGTCGGCTTAAGAAATCCCTTTATGGTCTCAAGCAAGCTCCTCAAGCTTGGTATGCCAAAATGGATAGCTTTCTTTTAGAATCTGGCTTTTCTAGGTGTCATTCTGACAATACTGTCTACACCAAGAAAGTGGGCAAGTCTCTTATCATTCTTGTTCTTTATGTTGATGATCTTATCCTTACCGGTAGTGATCCCAACCTTATAAACCATGTGAAGTCCAGCCTTAAAAAGAAATTTGAAATGACAGACTTAGGACACTTACATTATTTTATCGGTCTTCAAGTCTTGCAATCCAAGGAGGGTATTTCCCTTTCCCAGTCCAAGTATTCCTGTGATATTCTACGCCATTTTCACATGGAAGACTGTAAGCCAGCCCCTTCTCCCTTCCAGTCTGGAGTCAAACTTTCAGTCACTTGTACTTCTCCTGAAGTTGATGCTACCTTATACTGTCAACTTGTAGGAAAACTTCTGTATCTAACCCATACTCAACCTGACCTTTCCTGTGTCGTTGGCCTTGTTGCTCGGTTTATGCAAAACCCACGTGAAAGTCATTGGAAAGCAGCTAAAAGAATACTTCGTTATGTTCGAGGTACAGTTCAGTTTGGGATTCATTACAGTGCCGAAGCATCTCCTCTATTGGTTGGTTTCACTGATTCCGATTGGGCTGGTGACCCTGATGATCGGAAGTCTACTCCAGGTTATGTGTTCACTCTTGGTTCAGGACCTATTACATGGGCCTGCAAGAAACAAGGTGCCATTTCTCTTTCCTACACTATTTCTTGCTCCATAATCAAACTCATTCAAGCACTCACCTTAGAAGCCATGCACTTAGGTCAATGGACATATACATTCCTCTTTAGGACTAATAAATTTACTTAAGAAAGTTATAAGCTTAGAAAATTCATTCATATTGTCATGTTATTTGACCTCTTTCTAAGTTATATTAGGAATACAAGATAACATGCTTGATGACTATTTTTACATTAGTTATACTATTTTTTAGTAGTCATTTGACAATTACATTTTCTTAGGCATATCCATCACCATGGGTAAAAAGTATCTTAACTTTTAAGGACATAAATCCTAATGACAAGGATGATATTTTTAAACTCATGCATTAAACACTGTATGCAATGAACAAGGGTAAGTGTTACTGATCATTAGGGTTTTTTTCATTTTAAGTGCCCAACTCAACAAGCCATAAAGTACCACCTTTAAACATGTTAAAGTTTCTAATGGCTACATAACAGTGATTTCCTTCACATTAACTCACAATACCAAGAGGAGATTCATTATGAACATAACATTCAATCATGGACATAGTCTTTACCTTACCATAATAAATTTTAAGTGCAATCCCAAAGGATTGAAAATATGGCCAAAAACATATACTCATATGCAGTCCTTATTTTCCTTTTACCACAAATCAGAGGAATTGAACATAACACATCTCAAAGTTATTGATCCATTCATTAAGTACAAAGAACTAATCATAAAGGCTCTAGCCTTTTCATAAGAGATAATTATATTTGCACGATACTTTTTCACCCCATACTCTTAGGAAATTCTTGCAATCATTGAAGCAATAAAATCCATCAATTCACTTGAATTCATATAGCCCCAATTGTTGTGACCAATGCTCTATCCTTGGCCCACACGAATCTAAAATTTTGGAGTATTTTGACTTTGTGGTCAATTTATTTCCCATTTAGGTCCAATGTTTGAACCAAAAGTTTGATATTACTCTAAAGCACACCCAACCCCTTAAACATTATTAGTATAGTGGGGCATATGGGAAATTTCATGTTCTCCACAAACCCTCTTTCCTTAAATGTAATCCCAATTACCCTTTCTGGGCTTGTAGGTCAATCTTGCTCTTGAGAGCTTGATAAGACTAGATTCTTGCTTAATTTTGAACTTGAAGTTATGGATTTCCAAAGTCGTAGGGTGGAAAAAGAGTTATTTAGGTGCCATAAAGGTGAGTATCCTTCAATCATAGAAGGCAATGATGGGTGGAATTTCCACCTGAAATGTCCAGCAGGGCAAACACCTACACAGTTTATTTCCAAAAGATTGAGGCAATGCAGAGATTTGTCAAGGCACTTAAAGGTTGAGTTCTTTCAATGTGCCAAAAATATAATTCTTTTGGTCATCGAGAGAGTTTAGATTACACGCAAAAAAATAGTTGATTTACATTAGTAATGCCAATATTTCATTTGATCACTAAGGGATGAGTTTGACTAAGGAAACAAGAACAATTTTAGTTTGGGAACCAAAAGGAGAGTTTATTTCAAGTACTAAAAGAAGGATTTTTACACACATCCAACATAAGATTTCCTCAGCTACCAAACATATCTTGAGGATTTTTCCACACAGGCTCTACCATATCATTAAAACATCATCAAATATATGATGACACATCAACATCGGTACACATTTTGGTCATCATTTGTACAATAACACATCATATTCCATACATGTACACATCAATAATTTTTATGGTCAAATCACTGGTCTCAAAGCCATTTGGCTTATCACATTCTTACAAAGTTTGTTTTCGTATAATGTATTGCAGTAATAATTTACATGGTACAATAAGTCACTTCTTTAATCCTTTTCCTGATGTGATAAAGCATAGTAGGGAAAAGTCCCCACATTGTTAGAGATATCTTTTCTAGGTGATAAATATTATATCACACCAAAATAGTTTTTTTACAATAAATGAAAATTTTCTTAATTCCTGAAACTTTTTTTTAGTGTCAAATCCTTTTCACACAAATAAAAACCTACTCTTCTAAGATGTATCAAATTGTAAAAATATTTCAGTGCAATACAATGCACCCCAAAATTTCCTTGGATGCAATAAGTGTATTGTGGCGACATTTTTTCACTCGTGTTGTATGGCACCGTAAAAATGTTCTAGTGTGACATATCACACCCCAAATATTTTCCATGTTGTTGTAAATGAAACTTCTCCAGGTTTTCAATAAAATTTCTAAATTTTCCTCTTTTTTCTTCTTCCTTCTCCCTTTGTTACATCTCAAGATAATGTTCATGTGCAATGTGTCACATAAAAAACATTTACAATGTGACATATTGCATCTCCTAAAAATATTTCATTGCAATATCCCATCATGACAAAGATTATTTCTTTGTGGCAAGGAGAAATCTCCTTCCTTTATCAAATTCACATTTTTTTTGCCTTTTCTTGCAGTGTATTACTTAGAAAATAATCTTGGTGAAATGCATTGTGTGATACACTAAAACTCTTTAAGTTTCCTAAAATTTTCTTAAACCTTGAAGCCATTTTAATAACTATATCACATGATTATTTTAATCATGTGGAATATTTTATAATTCATGTTTTTTCATGCAATACACATTATATTGCATGGAAATATTCATCTTGCCATCACATAAATTGCCTAAGTTTTCATAAAATTTCTAAATATTTTCATAAAATTTTCTAACTACAAAAATGAATTGGAAAGCCACAAAAACATAGCTAAATTTCTTTTTATACGGACCAACTATAACGCCAAAAAGGTCACAATAAATAGACTACGCCACAATAAATAGACTACGCAAATCGGTCTACTCACACATTTCAGATGAAGATTTTGGACCTTAAGCAAAGCCTAATCTTCCATGTTTGAGTGCACACACATAATCACGAACCAATAAATAGTCATTGCAACTATAAGCATTCTCAACAAAGACAAGAAAATTAATAGATCATTAGTTTAGATGACTCTTTTCAACCAATTTGCAAGAGATAAACTAGTATACACAACAATAATACTGTAACATATTTTAAGATTTCCTTTAGAAGAATAAAATGGTATATACAGTCTTATTTCCCAAATATCAACAAACAATATTATTATAAGAATAATTTTTTAGCATTCAAAACAACAGAACATTAACATGATGCATACTAATGACAACTCAATCAAATGAGAAAAAGAGGAGCCTATCTATTTTGAAGATTGAGTTCCATGAAATTGACTTTGAGTGAGCCAATTTACACCCAATCATGGGCACTATTGTACATCAATCTCTCTATAATATTCCACCCCCTAGCCAAGATATGATACCACAAGGGTGAGTTAGGACACTCTTAGATATTACTAGGTAGTTTCTCTACCTCATAAGAGTTCCTTCCCATTTGGAAATCTCACCATTAAGCTTCTAGGAACACCAATGACCCTTAAGTAACCCCTATATTGGTTCTATATAACATAACATAAAGTTTTTTTTTTATCTAATCCATAGTCCCTCAGGAGTCTCATTTTTCCAATGATTCCTAGTGTGCATACTGAGGCCCTAGTCATGGGCCTATAGCTATAGTGAATGCCTTGATTTCCTATGCATTTTGGATGTTGAAATAGTTTTTTTTGGCTAAATTTCCTCATAAGATATGGCTAAATTGTTGTTCGATCATCTCCCTACATGATCACCTTACGAAGCTTAGATCTCCCACATGAATATGTGCTCTACCATCCTAAAGGAATGCATCCCTAATGCCACACAATTTACCCCTTGATGTGTGGGAACAATTTTCGAGAAAGTGGGAGATTGATTTTCCACTAGCATGAATCTAAAGAATCCCCATGTTATCATAGTTATGGATGGAAGGCGTACTCTTCCACCAACCTATTACATGTAGGAACTCGAGCCATTTTTCCATAAATAGTTGGAGAGACTTCCCCACGAACCTCGTTTAATGATTTGTTTTGATAAGTCAAAGGAATATTAGATGATAATTTTCAAAATAAATGTCATCCTAAAAATAATTTTAGCAAAGATGGTTTTGGAGCTTGTGGCATGTAGAACCCCTTCTAGTCTCCTCACTTTTCCACACTAGTGCTATCATGTCCCCTATAGTTCCTCATGCCCAATCAACCATTTGGATTCTTAATTGACTTGAAAATAACCTACATATGATGTTTTAATATGTCTAGATGACCATGGCGTGACGATAAAATATCTATGTCAAAATAAAACAACATTCATTGTAATTAATTACAAATTAATTAGGGATCAAAATGGGAATATTACGATGTCTATGACAACTCCTTAGTTAGTGCCATTTTCTTTGTACTTACATTTATGAACCAAGGAAAAGAGAGTAGAGCATAAGTCCCATCTTCTAGTTAGGTTTTCTCCCATATCAGGTTTCCCAAATTGCACATTCATTTGTGTAGACGATGTATTAACTTAATTGTTCTTTTATTTTAGATTTCAATTATTTCTATAATTTTTAGCACTAAACTAGTAATAATAAATTTGATATTTAAAGTAATATAGTACGAAATAAAAACATTCATGATATTGTAAGATCTATTATAACAAATTATTCTAGTGTAATATCCACAACAATTTATAGTTCATTTAAATAAACAAAATGATTTAAAAGTTATTAAATTTTATTTAGAATTATTTTTATAATTTAATATGCAATTTATTATTAGAATTTATAAAATTAATTTAGACAACTATTATCATGCATCAAAGTCACTTTAGTTGAAGATCTTTTTTCATATTTGATATAATAATTTAGAATTAATTTTATGAATTAATACTAGAAGATTTAATAAAACTAATTGATTTAAAAAATTAATTAATTATGAATTAGAATTGTTTTCATGATTGATATTTAAAATGTTATCTCTTGTTAGATCTAAGACTTTTGTGATCCATAATGTAGATATCAGTCTTTCGGATTAATCACATCGTTAGGATTTGGTCGACGTTTCGAACCAACTAATGTGGTTCATCCTTAGGACAAGGTGAGAAATCAATTGATCTGAAGGAATAAATAGCATGGATGCATCATTGCCCAGAGTTAATCGTTGAAAATTAGCCGTTGCTAAATTCGTTACAGAGGAAAGTAAAAAAAAATGTCTAAGAATAAGTGATAAGGAGATGTCTATTAAATTGTTTAATATTTAGTTAGAAACTAGCTGTTATGTAATAATTAAATATTTTATTTCGATATTATAAATTGATTATTTAATAATATCAATTTATATAATAATATTATCTAAAAATAATTAATTTATATAATATAGTTTGTTAGGGTTTGACTTATTCAAGATATATTTGGTTAAAGACTTACTTTTTGGAATAATTCAAATTAAAATATTTTATTTCATTATGATTTAATATTATTAATTTCAATATATAGTATGACCATAATTTGTTAGAGGATAACTAATATCCCTTAAATGGGAGGATGACAATGATAATTTTAAAGGTTTATTAGATAAATATTAAAAGTCAAGATTAGTTATTATGCACAACCATATTTTAGTTGTGTTAACCATTTTGATCAGAAATATACTAACCATGCTAAACAAATGATGTTAAAGAAAATTAATAAGGATAAAAGGGGATAAAGCTAGAAGAAGATAAGAGAAAATCAGAAAGAACAAAAAGGAGAAAGGAGAGGAAAGGGAGGAAGAGTCATGAGGAGAGAGATGGAATCCACCTCTTACTTAATTTCCAGCCATCATCCCTATTAAGGTTTTTTGCATGCCTCTCAATCTCAATCACTTCCCTGAGTTCCCTGTGGTGGAAATGATCAACCCTAACAATGACTTCGGATTCTTCAATGCAGACATGGTGTTTTGATTTCCATTCTATTTATTCCTTTAGATCAATTGGTTTCTCACCTTGTCCCGAGGATGAACCACATTAGTTGGTTCAAAATGTCGACCAAATCCTAACAATGTGATTAATCCGAAAGACTGATATCTATGTTATCTCTTTTTAATATTAATACTAACAACTATTAGTGGATAAGTCTCTTTAGTTGAATATATGTTTTCATCTATTTTTTATATTTGAAAAAAAAATATTATGATGATTCAATCAAATACATCGATTTGAAAAAAATAACGTTGAGAGGTGCTTTCCACATGGGGGAGATGTTGTAATGTTTAACATTGATTTGAAAAAAATAAAAAAAAATAATATATATATATATATATATATATATATATATCTACAAAAAAAAATAAACATAAAATTCTCCAACTCATGGTTTTTTCCTACGACATTCTTCATTAATATGACCTATTTAAAATCTAATAACTAAACCAACCTAGATCCATTTAACTCCGAATCTACCAAGCATCCAAAGGGATTAAATCTCTCTCTTGATGATCTAGGTGGATGCTGGTAACCACCTGCCTATTCCACTTGGACCCCCACCACTATCTCTTTTGGTTTTTTAGTTTCCTTAATTGTAGTATAGTTTACTATTTTTGGCATTTTTTCGGGTCCTAAACTTCCAGAGTCGTTTTGAGGCCGTAAACAAAGTTTTTTTGGGAAAACTGGGACCAACATGGGTCGTTGATCAATGTTGGTCACTTGGAATTTGTAGTCCTCGGATAGATATTTCTAACTAGGTATTGTGTACGTCAAACGGAGATCATATGCCAAAGGTACGACCCCGTGAAGTTGATGTACCAATTTGCCCAAACAAGGCCCATAGTTTTGGCACTTCATCTCCTAGGGTTAGGTTTTTTGATGTTTAGGGTATTCCATTATTTCTCAATAATAAATAGGCCTTTGAGCCTCATTGTAACACAGTTCAAAGGCATGTAGTCGCCACATCTCTTCTCAAAGATAAGCTACCATCGCTCGAGCTAGTCTTATTTCCATTATGTTTGTAAGCATATTTCATTATTTTTTATCAATTAAATGAAGTGTTATTTCTGCTACATCTTTGTATTTATGGTTATATCTGTAATTTGTTGCGTTCATGTTTAAGTTTGGATTAGTGGTATCAGAGTAGTCTACTTTTTCTTTGTTTTTCTTTGCATGTCCCCAACGAGGGCAGGATATAAGGAGTTAGGGCTCAAACTGGTCAAACCTTTGCAAGACCAACCTCACAAATCCTGATGACCTCCCATGGCAGAAGAGAAGAAAGATGAGGGGACACGAGTTCCTTTCAAAATCTTGCTCTAAGAAGCCCTCGAGCAATAGAGGAACGTGATGATGGATAACTTTTCCCATCTCATCAACGGATACCCAAGGGCGACAAATCTCCTTCCAGCAGATACTCTGGAAGCGCCACACCCTTCAAGGGACAAGTTAACTTTGACATCCCCATATTTGAGGGTCAGATAGATGCAGGCGTCGTAGATAAGTGATGAAATCTGCTAGAAGGATAATTTTCTACTCATGATTTTTCCAGTTGCGAGAAGATTAGTTTTGCACTTCTCAAATCCAACCCCGTGTCAAGGACTGGTGAGAAACCTATTGTGAGAGGAAGGACAAAAGTACACCTTCACAATTTTCTGTCGCACCAACTTGGAACTCATTTCGCGACACCATCAAGGAGCAGTACTACCCTGTCGGGAGCTATGAGGATTAATATATAAAGTGGACTACACTGCGGCAGGGAAGGGACCAAGACGTGCCAAATTTTACCAATGTTTTTCATTCACTTTGCATGAAGTTGGGTATCAAGGATTCTGAGAAACATTTGGTACTCAAGTACGTGGATGCCTACACAGGTACATCTAGGACGAGATGTAGTCCTTGGAAATTTCCTCGCTCGGCATGGCGTATTGATACGCTATTAAGATTGAGTAGAAGTTTAAACATAAAAAGCGAGACTTTGGATCTGTGAATTCAAAGCAAGGGAAAGGCACTCCTAAGCCGCAGAGCAAAGGGAAAAGCCAAGGTGGGGCAACCCAGGATAACTAGCCAAAGAAGCAAGCAAAGAAAAACACCACGAAGATAAAGAAGGACTCAGGAAAGTGGTGTGAGTTCCATAAGAGCTCCACTCACAACACGAGTGAGTGTCGAGCCAAGCAGTCACTGGTGGCCACGCTGAAGGCTTACAAGTAAGATGCATGTTCCAAATCTGAGTCAGAACCCGACATGGGGAATGAAAACAGGAAGTAGATCATTGATGTAGAACCCAATGCCACTGTGGCCATCACGAAGATCCAAAATATTGAGCCTGAAGATCCAGAGGAGGGGGAACGCCTTACCACTCATAGATGTGGGTGAAGGGTTCTCCGCTGCAGTTCATTGTCGACAATGGGAGCCAAAAGAACCTCATTTCAGTAGAGGTTGTGAAGCGGCTGGGCCTATCGACTACAACACATCCACAGTTGTACAACATTAGGTGGCTTCACCAAGGATGAGATCTCTGCGTTAGCCAGTAGTGCCACCTTCCCTACAACATCAAGCCCTTCACGAATGAGGTATTGTGTGATGTTTATCCTCTTGTAGTTTGTGACGTATTATTAGGACAACCATACTTGTGGAAGTGACATGCTGAATATGAGTCTAGACACCACTGTGTTATTATTTCTTTGTGTAGTAAGTTATACAGGATACCGGAGATAGCCCCACCTACTGCCATCTATTTTATCTCTTCTAAGAAATGCAATAAGATCATCTCCCAGATTGGGAAATTTGTTTTCCTTCTGATTCACTCTCAAAGTAAGGAGAAGATTGTAGCCACATCCATGGCCCCTGGGAAGGGTTCCTCCACATAGTAGAAGCAGGTGGATATGCTCATGGAAGAATACAAGGACATCTTCTCCTCACCCACAAGGGTACCCTTGCACTATCAGGTCAATAATTTGATCTCCTAGAGAACCTCTACCCAACAAGTCGATATATCGCCGCTCCATTTTGGAAAATGAAGAGATCAAGCGGAAAATCTAGGATTTTTTGCAAAAAGGGCACATCCGACCAAGTTCCTCGCCTTGTGAGAGCCCGATTGTACTTGTACAAAAGAAGGATGGGACCTGGAGGCTCTATATTGATTATGAGGCATTAAAAAAAATCACTGTCAGGAACAGGTATCCAATCCCACATATTGATGGCCTTCTAGACCAACTCGAGGGGGCCAAGTATTTCAACAAGATTGATATGAAGTCTGGATATCACAAGGTTTCAATAGAGCCCACATATGTATGGAAGACCATTTTCAAATCCAAGGAAGGCCTTTTTGAATGGTTGGTTATGCCCTTCAGGTTGAAAAATGCCCCTGCTACTTTTATGAGGCTAATGGATGACATCTTGAGGCCCTTCACCAACTCATTTGTGGTTGTTTATCTGGACGACATCCTCATCTTTAGCAAGATTTGGGAATAACACTTGCAACACATTTAGCATGTCCTTTGAACCCTTCGACAACACAATATTTGTGCCAACTTGGAGAAATGCACCTTTCGCATGAGATAGGTCCAATATTTGGGTTCCATCATAGATGAGCATAGCATGCATGTGGATTCGACTAATATCTAATTCATTCAGGATTGGCCAGCTCTGACCACTCTAACGAAGCTTTGCAACATTTTGGGCCTTGCAAATTTTTATCAGAGGTTCATTTTTGGATTCTCCCATATCACTTGGCCTTTGAGTCAGATCACTAAGGGCAGGGCGAAAGAAATTTTTTCCTGGTCCGAGTCCCACTAGAATGCATTAGTTGAGTTGAAGCATCGACTCTATTCTACACTGGTACTCACACTACCAGACTTGCAACAACCATTTGAAATCGAGACAGACCCCTCAGACTATGCTATTGGCGTAGTCCTCACTGAGCATGGGCATCTAATGGCCTATCATAGTGAGACACTTTCTAATACAATTTGAAAGTACCCCACCTATGATAAAGAGATGTATTCCATCATGCAGGCTTGCCGACAATGGAAACATTACATTCTGGGGAAGGAGACGGTCATCCACACTGATCACCGACCTCTTTAGTTTATACATACACAAGGGAAGTTGTAGAATGATCACCATTAGAAGTGGTCTACATATATACAACAATTCTACTTGAACATGCAATACAAAAAGGGAAGCACCAATAATGTTGCACACTGCCTCAATCAACCCCCAGTTGCAACACTGACTACTGTTCTCAACTTTTGTGGCCACAAGACCTCTGGATGGCCGCAACTATACAAAAATGATCCAGATTTCGGCTACACATACTAGATGCTAGTAGATGGAAATCAAGTTCCTCATTTCCACCTCCAGGATGCATTATGCTACCTGGGCCACCTTTGTGTTCCTTCAAGTGAGCATGCCAAGCTGATTTGGGAGGCGCATTACAATCGGGTTGTAGGACACTTTGGGGTGGAGAAAACTATGGTTATACTACAAAAGTACTTTTACTGGCCCAAAATCTGACTGGATGTTGGGAAATATATCAGATCCTGTACTAGTTGTGCCATCGCCAAGCCAACCATCAAGAAGCAAGGCCTATACACTCCTCTGCCTACTCCCAGCCACTCGTGGGAATCCATCTCCATGGGCTATATATTTGGCCTCCCTTCTACTAAGCATGGTAATGATTGTGTATTTGTGATCGTGGATAGATTTTCTAAGATGGCTATATTGGCAGCCTACAAAAAGAGTATCACAACAGAGAAAATTTCCAAACTCTTCTTTGAATGAGTATGGGTACATTTTTGGATCCTGCAGACCATTATAACAAATCAGGATAGCAGGTTCCTGATCACATTCTTTTCAAGCCTCTGGACATTGTTGGAAACCAAGCTCACCAAGTCGACAACCTTCCATCCCCAGACTGATGGCCAACCAAAGGTCATCAATAGGATGATAGTGCACATACTCTGCATGTAAAACTCCAAACATCCATGAACCTAGGATGAGAGCCTTCCCTATGTGCAACACAGTTATAATAGATCTCTCCATAGCTCGACTGGTCACAATCCCTTTCAAGTGGGTCTAGGATTTTAACCATTGTGTCTGATTGATATTGCCATGCCTCATGCGACTACATAGACATAATTCACACATGTATTGTTCGAGGTTGATAAAGCAACCAGATTTATTAAATGCATCCAACACATCTGCTGATAGGTTCACGACATCTTGGAGAAGTCAAATGCCAAGTACAAGCAATGACATGATCAACATTGAGTGCCACACAAGTTTCAGCTCGGCGACAAAGTTTGGTTGCATTTGTTGAAAGAATGCCTTACCGGAGCCCATCATAAGCTTAGACCACTTCGATATGGTCCTTACACCATTATCAAGGATGTGGGAGACAATTCTTTTGAGCTCAACATTCCCCCATTCCTTGACCTGCACCCAATGTTCAATGTGGACCGCCTTTGACCATACTTCCCAGCATTACTAGACACATCAGACATTGCAGAATAACTCACACCAATAGAATTAAACCCAAACTGCATGGAACATGCCACAACTGATCTAATTATGGACACATAGGTCAAGAACACTCGCCAACAGAATATCCAACTATATTGGGTTGTTAAAGCTACCCAACTCCTGCACTAAGGCAAGTTGCTCACAAGGACCAAGTTCAGCAAAAATTTCCCCATCTCATGGAGGCACTCAACATAATGGGGACCATTTCTTCCTAAGGGGGGAGAACTGATCCAGGTGGATGTTAGTGGCCACCTTCCTATTCCACTTAGACCCCCACCACTGTCTCTTTTAGTTTTCTAGTTTCCTTACTTGTAGCACAATTTACTATTTTTGGTAGATTTTCAGGTCCTAAAATTTTGGAGTCATTTTGAGGCCCTAATTGTATATTGAGAGATGAATTTACTATTTTTGGTAGTTTTTCAGGTCCTAAAATTTTGGAGTCATTTTGAGGCTCAAACCAAAATGCCTTCATTGTCAAAGAACCGGTCATCTGGAAGATCAATGTTTTGATCTCCATCCTTGTCACCATTGTGGAGAGTCAAATCATTCATTAGAACAATGTAGAAAACAATAACAATCAACCAGATTGAATATCGATTATTCATGGATTGATCCCTGGGAATGGTCATCCACAGTTAGAATATTGTATAAGTTTTACAATCGAATTCACTCACACATATTGCAGCCAACAGTAAAAATGAAGATGGTACTCTCGTGCAGTTGAACGAGGGAGTACACTAGTGAAACACTCCTACACCTGAAGGGGGGAAGTTCAGAAATAATTTGAAGAAGATTGTCTCTCCTTTCAGCTGACAAAGGGGGGAAAATGTCAATGAAATTGACAGTGGTTGTCAAACTGAAAGTCTCGACAACATCAGCAAAGCAGCCAGTGGGAATTTTCATCAGTGAGTGAGCATCAACAAATTCGCCAATGGGCGATCGACAACAAAGTCAGCAGTGAGCAGTTTTCAAACACAGCAAAAGCAACAGTGAGTTGTTTTTCAGCCAGTGGGCGATCAACATCAGCAGATACGCCAGTGGGTGTTCTCAACATTTTGTCAGTGGACAAAGGATGTTGATTGAAAGAAAAGGACAGATGGATTCTTTTGCAGCTTGGCACATGATGGACTTTTCAAGCGACATTCAGAAATGAATCAGACGTGCAGCTGATTCATGTTCTCTTCATATTTGAGTTTTTTTCAGCATCCAGCTTTGGCAGTTTTTCAGGCAAATATTTTTTGAGTATCAACAGTTTTAGCATGAGAACTTGGAAGATGGTTCTTGGTTCTTAATTTGGACTTATCAAGGGGGGGGGGGGGGGGAGGAGGAATGTTAGCCTCACTCTCACATTAAAAACAATTCTAAGTCCAAATAATTAAATTAATTAAAATCATGAAAGTTAGGATTTAATCCTACCTTTCTAGATTGAGTTTGTTGCTCATGGTTAGGAGTCAATTTAGGCTTAGTTGGTTGAGAGATTCTCTCCAACTAATTAGGCTCCTAGATTAGTTTGTTGTTGAGATATTTTCTCAACCAAGTTTGTTCAAGATAGATGCACTATCTTGAGACAACTTCCTCATGTATTTATATGTATCATAAACATTATTTCAATTATGAGAATGAGAATGTGAGGAATGCTGTAATGCTGAGGACTTTTCCGCCATCTCTGGTTTTTCGATATATTTGATATTTATTTTATGAGTGTGAGTGGTTTATTAGTGTGTTAATTTTCTACATAAACGACGTTTTTTTGGAAAAACCAAGGCCAACATGGTCGTTGACCAATGTTGGTCCCTTAGAAGTTGTAGTCCCTGGATAGATCTTTCTAATGAGGTATTGTGTGCGTCAAACGAAGATAATATGCCAAAGTTTAGACCTCGGGAAGTTGATGTACCATTTCACCCAAACGGGGCCCATAGTTTCAATGCTTCATCTCCTAGGGTTAGGCTTTTGGATGTTTAGGGTTTTCAATTGTTTCTCAATAATAAATAGGCCTCTGAACCTCATTGTAACACAGTTCAAAGGCATTTAACATCCACATCTCTTCTCAAAGATAAGCTACCATCGCCCGAGCTAGTCTTATTTCCATTCTTTTTGTAAGCATGTTTCAGCGTTTGATATTAATGAATTGAAGTGTTATTTCTACTGCATCTCTATATTTATGGTTATATCTATAATTTGTTGTGTTCCTATTTAAGTTCGGATCAGTGGTATCAAAGCGGCCTTCTCTTTCTTTGTTTTTCTTTGCATGTCCCAACGAGGGCGAGATACAAGGATTTAGGGCTCGAACAGGTCGAACCTTCACAAGACCAACCTTGAAAATCCTGCCAACCTCCCATGGTGGAAGAGAAAAAAGATGAGGGGCAGGAGATCCTTTCAAAATCTTGCTCGAAGAAGCCCTCGAGTGACAGAGGAACGCGATGATGAACAACTTTTCCCTGATCCTTCAGCGACTACCCAAGGGCGACACATCTTCTTCCAGCAGCTACTCTGGAAGCGCCACACCTTTAAGGTACAAGTTAACTTTGACATCCCCATATTTGAGGGTCAGATAGATGCAGATGTTGTAGATAAATGGTTAAATCTACTTGAAGGATATTTTTTTGTTCATGATTTTTCCAGTCGGGAAAATATTACTTTTGCACTTCTTAAATTTGCCCCCACGTCAAGGACTTGTGGGAAACCTACTGTGAGAGGAAGGATGAAATTAAACCCTCACTATTTTTGGCCACACCCACTTCGAACTCATTCTGGGACGCCATCAAGGAGCAGTACTACCCTGTCGGGAGCTATGAGGATAAATACATAAAGTGGACCACATTGCGGTAGGGAAAGGACCAAGATGTGTCGAAGTTTACCAATGTTTTTCATACCCTTCACATGAAGTTGGGTATCAAGGATTCTGAGAAAAATTTGGTACTCAAGTATCACGGATGCCTACATAGGTACATCCAGGATGAGATGGAGTTCTTGGACATCTCCTCACTTGGCACGATGTACTGATACACTATCAAGATTGAGTAGAGTTTAAACAGAAAAAGTGAGACTTTAGATCTATGAATTTGAAGCAAGGGAAAGGCGCACCCAAGCCATACATAAAAGGAAAACCCAAGGTGGGGCAACCCAGGATAACTCGCCGAAGCGGCAAGCAAAGAACAACACTATGAGGACAAAGAAGGACACGAGAAAGTGGTGTCAGTTCCATAAGAGCTACACTCACAACACAAGTGAGTTTTGGGCCATGTAGTCATTGGTGGCCAAGATAAAGGATTCTTCGACCCCCCCACAAGAATACATGCTTGCATCTAAGGACTATTTCCAATAGACCTGTGCCAGAGTCCAAGGAATTGAAGGCACCTTTTACGCCCATAATTCTGGCCACTGCCGAAAACTTGTTGTAACTTATGGAATTCAATAAACACATGATGACAAGGGTAATGAACCAAAAAATAACTCTAGGACTAGGCCTAACCATCCCCAACCGGGACTGACATTCTGTCAAACACTTGGCATGAATGAAATCTATAGGTGTAAAAAAAATATTTAAGCATACGGGCCTCATATTTATTTGAGAATGGCTAAGACTCATTGTTCCCTTGCATCATTAGCTGTAATAGCATCTATTAGGCCATAGATACATTTTTCATTTATTTAGCAATGAAAACATAATGAGAGCCATACATAGCCATTGTCATAAAACATATATATAACCAACATAACAAAAAAATATCAAGGATACAACTGCCATATAATCCACATATAAACTAGTATAATACTCATGAGATAACAAGGAAAAATAACCTCATATTAATGATGAAAAATCCAACTTGATATGGTAGTACCACGTTCCACTCGACCGTAGACATGGCTGAGAAAAATCACTCTTCATCCAGTCACCCCCGGGACATATTCCAAGCATGAATGTGGGATCTCATTCAAACACATCAATCAAATCCATTAAGGGATTCCAGAGGCCAAACCAACTCAACCCATCAAATAGTGATTCCACCTCACTGTCGGACATCAAAAAACCATCACCAGATTGGTCTCTACACAAGCCTTCCAGGGCTTTAGAACGTTTTTTCCTACCCAAATTTCATGACTAGTAACTCAACCCACGACTACTGTTGGGCTCTAGAGCGTTTGTCCAACCAAGGCTCCAGGACTAGTAAGTCAATCCACAATTTCTGCCGGGCTTTAGAGCGTTTTTCCAACCAAGGTTGCAGAGCATTTTTCCAACCAAGGATCCAGGATTAATAACTCAACCCAAGTTGTTACAAGGCTCTAGAGTGTTTGTCCAACTAAGGCTCCATGACTAGTAACTTAACCAAAGCCGTTACAGGGATTCCAGAGTGTTTGTCCAAACAAGGCTCCAGGAACTAATAACTCAACCCAAGCTAAAGGAAACATGAGAACCAACAAAAAAAACACAAGGAAATAAACCCACAATCTTCATGGATATCTAAGAAATGGCAAGGCTAGGCAAATCTACTGTCAATCTAGGAAATCCTCCATGCCAATGACAAATCATGACCAAACCACATGCATATGCCATGCATGCCGAAACTAGTGAGGAAAACATACATGCAACTCGGTACCTGCAAGAAAAACCCGTTGTAGTTGTTGATCCCGATGTTCTCTTGCGCTTTCCTGCTCTTCCTTTTCTTTCTTACTCCAAAACTCCAAGTATGTAACACTCTCCAAGAGTGCTCCAAGAAAACTCTAAGAGTCCAAGAGTATGAGAGAGAGAATAGAATGAGAGCTCCAAAATTGAACTAACAAAAGGTTACATTGACCACGCCTACCCTGACCAAGCTTACCCATTGATCCTCAGAAGCCTTTTTATTAATGAGGCCTCTATTTTCTTCATTTTCCATTATTTTCCTTCAATTTCCTCCTCACATGCAACCTATGACCTTTCACCTCCATTTTCTCCTAATTTCCATTATTTTCATAAATAAATGTGCCAAAATTCCACTTTATGTTTCCAAAGCCTTTGCCAATTTCCTTAGCCATACTAATCAATTGAACACCCACTATGATGTTTTTTCCCACCATTCATGTTGGAATACATGTCCCATGACCGTGGTCTTATATATTTTTACATGGATTTTTAACCAAGGTTGTTACAGAACCCTCCCCCTTGGGGGAACACCGTCATTGATGTTCAATGACACCTATAACCAACAAGACTGCTGGAAACAAAACATACTGGCCATGGAGATTTATAACATAGCTCATTGTAGTATTTACAATGACCATCTGCTAAAACATGAAAAACATACTATTTACTGGAGTTTTATAACACATCTCATTATAGTATTTACAATAATAACCACATATACACACATATACATTTGATTCACACAAAAAATAATCATACTATCTATGGAGCTTTATAAACTAGCCCGATAGAATATTTATAATAATATACACATATATACATTTACTCAACCAACAAATAAAAGGATACGATGCCTGTATCTATCAACAAGGGAATCGAGAGGCTTACACCTCCACCCTCAAAGGTAGTTCCAGGATTCACCTCCTTCCCAGGAAGTCCATAATCCACTACCAAAGTCAAAATACATATAATGTCCAACGCTACAATCCCGCGCCACTTCTCCTCTCAGGGAACAGTTACCAGCTCATTGTGCCAGGGCGCACTACCAACGTGCATCTGATTCCATCTGGAAATGGTAATGATCAAAACAAGTTCATCCTTGATCTTCCCTTCTCTACTACAAAGTTCCTCGGGTAATCCAGTCACCCCCTTCCGTGTAGTCACTCACCTTCCAAGTTTCGTTGACACCCCCATCCCAGGTGGTCCATCCCTTGGCAAGGCTTCCTTGCATTATAAGATACAAAAACCAAGGCATATTCCTGTCTTAAAACCATCATATCGTCATAACATGCTCATGGAAATCAATGGACACTATTGTGTACCAGTGTCCCACAACGACCCTGCTCTTGAATACTTTACTAGCATATTGCTGCATTTTCCAATTCCTTTTGCTGTTGCAAATTCTTGCAGTCAATTTCAACCACCCAATTAGGCATTTCCGTGCTTCCTATACGAAGCACATAATTCCCATTAAATTCAAAATAAATTGAAATAACTTCAAATCATACCTCATTGGTAGCTCGTTAATAAGGTACACTTACAATCATGTTTAATTCTTGTCACAAGTCAAACTAGCATCTTTGACCAAATCATGATGTATAAGCACACCACATCAAGTTAGCTTAAAACACAACCATAATAGATCAAAATCATAAATCACATGCATAATAAAACTAAAATAAAACACTAATACTTATCCTTTAATCAATCCTTAGCTTCTACATTTGTCCTTATTCCGTACACACACCAGATTGGTTGCCACACCCGACAAATACCCAGTTCCTTCTCCTCAACCATGTGCATATACACATAGTGTGCACTACACACATACAACCACACATGACATACAACACCACACAATACATGCACCTACACCTGACATGCCACACATACACCTACAACCAGTGTATAACACAACACATACATACACGTACACCCAGTGTACACCACCACACAATACATACACCTACGCCTGATGTATAATGCAACACATATATCTATACCTGATGTACAATGCCACACAATACATGTACCTACACCTGGCGTACAACACAACACAATACATGTACTACACAGAGTACAACACAACGAGTACACATGTCACAATGCCACAACTACACAATGCACATATATAGTACCGCATGTACACAACACAACATGTATGACATGCACATAATACCATATGTACAACACATACACAATACCACTTGTACAAAGCACCACATGCACAACAGGTGCATAACATCACATGTATGCGACACCACCTACACAATGTGTACACAATGCCACATGTACATCGTACCACCTGTAATATGTGTACACAACACCAGACGTACACAACACCACATGCATGACATGTACATGACACCACATGTACACAACACCATATGCACGACATGTACACAATACCACCTGCAGACAACACCATATGTGCAACATGTACACAACACCACATGTACAATCATGCACACAACACCATATGTACAACATGCACACAACACCATATGTACATAGCACTGCATATACAACATGTACATAGCACCCTATGTACACAACACTACATATCCAACATGCACACAACACCATATGCACACAACATTGCATATCCATCATGCGCACAATACAATATGTACACAACACCGCATGTACATAACACCATCTATACCCAACACTAAATATGAAATATTCACACAACACTATCTGTACCACCTTGTATGTAACATTGCATAAACAACATGTACACACAACACCACACACTCACAACATCACAGATGCAACATGTACACCATATACAACATATGCACAAGAGTAGTACCTAACATCCAAAATCACATTGTCTGTACCAAGAAACCTTTCTTTCAGTCTCTTATCCATGCTTGTCCCAACATGCCACAGACCACACTACTTTCATTTCATTTATGCATCCCTCAATGTTACCTTTCATAACATAAACATAAGCATAATACATGCATACAATATCAATTCATATCCACATGATACTGACCTCATATATGTTTCATGACTACTCTTCCCAATTGATTCCTCATAAGATCAGGAACCTCTTCATGCCATTCACCTGCATAAGAAATCATTCTTCCACAAGAATGATCCATGATGACCCTGTTGGACACTAACATAGATACATACATATATATAAACATTAGCATAAACAATAACGATCTTGCCAGACAATGATATGCATGCATACACATATATACATATAAACATCAACATAAAACAATTATGATCTAGTAATAAAATGACATAAACACACACATATGTACATATAAACATTAGGATAAAACAATCATGATCCATGATGACCCTGTCAGACATGAACTTCATTCATGCATACATGTATACATATATAGACATCAACATAATCATTATCACAACATAATTACTAGATATCTTAAGGTAAAGGTTAAGGGAACTCCCTTTATTTGTTTACAACATGCAAAACATTGAGAACAATGATTCCCAACATAGCCAAGGCATCTGCACCTCAAGTCCATTTAATTTACCTTTCTTTATTACCTTTCCTATAACTATCCTGCCATCATCCATTTACACCAATGGACCCAACCAATCCAACTGGATGTCATACTCTTGCCTTCAACTGCCCTTATACATGCATCGAGCTTCATCTAGGTCTTACCTTACCTGTCAGGTACCACACAACTCTCCCCAAGCTCCATTAACTTTCATCTTTCCCAACCAATTCCCAAGACTCAAAAATTAAAAGGCAAGAACAATAAACAAATAATAAGAAAACCACGAAAACCAATAACAATACGACACCACAAACAAAGTGGCATGATCATGCACTAGACGCAAACAAAACCACAATCAAGCACCACAAATCACAAATACCAAAATCACAAGACTATAAACAAATTCCATGACTCAATCCCCATGGTTCCCAATGCTTCCAAGGGGAAGCTCAACCTGAGCCTTCTTCAAGATTTCATGGCAGTCTCTTTTCCACGCAATCCCCTGCATCATATTGCCATGAACGCATAATTGTCAGTGCATAAATAAACATACAAAAATACTAGTTACCTTACCTTGTTGTGTCAAGCACATTTCCTTGTAACTGAACACATCCATGCCATCTCTTAAGGGACTCCAATCCTTTGACGAATCTATCCATAACTAGAAACTAGTTGATGTAGCTATCAAAGACATGTTCATAACTATAGCACATATCCACATAATTTCAGACAAAATCAAGTCTAAGAGACTTCCTATATACAAAGTACTCATTCATTTGTAATTAGGGTTTCCAAACATAGCCAAAGGAATCCTAGCTCAATTCCTTTTTACCCTTTACCTTGCTGCAACCAAGCCTTACTATGTACTGTCACATCACTTAACTTTTAGTTATATAAACACATCAATTGTTACCTTTTGATGCTAATACCAAGTATGTTTCCTGGAACTGTTTACACATGCCAACCACATGTTCCAAATATCACGACATCATGTATACTAATTTGAAATCAACCTTTACCAAGTTTAACAACCATGTCATACTCAACAATCAACTAACATTCATCAGTCATAATACATAGTGCTACAATTATCACCTACTTACACTCAAGTACATATCAACTGTCTCAACACATATGTGTTAGTACAACCATCTTAAAACAATATCATTTGAACACATACTCATATTATGCAATTCATCAAACATCCAACCAACTTGCAAACATACCATGTTAAATTAATCAACTAGACGACATAATCAAATAGTCAAGCACCAAATATACGACATAAGCAAACTCATACCTTAATGTATCTCAGGGGAGGCTATCTTGTCTGCATAATCAAGCTAGATTAGCATGATATAACTTCACAACAATTTCAACTCAAACATAACTAAGGTCATGATATCCATAATAGTCACTAGCTAATATGTTCACATCATAAACTCATAAACATTTTTCGTTCATGCATAACAATCACATATGTACGATCAGTCTAGAAGAGTACAATAAGTCGACTCATACATGAATGTCATAACCCTAACCATCTGCATAGGCCAATCAAATTTAGCATGATAGATGTCACATCAAGATATTAATGTAATAACCGTAATCATCAATTTACTAGCATATAACAACAACAAGTTATATATCATGCTCATCAACAACATATAACCTAATCATGAAGCCAACTATCATATTACAACAACAAGTTAACCTATAACATACTCATCAACAAGATATAACATAATCATCAAGTTATCTAACCTAAAAAAACAATAGCAATGCATACCACCACATGTTATTATCATTCATGACTATCCGACACATGTGCATATAACTACACTAATCAACTAACATCTATCATGAATGTAACCATAACATCAATAGAATGAAAGGAATACACATAACCATAACACATATAATAATCCTTAACCTACATACTTGCATGCCCAACATACAAACCTGTATGACGACATGCTCTTGCCTCGAGGTCCAATGTTGCAACTTCACTTTGATGGTCTACATCTCCTACTCTATCTCAGTCAACACATTAGAATCATAACATAACAACTACATCATGATGACCTAATTGCATACAATGACCTAATGCACAACAACCTTCACCATGAAAATGCATGCATAACAACATATAAAAACCTACATGCATAACAAATGCATGTACAACCATACATTCATGATGACACATCCCACAACAACACCATCAACCTTCACATGGTGACATCACTATAACCATGATCAACAACATGAAAATGCAACAAGCACATGGACTACCAGCATAAGGAACACCTATGCAACTAACATGAATGCATGACATCCACACCGCCCATCCAGTGTGAGGGGTGAAACATGCTCTGATACCACTCTGTAACACCTTCCTCCCACATCTACCCAAGTAACCGACCAACCAGGGTAAACATGTGACGATAAGTTACTATGATATGATTCGACCTCCTAAGTAACATTAAGGAAGTGGAACTGATGGAAGCACACCATACACACCTTCAATATCAGCAATAGGACCCCTAGGAACCATCCCACCCTTTATGCTAACCAACCCCTGGGTCCCACTGAGTTTTTAGACCTCTTAACCTCTGGACGCTCCCATGTTATGGGCATGCCAATGTCTAGAGAGCTCTGGATGCTCTCACGAGCCTACATACATGCATCCAGGGACTATTTCCAGCAGACCTGTGCCAGAGTCTGAGGAATTTAAGACACCTTTTAAGCCTAGAATTTCGACCACTACCCAAAACTTGTTGTAACTTACAGAATCCATTAAACACATGATGAAAAGGCTAATGAACCAAAAACTAACTCAATGAATAGGCCTAGCCATCCCCAACCGTGATTGACATTCTGTCAAACACTTGGCATGAATGAAATCTACAGGTGTAAACAACATATATAAGCATAAGGGTATCATACTTATCTGAGAATGGCTAAGAATCATCATTCCCTTATATCATTAGCTGCAATACCATATATTAGGCCATAGATTCACCTCCCTTTTCTCCTAATTTCCATTATTTTCATAAATAATTGTGCCAAAATGCCATTTTTCCTTTCCAAAGCCTTTTCCATTGCCTTTGCATATTTCCTTAGCCATAATAACCGAATGAACACCCACTAGGATGTTTTTCCCACTATTCAGCTTGGAATACGTGTCCCATGACCATGGTCTTATATGTTTTTACATGGATTTTTAACCAGGGCTGTTACACACTCCCATAGGAAGGCATACCTACGACTGGGGACTTTTCCAGGTAGTTCTATGCCAACAACTTCACATTTTGTGCCACTTTTTCAGGTCCAGGAGTCAGGCCACTGTTTAGAACTCCATGAAACTTATAGAAATGGAAATTAACATAAAAAAATGATACAAATGAAAAAAAAAAAGAACAAGGAATTGTCTGGACCCCTACTAGCCATGATAGGCATTTCGTCAAACATGTCACAAATATGCATTCTACAAGTTTAAACAACATATGTAAGCATAGGGGTCTCACACTTAGCTGAGAATCACTAAGAAGCATTGTTGCCTCATCAAAATAACTGCATTACCATATATTAAGCCATATGTTCTTTATACATTCAATGATTAAACAAAACATGATGAGAGCCATACATTTTCACTGCCATAAAACTCACTCATAACCAACATATAACCAACAGAAATATCAAGGATATAAAAGTCTTATAAGCCACATATAAACAAGTATATTTACCCATAAAATACCAAGGAGGAAGAGCTATTATTGATGATTGCATAAGCCGACCATGTATGGGACTTCCACGAACCACCCGACCATAGACTAGGTTGAACTAAGTCTTTTTTCATCTAGTCATCCCCGTGCCATAGTCCAAGCATGGATGTGTGATCTCATAAAACAAATTAATCAAAACCATCCACAACTTCGAGAGGCCAAACCACCTCAACCCTCAACCACTGATTCCACCTCATGGTCGTACATTTATAACCATCTCTAGATTGGTCTCTACCCAAGTTGTCTAGGGCTCCAGAGCGTTTGTTCCAACCAGTGCTTCTAAGACTAGTAACTCAACCCACAACTGCTGTCGAGATTCCAGAGTGTTTTTCCAACGAGGGCTTCCATGACTAGAAACTCAACCCACCAAGGGCTTCCAGAGAGTTTTTCCAACCAAGGCTTCCAGTACGAGTAACTCAACCTAATCTGTTACATGGATTCCAGAGCGTTTGTCCAACCAAGGCTTCTAGGAACTAATAACTCAACCCACAACCAATGGCACAAGAAAACCAACCAGAAAAAAAAAGAAGTAAAACCCACAACACCATGGTTATCTAGGAAATGGAAAGGCTAGGCAAAATTATTGTCAATCCAGGCAACCCTCCATGCCAATGACAAATCATAACCAAATAACCACATGCATATGCCATGCATGCCAAAACTAGTAAGGAAATCATACATGCAACTCGGTACCTACAAGAAAAATCCATTGTAGCTACTGATCCTGATGTCCTCTTGTGATTTCCTACTTTTCCTTTGCCTTCTTGCTCCAAATCCCAAGTATGCCACACTCCTCCAAGAGTTCTCCAAGAAAACTCTAAGTGTCCAAGAGTATGTGAGAGAGAGAGAGAGAGAAATGAGAGCTCCAAAACTAAATTGATCGAAATCCATGAACTGATCCTCATAAGCCTTTTTATTAAAGAGGCCTCTATTTTCTTCAATTTTCCATTATTTTCCTCCTCACATGCAAGTTGTGAGCTTTCACCTTCCTTTTCTCCTAATCTCCATTATTTTCATAAATAAATGCCAATAAATGCCATTTTGTGTTTCCAAAGCCTTAACCATTGCCTTTGCCAATTTACATAGCCATTAATTAATCACAAACGATCCTCATCACTATGTTTCTACCCACCATTCAACTTGGAATACGTGTCCCATGACTGAGGTCTTATTCTAACTTTATTAATTTTCACATGGATTTTTGACCAGGGCTGGTACATGGGAAAACCTTTCTTTGTCATCTCTACTCCCCCCCTCAAAGTGTTGTTCAAATACCTCTACTAATCTCCTTTAAATCCATTACATATGCATTCTTAATGGCTTGGTTCACGCTCAATATTCTGTGGCACCCTCCTCCCTTTCTATGTCATCACTTCCTTCTTGATATGCATTCTCTTTTCATCATGCCTAGTCCTGGGACAAGTCAAGGTCATCATGGTTATCATGTGCGACATGGGAAACCTCACACATGAGCTTAGCAAAACACTATGAATTCAGAAATCGTTTACTAGGAGCACACTTCACGAGGAGTCAAGAGAAAAATAACATTGTAGAAATAGAGGCTCAAAGTTGAGAGGATTTTTTTCCAAGATGAGGATATTAAAGAAAAAGTTGGACATTGGGTTTTAAAAATTGGTACGAACCATGATCATTACAACATATATCTTCAAATTGTTGATCTTCACTTAAAAGTAAATGTTATTATAGGGACGACACTAATGAAAAGGAGTGAAGCCCAATAAGAGATACTCCTTTGTATTGATGCCTTTAACTATTATTCAAGAAACTAGGTAACAAAGTGTCTCTACTAGCCAAGAAGATTATAGATATGGATTTCCTAGCCTCGAAAAAGGAACATGAGAATCCATAGACAATTCAGGTGGAATTTCCCTTAGGGTGATATGTTTAGGTTATTGTTTTTCGTTTTTCTTTCATTAAGTAGTACATTTTCCACTCATGCTAGTTACATAATCAAGTTTTATAATAGCTCTCTTGATAGCATAATACTTTTCCTATTATATTGCTTTGTTATTTTTGATAATTTAGTACTCTAGACAAAAGTTTTGTATATGTGCTATTGGTATGGTTTTCCTAGTGGCAAGCCATCCTTTTTTCTTAGGTAATATAAAATGGTTGCCTAACTTACAAAATAAAACAAAAACAATACACATACATTTTATAAATCAAACAATATCAATATAAAAATGATATGAAAGTGTGTAATATATTTGAAAGATATATCAAAATCAATATATGTATCAAATATATATCTCAAGTCAAATTATATACATCATAGCATTCAATATACATGTTGAAACTATTGTGAGGTCAAGCATTAGCATGAGAGGCATCAATAAATTTGATAGATAAGAAATCAACTATAACATGATATATCTCTCCAACATAATCTATATCACCTGATAATACCATAGAAGATGTATGATCAACAATGGGTGTAGTAGGCAGATGGGTGAATGACATAGCAAGTGGTGCAACTATTATAGCATATGATGCAACTAGTGGCTCAGGTGGAACATCAAGTGTTGTAATTGGTGGTGTTGATGGATAAATGATCTGTAAACAAGGGTTTTATATCCCACTCACTTCACTAACATCGATCATATGCGAAAGTTGAAAATATGTTCTCTATTTCAGTCTTGGACATAGGAATTTATCATCTAAAAGGCCGCTAGGCTTTTTCTTCTCTGCCATATACAAGGAACTCTCTTCTTCTCTCAGCTACAATGCATTATATTGATGTAGCTTGCACATAAAAACCAACCTAAAAATAATAATGAGGTCAATATCAAACAATGCTCTATAAATACTCTCAGTCAAGTGGCTAGATACCAATGCTATATGAGTCCTTTGTTCTCAATGTAGACCACACCTGATACAACTGACTAACAATTGTTATGTGTGAACTTCTCCTCTTTCTCCTCCTCTCAAGGTATGCAATATGCTTCTGTAAGTGTGATGGATTAACTTACTAGTTACTTGCATATGGTGGCTAACAAGTCTACTATCCATTTAGGTCTAGTTTCAAAACTTCTAATTTCGATATAACCTACTCTCCAAGTATGTAGAACTCAACCCAATGAAAACAAATTGGTAAGTGCATACTCCAAAAATAAATGGAATTATTACTTAAACATTATACTTTTTAGAGCTCTATTGAACTTCAAGTATTGGTCTTTAGTTTTTTTGGAATCATTTACATAAGTCCCACAAGTTTCTGTCATAAGACTTCTACCAAAGTACACAACCATATAAAAAATAATTGAGTGCAATATAAAAGATGAGACCTTAGAATTCAAGATTTCTCAAGTTCCTCCATGTTCCATGATTCAACAAACAAGATTCTCTCCATGGTCTTAACCAAGAAAAATTCCCATGCATAGGTATGTCCAAGGCATCACAATGTAGTATGAATAACTACAAAGAATTCATGTTGAAACAAAAAGAACTATGCCTACAAAATCATAGTCCCATATTGATCCATATTGGATCATTATATTGTTTTTCAACCATCTTGATGCTTTTAGGGTGGAAAAAGTGGAGAAATTAGTTCACAAGACCATTTTCACTAACGGCTCCTAGATTGGCGAATTGGGGTCTGAAACCTTTTGGAAGAAGTTTAAGGCATAAAATTGAGTTTTTTGGGGGGTGAAACTTTTATGCTTAATTATGCAATCCTTAACATTATTCTACATGCAAATATATTTCGAATGACGTAAGAGTGGACTCAATTGAAGTCTGTATGCAAAAGTTACACCACTCAGAAGTTGACCTTCCTATTTTGACTAGCATCATTCAACAAGATGCCATGTCAACTCCCATTATTCACGGGGAAGGGGATAGCCACATGATCATGATGAAGAAGACTCTAGAGGAGTCGATATTGTAACTCTAGTCAATAGTTGAATGATTCAAACTTTACCACTATAAGGCTATTAAACTATGTTATAACCGAGCCACTAGGAGAAAAATGAGTTCCATTGTATTAGAGTGCATTTTGTTCCATAAATGAGCAGAGAAATCTAACATGGATTGGAAGAGAGTAGATGAAGAAGGTTTTTGCATTGTATTATACCATGGCCCATAGACCTCACTTCTTTGTACTTGCATCCATTTTTCATTTAGAGAAAGATAACAACCTCACCTTCCAATTGGGTTAGAGCAACCTCACTTTCTAATTGGGTTATCTACCAAAATGGTTTCCCATGTCATCTCTTGTGTTAATTTGTGGATTGTGAGTTTTATTTTATTGTTCTCTATTTTTAGCATAATTATAATTTGTATTATATGTAATAAACAATAATTAATAGATCTAGAAATCTATGGAGAAATAAACCTACATATTGTAGATTTCATATTTTCGAATATATTTTAGTAGATTTGTTGTGACAAATTGTCTAGTGGAATAACCATAGAAGTTTATGGACACATATGCAATAAGATATAAAATTGGAGCTTTTCCACCACAAAGTGCATATAACAACAAACATAACACAAATAATTGAGCCAACAAAATATGGAGACCCTTTGAAAACAATAATACTCAATGCCTTGAAATTTCAGTACATGGAAATTGTTTCAACTTTAGAATATTACACTATTAACCAAACTCTGAAACTAGCAAGGGATGCATGACAAGAATGTTAGGAAAACATTTTTGTTGGCTTAGACTATAAAATAGATGCTCAAATGGAATTTCTTAGGTAGAAGTTAAGTCAACCAGTAAGGTAGTGAATCACCTAGCCAAAAACTTAGTTGACCTAGAGAGAAAGGAGTAGCTCATACGCACTGTGTATGGCTTGGTTATGCTCATATGACCTGAGTAAAACAACCGATGGCTTATGGGAGGAAAGAAATGAAGGATTTAGCATAGGAGAGTGGAAAGTGACCCAAGCATGCCTGATGACTTCATAATGCAAAGGGATAAATTTTAATTGCTAGAGACAAGGGATGAAAATAGAAATATAGCTAGGGAATGTAGTAGCTCCCCCATTACAACACTTAATGTCCCTTTAGTTAGATAATGGATATTCTAATTCCCTTTTCCATTGAAATTAACTAGGTGATAAATAAGGCTTGGCTCTAAATAGAATATAACATCAACATAATGGGAATTTATCATAAAATTCAATAGGATGAAGCTATAAATTAAATTATAACACACATAATTACTCAATCCAACACTTAGCAATTCAAAATAAAATCATGACATAATGGAAATAATGTTGATCATGAAAACCCAAATGTGAAAACCAATATTCAATGATCACTTAATCTTCATTTCAACAAATATTTGGGTGCAATTGTTTTCTTATTCTTAGTGCTTCATTCCTTAGCCAAAAGTCTTGAGAGTCAAATTAATGTAATAAATAGAAATAACTGTGGGGAGGGGGATGGAAGCATCATCATGATTTGATGATTCTCTTAGTGAATCATATGGTTTCCACTTGGATTCTCATATTGTGTACCCTACCTTTGCATTTAATGTAACATGAATATGGTTATTAAAGGTTGCTTGATCTAGTTAGTTGATCTAAATTGAATGGTGCTAGTTACTTAAGTCATTCATGACTTATTCCTCCCTTCTTGTAAGCTGTCACTTGGTCATTTCAGTTATGTAGAGAGCATTAATCTTGACCTTAGTGATTTTTTGCAATTACACCTTTCTTCAATATGTTAATGAATTTCAAGCCAAATGTTAGCCCTTGTGTAGAATACCATTCACACCATGCTTTCCATTTTCTATTTGGAAGAATTTATCGAATTCTCTCATTGAGTTTGGAGTCTAGATTCATCTCCCACATTAATTGTGACTTGAGATGGTTTCTATGGTGAATTTGCATTGATTCAATGAGTGCTTGCTTTGCTAGAAAACATGTTTGGATTGTTTCCGTCACAAATATTTGGATGTGGTATGCTTATTCTCTTGATATTCTTTACTGCATCCATATTTATGCCCTTGACCATGCACACACCCATTACTTCATTATATTATTTGAGTCCTTCATTTAACTATGTGAGAAATTATATATATGGGGTATAGGCCCTAGCTCAATAACTAATCTACATTCATATCCAACTTGCATATTGTTAAAAGGATTTCATGTCAACATTATTCAAGTATTTTATGTTAATAGCTCAAGTGCTTGTATATTGTGGTAAATATAAATACATTAATGGCCAACCCTCGACTTCACCTTAAGAAAACAAACTCATTATTCTGATTCCTCCACAGCGTCCTTTGTCTAACCTCTTTCTTTATTACATATAGATGATAACCGATTTAGATTCTACTCTCCAACTTGTAGGAAATGATGTTGTTTAATAATAATGCTTGAAACTATTTTTTTTAACCAAACGAAAATTTCTAGAGAATCGACTTCGATTAGATTGATTTCATTATTACACTAGTTACAACTATTTCATAAATGCCACAAACAAGTCATTTATAACATGTCTCTAAAAACTTGAACCTATATAGCTGAGAAACTAATTGTTCATCAAATCTCTCAAACTAATATCAAATAACAATAATACTTAAAATTATTACAACATTCACTTAAAAACATTATAATAATATCTTCCATATAAACTAATCATATCATTTATATGAATTAAATTTGAATAAAATAAATACTTTGCAACCACAAAAATTAACCATTAAAATTACATTGTAATATATTAATTTATTATTATATACCATATTTAATTTATACATATAAGAATAACCATGTGGGGAGATAAAGCTTACATTGTTTAAATAATCACGTTTATATTACTCAACCATTCGATTAGATGCTTGGAATATGGGTGGAGGAGTAACATTAAATTAGGAATAAAAAACAATTTTTACTTATTTATTTATTATTATCATATAATTGGTTAATTATGAAATATTATTATTATATATATATATTTTGTCACTTATGAAATATTATTTTTTATATATTCCCAAATTACAAACTATAAATTTTTAAAAGTTAATGTTTTAAAATTAAGAAGAACATATTTATGCTTGGAGTTAACATTATATTTCTAACAACGTTGCTAAAGCCTATGCCTTATATTAAGGTTTGAGGTAGATTAGAACATACTTACACTTGGAGTTTAGGTCATATTTCCAACAACATTGCTAAAGCTTATGCCTTATATCAAGGTTCGAGGCAGATTGTGAATCTGGTAATTCAAGAGGTGATTGTTTTTGGTGATTCCTTAAATATGATTCACCATTTATATTTAGGATATCTCCCCTCAGAAACAAAGTTAAGTTAGATTTTCAAGCAGATTTATCAAATGTATCAATCTATCTCCAAGAAGAAATGTCTCCATGTACTTAGACCAAACAACTCTAAGGCTGATCACATGACTAAATTGGGATCACGGCTAAATCCAGGTGACTTTGGTGGCAGAGGAAAAAGAGGCATATACCCCTTCCTTAATGGTTAATCAGGATACTTAGAAATTAAAGCAGAGGAATAATTCCTCATGGTTTAATGTAACATTTTGATGCTTTGTAAATTTTAGTTTTTGTTAGGTTTGTATCAGTAAATGTACAACTGAAATATTGTAGACATTGTAGCATTTGTTCAAAAACTTCAAGGTCATAATTGTGTAGATAATCATTGATACATAGTCCATTTCGACCATATCCACTTGTTTCAACTTGTTTATATAAATCTTATATCTAAACTAAACTTTAGCTTGATGTCTTTTAACACAATAACTATTCTCAATTCTAATGTATAGAGATATATTCTAAATATTATTTATCTTTCTCAACTTTAAGAAATTATATTAATTTATCCATATATATATAACATTTTAAATATTGACAATAATAAATATTTAAACTCCTAAATATTAAAAATTAGAAAATGGATGAAAAGTGGAATGCATCCATGAATATGAATATGAATATGAATATATATATATATATATAATGAGAGAATGTCTTTTTAGATAAATAATATTTTCCTCTTAAATTTTTTAATATTATTTAATTAATACGAATTTATATTTCAAAAGATATGATAATATTTTTAGTTTATAATTAAGATTATAAGATAATAATTAAAGTGTGATTTATATATAATGAAATTCTTAAAATAAGGTGGAATATAATTTTTTTTTTCTTAGTACAAAAAAAGCTATATTATATTCATTAAATTTAGAGATAATAATACATCATCAGACTGTTATGATAAACTAATAGTGGACCAAGATATGGCATGCAAGCTTATGATGTATTTTATTTTTATTTTTATTACAATAAGATGGTTAAAAAAGAAAAATATTTTCACTAGTGTCAATATATCTAAATTAAAATTCAATTTGAAAATATTTGTTATAATATTAACTTTCATAATTTCCTAAATCATCAAAACTATGATAATTTTGGAACACTTGTCTTATTGTTTTTTGAACACACACACACACACATATATATATAAGATTCTAAATGAACCTGAAAATGACCTTCCTGACTAAAAACACCAATCTCTGAGTCTCCTGCGCCTCAGCCTCTTAGAGCATGTATGGCTGGACAGCCATCCAAATGACCTTCCTGACTTCTCTGAATATCAGGGGTTTGGGTGCCGCCCCTAAATTTCTGGCACTCAAACAGATTTTCTTATCCGCCCACTCTCATATCATCTTCATTCAGGAAACAATGCACTCTAGTCAGATCTCTATAGCCTTCTTCAGAAGGATGTTTCCATCCTGGTATATCGTTGCTTCTGATGCTGATGGGTTGTCGGGAGGATTGGCAGTCATGTGGGATCCGACTCGGGTCCAAGCTAAAGCCTATAAATGTTGTGCAGGCATTCTTATCTCAGCTTTGGTCAGGGGTCATCCAAAGATCTTAAATATTTTGAACATCTATGCGCCTTACAGGAACAAATCATCCTTTTGGGATCTGTTGTTTGCATCTGAAATCCTAGATATCGAATCTCTATTGATTGCTGGGGATCTTAATATAGCTTTGAATTCTAACGAATGCTGGGGCAACTGCAGGAAGTCCGATCCTTTTGCTGACAGACTTCGTTCGGAATTCCTTAATAGGAACCTGATTGATGTAATTCCTAAAAGGATGGCTCCTACGTGGAATAATTGCAGATCTGGTTCGGGATTCATAGCTAAACGTCTCGACCGGTTTATCATCAATGCCAGTATAATTGATCAATGGGGAATGCCGGTGGCAAGCACTGGAAATGACTATACGTCTGATCATCGCCCCATCTTCCTTGAATGGAGGGTCTTGGACCGTAAGTTGGGTTACTCGTTCAAGTTTAACAGAACCTATCTTAAGGATGAGTCCTTCAATGTTCTCATAACAAAAAAATGGGAGGAATTAAAGCAGTCGGAGAGGACATCCTTCTCTACCTTTCGTGATAAGATCCAATCGCTGAGGGAGACAGCAAAGGATTGGATAATTAAAAAGAGGAGGATTGATAAAAAGGCGCTTGAAGATATAAAGAAGGAGCTAAGGATTTTATCTGACTCGGTTTCCTATGACTCTATGTCTTTTGATCAAAAAATTCATCTCAGATCCTTGGAGAAAATGAAACAAGCTTTGCTGCTTAAAGAAGAATCATCCTGGAGGCTCAAAAGTCGAGCGATCTGGCTCAAGGAGGGTGATCGTAATACAAGATTCTTCCATAATTTTGCAAATGCGCGAAGGATTAGAAACTCGATCTGGAAGATCGAGGATGAAAATGGAGGCTTCGTTTATTCACAGCAGGACATTGAGATGGAGGCTACAAAATTCTTCCAGAAGCAATACAGGAGACGGCCAAATGAGATTAATGACGTTCTTTGGATGATTGACCAGGTTCCTGTTATGTTTGATGAAGCTGCCAATGCAGAATTTTTCAAGGCCATCACGGAAGAGGAACTTTATGAAGTCATAAAAAAGTTTCAAAAGGACAAAAGTCCTGGGCCAGATGGATGGCCGATCGAATTCTTCTCACACTTCTACGACTTGTTCAAAGATGATCTGCTGGGGATGGTGGACGCTACCCGTATGTCGGGGAATATCAACAGCGCTCTCACAGCTACATTTATAGCGCTCATTCCCAAAAAGGAACAGTCTGATTCATTTGCAGATTACAGGCCTATTGCATTGTGCAACATCCTCTTCAAAGTCATTTCAAAGATTATTGCCGAGAGAATGAAACCGGTCCTTAACTCTTTCATTTCCAGGGATCAACATGCGTTTTTAAAACACAGAAATATTCTAGATGCAGTCGCCTCGACCCAAGAGTGTTTGTTCTCTGTCTTATCAAAAAATATTGATGCTGTTGTTTTCAAGGTTGATCTGGAGAAGGCTTACGACTGTGTGGACTGGGGGTTCCTCCGTATGCTTCTTGCAAAAATTGGTCTGAGGTCTCAAGGAATTAATTGGGTGATGGCCTGCGTTGAGAACGTTCAATACTCAGTCATCATTAATGGATCCCCTTCATCTCCCTTTCAGGCGAAAAGAGGACTTCGTCAAGGATGTCCTCTCTCTCCTCTTCTTTTTATCCTAGTCATGAACACTCTCAGTTCGCAGATCAACAATGTAGTTGTCGAGCATCGATGTGTTCCGATAAAGATTTGCAAGAATATCTTTCTTTCACATAATCTGTTTGTTGATGACATTCTTTTATTTGCTATGCTCTGTAAATCTAGCTGGTTATGCCTTTCAGGTATCTTTCAGAAGTTCCAATCCGCATCGGGCTTGGTCATTAACAAAGCCAAATCCATTTTATATCACAACGACTCAAATCTGGAGCTGGCGCAATGGATTGCTGCTCTATTTGGTGTCAATTTGGCATCAATTAAAGACGGCTTCAAATATTTGGGCTTTTTCCTCAAGCCAAAAGCGTATCGCAACCAGGATTGGGCTTGGCTGATTGACCGGTATTTCAAAAAAATCTCAAGATGGGAGATGCGCTTTTTATCCCTTGGAGGCAGACTCATCCTGGTTCAATCTGTTCTCTCCCAGCTTGCGGTCTATTGGGCTCACCTCTATTTCCTGCCTGCTGCTATTGTTCGAAAAATGGTCTCTTTATCAGCAAATTTTTTATGGGGAGGGTGTTCTCAACATTCTAAGATTCACTTGGAAAAAATGGATTCAATCTCCAGGCCGAAGAGGTCCGGCGGATGGGGTCTCTTACATTTGCGGTCTTTTGGCAAGGCCCTCCTCTGCAACTCTCTTCACAGAGGCGTCTTTGGTAATAGCAAATGGAGCGCCATCATTAATCAAAAATATTTGAAGGGTAGATCCATGGTTTACTGGTACAGAAAGAAGACTCTTGGCTCAAAAAGGGGATCCGCTATTTGGCTCGGCTTTAGAAAGGTAAAGGACCTCTTCTTCGACTTTCTTAGGTGGCGCTTTTCTTCCGGCTCCAGCATCCTTATTGGAGTTGATTCAACTGTATATGGCCTGGAAAAAAAGCTCTCTCCCGATCTGCTTGCTTTTTTGCACACACGGGGCCTGTTCACATGGGATAAATTGATTTTGTCGTGGTCTTCTTCCTCGCCAATCTGGAAGGATGCTGAAGATCTTGGTCTGCCTCAATCGCTGCGATAGACTTGGGAGCTGGCGACAAAGTATTTTGTTGACAAAGGAATCAAACAGACAGGTAACAATGATGAATTGTCATGGTCTATGCCGAATTCATCTCAACCAGTTCGCGTCAAGGACTTATATGAAGCTGCCTCATCAAATCTTCAGCCGCGGCCCTCTCCAATCTTCCCTTTAAAATTCTGGAAAGCATCTTGCCCGCTCAAGGCAATTTTATTCTCTTGGCTGTTCTTTTCCAATCGGAACCTCACATGGGAGGTCCTTCAACGAAAGGGATGGTCAGGACCAAGCAGATGTGTAATGTGTCGACAAGCGTCTGAATCCAATGTCCACATGTTTTTTCAGTGTCCGGCATCAGCCCAAATCTGGTATGATCTTTCTATATCTCATGGTTTTTCTCTACAGGTTTTCTCTACAGTTCAAGAGGGATTTAAGTGGTGGAGTGCCCAACGCCCAGAATGGCGATCCTTATTCATCATCACGTGTTGGTGTCTCTGGAAATGGAGGAATGCCTGCATTTTTCAGGACTCCAAGGATCCTATTCGCTCTACGCTGGTGCACATATCAGCTATGCTCGATCCGGCTTGTCAATGATGGTTCTTCTTCTCATGTTTTCTTTTCATGCGGTTCTCTTTTCTTCTCTCCCCACTCAGCTTTCTCTCTGTGACCCATGCTGATCTTTTTCTACAGTATTTCCCTCTCATTTTTGGAAGATATTCAGGATATGTTTTGATATATTGGGTCTTCTCAAATGGATTTGTTTCAGCTCTTTCTTGATATAGGCCCAGATTTCTAGCTTTTGCTAGGCTTCAGCGAATATCTTCTGCATTTTCAGGAACAACAGGCCGACATGTTTTGGCTTTTATGTATATGCTCATTATATTTTCTTAATATAATACTATGATGATTTTCTCTCTGAAAAAAAAAAAAAACTAAGTATTGATTCAATGAACATTAATCATCATCATCATCAAGTAAACACTTCTATATCGAATCTAATTTCTTGAAATTCTTTTGGTTTTTAAATTCCAACTCATTAATAAATATTTGTCTTACCAAACCCATTTAATTTCTAATTTTACTCTAACAAAATTCGTAATTTTACACATCTCAAGTTTTTGAACATTATATACTTATTTTAAATATCAACTATTAAATTATGTTTGATATTTCCAAATACACATGATCCTTACATAGACTTCAAATCCATTCCTTGAAACATATTACTACATAGACTTCAAATCCATTCCTTGAAACATATTACTACATAGACTTCAATTTTATTGAGTACTATTTTTTAGTTAAAATTTTTATAAACTAATGTAAAAAATGTAATATATTTTGTAGCATTATTATCTAGAAAATATATTATATTCTATAGTATCATTGAGGTTATTAGTACTATTTCTTAGTTAAAATTTTTATAAACTAATGTAAAAAATGTAGTATATTTTGTAGCATTGTTATCTAGAAAATATATTATATTCTATAGCATCATTGAGTTTTTTTGTTTAGACATAGACTCTTAATTTTGAATAAAATTCACACTCATTTTTTCATGCTTATGTTTCCCTTGTGTTTTCCCTTCTGTATTCCCTCTTTCACTTTACTCTCACTTTTTCGCTGGTTGACATAGTTGTTACAATGTATTTACATTATGTTGGTGGATAAATTTAATTAAACCTAATACATCCATATCTTTATTTTGTATTTTGTTAATATTTGTGTGAAGTAAGAAAATATTATTATTTTTTCCATTTAGATTCAATCTCGTTACCTAACCGGTTTGACATCATAATATATATAAAATGATTTCAAACTTTATTATTGAAATCTCTTCGTAACCCAACCTTATATATAATATATTTTAACTTCTCTTAACAAAACTAATCTCCAAACCTATTTGGGTTAGCTTTGACTCATTTATCATAAAGGCATTCAAACATTAAGGTGTCCCACATCCCTTAATGAAGGAGTCTCTCATAAATAAATGCTTCATACCGCGGGTGTCATTTAGAGATGTCGTGTCACCTGCTCACGCGAAAAGAGCTACGTTGTCTTGCTTTTTCCGCTTCATAAATATTATTTTCACTTGTGAAGTATTTTTTTTTAACTAAAACCATTATTTAATTTTTTTAATGAATTATAAAACTTTCCCTCCACGTGAGCGTTGATTAAATAAACAGTTATATTATGTATACAGTAATCAAGAATTAAAATAATTCTTATTCTTTTAATAACAAAGAATTTACCAAAAACCACCTTTTTCCTGACAAAGAAATAAAAAAAACACATTCATAGGAATATTTAAAGAACATGCCATAAAAATATTCATGTAACTTAATTTAATATCATATATTATTATAGAAATTAAATAAAAACAAATTTATTTATATATATATATATATATATTAAATTTAAAAAATATTGATAAATCAAAATTTTGAAAATGTGAAAATTTTAAAAAATTATATTTCAAAATTTGAGTTTTTTATTAAAAAAATTACAATAATTATATATATATATATATATAAAATATACATTTCAAATTTAAAAAAATTACAATAATTATATATATATATATATATAAAATATACATTTCAAATTGTTTTGCGAATAGTTTTATTTTTATAATAAATTTAAAATTTAATTCTGTATTACTGCAAAAGTCTTACATGAAATATTTTGTTGTTTTATTGGTCTGTCCCTTGGGAGACAAGACGAATAGTACATATAGACAATTTAAAATTGAAAGTCTCTCTTTTCAACGGTTTAGATGACAAAAAAAAACATAATTATTTGAATACGTATATTGGTATGACAGCAAAATTGAGGGAGCCCAAAATTGAGGAGAGCCACCATTGGGATGCAGTGGCTCAATTGAGGAGAGCCACCATTGGGATGCAGTGCGAGCCAATGTAAGTCAATGTATTAATGGTGTTATTATTTATTTCAATATGAAGATATTCAAATTTGTTTACACTTGAGGTTTATAGGAATTAATAATGAGATTTTCAACTTGTTTAAATTTTTATCATATAAGTTAACATATTTCCATAAAATAGAACTTAAGTAGACAAAAAATTAAACCTACTAACTACCATTAAAACTATTATCTTTTAACTTGTTAAAATAAATATTAAATATAATGTTCATTAATTATATATAGATTTATAGATATTTAATATTCATAATTATTTATTATTTATGGATTCAAAGTTTTTTGGCTTCCTAAGTAAGTTGAGGCATATAGGTAACTTAATTTTATTAATGTAAAATCTTTGTATGTGTAATATAAGATGGAAATCAACTATTTTATTTCAATGATTACATTTTTATTGTGAAACTAAATATGATTGTTGGGAAATTTTAAAAATGTATTTAATTAGTTAATGGAGTAATTAGCCTCAAGGGTTAGCTCAGTTGGTCAAGTCCTTGTCATCTTGATGTTAAAACTCTCCATTATTGAGAGGTTATGGGTTCAATTCTTTGGACTTTTAGGGTTAGGCTTCGTGGTTGAGCCTATAAAGAAGTGATCCCTTCGTGTGGATTTGTGAGGTACAAATATTTAGTGGACGTAGCGAAGTTATGGAGTAATGTGTTTTTGTGATCCATAAGGGGGGCTGTAATTATCAGCTGGTAATCCCTTTCACTCTTGTCAAATGCTTTTGGGTCAATTGGTGATCCCTTTCACTCTTGTCAAATGCTTTTGGTTCAACCATACCCCCTGTAATTATCGGTTGGAAACAATGAGAAAACCTATCACAATGGGGACAACTATCACTGGCTGCTAATGTGGGTTGACTCATCACTATTACTCAAGGAAAACCATGCCCCTTGTTCACTCTTGTCAAATGCTTTTGGGTCAATTGGTGATCCCTTTCACTCTTGTCAAATGCTTTTGGTTCAACCATACCCCCTGTAATTATCAGTTGGAAACAATGAGAAAACCTATCACAATGGGGACAACTATCACTGGCTGCTAATGTGGGTTGACTCATCACTATTACTCAAGGAAAACCATGCCCCTTGTAATTACCTACTGGTGATCCATAAGGGGGCAGAGTTTCACTTTCACTCTTGTCAAATACTTCTAGGTCAACCATACCCCTTGTAATTATCACCTTTCACTACCCCCTGTAATTATCAGCTGGTGATCCCTTTCACTCTTGTCAAATGCTTTTGGGTCAATTGGTGATCCCTTTCACTCTTGTCAAATGCTTTTGGGTCAACCATACCCCCTGTAATTATCGGTTGGTGATCCATAAGGGAGCAGACTTTCACTCGTGGGAGAAAATCTTGAGCAATTAACCTATTCCTTACCCCCTACAAAAACAAGTGCTTAACTAAACCTAAACAATTTTAAAACATACTCCAAACCCAAAAACTTCTTATATTTTACACTAAGTAAAAAAAATTAAATTTTAATCACAAACAAACAAATTTCATATAACTACTTATACGCCTACAATATAAGATGTTCGTTTTCATATGACTACTTATATGCCTACAATATGAATTAGATTAAAAATTATTGACTTTTAGTCACACGGATTATTTTTCGTACAAGTACTTTTATGCTTACAGTATAAGTCAACTCTGTTTCTTTTAATATTTATATCACAAGTACATGCTTTATAGTTTGAACATGTGTTAAAATATGAATAATTTAAAAATAAAGGATCATTTATTTTAAATATTATATTTAAATTATATTGGTAAAGTATAACATTTAAAAATATTAATGTTCATTATTTTATATTAAAAAATATTAATATTTTATTTTTAAAATATTTAAGAATAAGTTTATAGATTTCAAAGATTGGTGATTGTTATGTCTAGGTAATATTTGTACTGGTAAATTTATTTGAATGAATCACTAATTTTGTAAGCTCAACCACATTCACTTGAATGAATCACTAATCTTGTAAGCTCAACTACAGAACCTGACTCCAAGGGTGTCAATAGAATTGAAATTGTGACTTGTCAATAACGAAGGTGTTCTAATAATTAGGACTCAACCAATTGAGCTAACCCTTAAGGATGTATATAGGTACAACATTGTATATTCCATATGAGGACATATATATTTTTTTGATGTTGTAAACATCCGTCATATCACATGCGAGAATTGAATCTGGGTGGAGAGGATTCCATTCATACCTCCCAACCACCTAGGATATGCCCAATTAACAATATGTCAATGAAATATATTATTTATATTTATAGTAATTTCATTATTATTTTTTTCTTCGATGGGGTGATTCACGAGGATCTATGGTGTAATGAACATAACCCCCAACACACTAAAGTTCTTTACCACACATATGAGGCCCTTAAGGATGGCACGTAAGATGAGGACCAAATTGCGAGAGATCTAATAGATTTCTAAAGCAAGGTGTCTGTCCACATGTTGGATCAAGAAGATCTTGGATATGGCATTGAAGTCACCTCGAGCGATAACATGTTGGGCCAGTTACTCACCCCTAATCATTCATTCAATGATGATGGAAATGGAAGCTAACAATCAATTAGGTGATGTTTCTAAAATGATTAAAGGAATGTATATGGCAAGTTTGGGTTGGTTTCAAATTTTAGCTAGCATAGATGTTGCTCAATCTACCAATCTTGGTAAGTAAGAGGGAAAAAGCTTTACTAGTGCTGTAATCACCACTTTATAAGTTGAAGGACCAAGCCCTCCTGGCATAGTTCCTTTGCATTCAAAAATTAAGTGCTCTCTTCATCTATTATCATCCTACTATCCTCTTTATTGTAGGCGAAGATATTCTCTCTATTTAGAATTTAGACTACAGGCAACACCAATTCTTAGAGTCTGGCACTATTGAGGTATATCTTCTCACTGAAAAAAAAATCACCATCTCCAATTCTTGGTTTGGTTTTTGTCACAATGGGTTAGTTATTTTTGTGACTATTAGTCACCTTCCAGACATCCACCTCTCCCTCTCACTCAAGCTCCTTCTTGTGTCTTCCCGCTCATCCTCTTGGCCTCCCCCGCTCCCCCTACTAGTTTCCCTATTCCTTGTTCCTTTGGATTATTCTGTGCTCTCCCTGAAGTGGCCCAGATGCCTAGGGAGAGAGCTCATTTGAGAAGAGGTGTTGGGGGTCATTTTATACCAAGAAAATCTCATGCTCAAGCCCAATCCCAAGCCTCAATAGATCGCTACTGTGAGCACACCTCCCTAGTGGTTCAACACGAAATATCAAATATCTAACAATAATTGGTTGATGAAAGAAATGAAATGTCTGACTCCGATGTCCTCGCGAGAGTGGAGGATTGGGTCCCAAATTTGGGTATGACAAGGGCTTGTCGCAATCAATACTTAAACACAATGGATTTGTACTGGCATGTCAAGAATATGTTGGGAAAAGTCATATTTTATTGCAATGAAAGCAATGATGAGCTCCTCCTTTGCATGTGTAGAAATTCGTTGTAGATTCAAACTACAGATTGTAATATGCTAAAACAATTGACTTGAATCTACTCTACTCATCAGCGGAAACAATAAATGACCAATGAAATCATGAAGCATATAAGAGAAAGAATTCAATCACACATAACACAATAATTTTCTGGGGAAAGCCACAACTAAAAACCCTTGCTATATGTATATTGCATTAGTCAAAGAATCTGGATGAATACAATATGATCTGCTCAACCTGCACAAGTATTTTATATCCTCTGCCCAACTGACTGCCTTTGGCCAATACTTAGCCAATTTCTGTTGAAAATGCAACAAGATGATGGAGCTTAGTGGAAAGGAGTCGCCTTCACTAAGTGGGCCCGCAGGCTATTTTTGGCGCAAAGTCTATTTTTAGACATATGGATCATGGTCTATGAGTTGCAGGGTGCTGTTTATGGATGATTGGTCATGTTGGGAAAAATAGATGGACTTCTATTTTTGGTTCACGACGAAGTGATCAGAGTCTATTTTTAGACTGCCAGGCTAAAAATAGAAACAGTCAAATATTATTAGCCCTTAGTAATATTTGGACTCTAAATATTATCTTATTCTCTTGGAGCACTTCAGTTCGAGCTACGAATGTGGCACATGCAACTGACAAAAGGAATCACGTGGTTTCTTATGTGTTAGTTGAGCTATTGCATGGAGGACTTCAGTTAGAACTCATGCATGTGAGTTCTGTGGAGTTGGATGTGGAGTTGTGTTCAGTTTGACTTAGTTGAACTAGTTGTATTTAGTCTAACTAAAGAATACACTAGTGATGAGTTGTGTGAATTGATTGTTAATTAATTCACTAATTATTAACTCATAAAGAAACTAAAGAATACATCAGTTAACTCAGTGCATGTACAGTTCAACAGAGGCAGGTGTTAGAGGTAAGTGAAAGGGTGAGTTGTGACTATCAGTTGTGCATGAGATTTGCACATGCATGGATTTGAGTAATGCCAATGAGGACTGCACAGTGTGGGCCAATACCAAGGCAATTGTAGCTTGTGCTCACATGATTTTCACTTTGGATTGTGCAGTGGAGGCAGGCAAAGCAACGGAGGAGATTTGAAACTGTGACTTGTTCGGATCTGAGCTAGTTTTGTGTGTAACAGGTGGAGATAGTACTGAGTACTTGTGAGGAGTATTGTACTATGTATTGTTACATGTTCTCAATCATTATAATATGCATATAGTGTGGGGTTTTCAGCTGTATGCTTTCCTCGGGTTACATACTGTGTTAATGTGTGCATGCGATTGATGTTTCATTGTTTTTAATGCTGCTAAATTGATGATCAACGTAGAGGAGATTATGTATTGTGCATGTATTCCGCAATAGTGTATAATCGGGATAATCTCTGTGAATAAGTGTTTATTATTCAAAATTTCTACATGGTATCAGAGCTGTTGATCATTAGATCTACTATTCAGAAAGTGTTTACATTTTATTTCTTCAGGCAGAGTATGTAATCAGGCCAGGTAGCCTCTGGATTCATCATTCCTTTGGAAGGTGAGATATCCGGTAAAAGCCCATACAGTCAATCTCTGCATGAGAAATACTTTGTTCTCATGAATTTTAGATCAGAGGCGGTTGAGTTTTGAGCTGGTGGAATTCGAATTTGCAGCAGTGTTTTCTTGGTGTCAAAGTTGAAATGTCTTTCAACGGATTGTGATTGGAGTATGCTCTTGAAGGCAGCTCGAACTATATTGCATGGAAGGACAGGATGGAGGCGGTGTTAGATGATAATGGGCTGAAAGAGTTCATAGAGGCTCAGGTCCCAAAGCCTACTAATGCTGCTGAAGTTGTGGCTTGGCAAAAGAAGACAACAAAGTGTCGAAGGATTCTGTTGGAGGGCATGAAGGATCACATTGTATCCAGCCTGCATGGAAAGGCTTCTCCATATTTGATGTGGAAAGCGTTGACAGATCTATTCCAAAGCAAGAGCGACCAGAGGAAGTTGGCGCTCAAGGATAAACTCAGAAACATTAAGTGTGAGAATGGAGACAGTATGCCCCAGTATCTCACTAAGTTCACCCAGTGTTGGGATGAGCTGGGAAGTGTGGGGGTGACTGTTGATGATGAGGACTTGGTGAGCTTGGCTCTCCTTGGTCTTCCGAAGAGTTGGCATTCCTATCGGGACTCTGTCAATGGTCGGGATAAATTGCCAGGATGGGAGAGACTTTGGTTGGATCTTGTGCAGGAGGAGATCAGATGGAGCACCAGAGACATTTCTTCATGCATGCATGATGAGGAGAACTGTGCCTTAGCGAGCAAAGTGAAGAAGGGGAAGGTGAAGGGTTCTCTTTCCGAATCCAATTCTTCCAATGATGGGAAGAAGGTTGACAAGTCGAAGGTGAGATGCTTTCTGTGTCATGAGTTGGGCCATTATGCTACTAATTGCCCAAAGAAGAAATCCAAGAAGGGATCCGGGGAAGGATCTGAAGGTGAGGCGCTTGCTTCACAATTTGAGTTGGATTTCACACTCTTCGCATGCATGGTTTCATCCATGGTGGGAAGTGGTTGGTTTCTTGACAGTGGAGCTTCTTTCCACATGACCGGTGACAAGAGTTTGTTCAATACTTTGGAGGAGAAATATCTCCAGATACTCATAGCGATGGGTAATGATGAGAAGTATAGTGTCTCATAGGCACGGTTATTTTTTAGAGGGAGCATGGAGCTCGCCTTACCTTGATTGAAGTCAAGTATGTACCGGGACTGAAGAGAAACTTGGTGTCCATCACGATGCTTGAAGATAGAGGCTGTGATGTAGTCTTCAGTAAGGGAAAGGTTTTCCTTAGACACATCATCACTAGACAGGTGAAGCAGATTGGTTCATGGGTCAAGAACCTGTATGCTCTTGAGGTTCAAGATGCATGCAAAGCCTTGAGCAGTAAGGAAACTGATGAATACTTGGTGGTTGAGAGGGAGCATATATTACCTCTCAACATGCAGAGCCAGAAGAAGTCTCAGACGATTGTGGAGGAGCCATGATTGGTGCAGTAGCTTTAGGAGGTTGTGGAGCAGCCACAACAAGGGAAGCTGAGGGGAGATTGAGTAGAGACATCTACTCATGCAGAGACCTCCAGTAAGGGGAAACTTCGAGCCAGGTGGGCTGAGGGATCGCATGCATCCATACCTCCAGGTAGGAGGTGGGGTGATGTGGATTGATCGTCCCAAGGAGGTGGGGCAGGATCCTTGAGGTACCCAACCTCTTGGATGAGACCTTGTTACGGGAGCCCCAATGTGGAGTAGCAGGAACTGACTGATTGGGTAGAGACAGATGCGGATGGAGCGGCAGAGAGAGCTACAGTGTAGGGAATCCCAGGACAGCGCATAGCTAGCAGGTTGTAGCAATGCGAGAGGCACAAGTGTTTTGCATAGTGTTAGGTGGCAGAGAGAGGTGTGCAATGGTGCGAGATGCATGGAGATGTTGCAGTAGCACAGATGTCAGAGAGGGAGCACTTGTCAGCAGCAGGTAGAGCTTCAGCATCAGAGTATGTTCCTAGCCCAACAGAGTGGTCAGTTGGGAGTGTTTTTGTTCCAAGTGTTGTTGGAGCAAATGGACTGGGCAAATGTGTTGCTTGCAGAACATTCCAGAGTTGCAGGATAGGGGTTGCAGATAATCCATATCTTGTTGAGAGGGAGTGTTGAAAATGCAACAAGATGATGGAGCTTAGTGGAAAGGAGTTGCCTTCACTAAGTGGGCCCGCAGGCTATTTTTGGCGCAAAGTCTATTTTTAGACATATGGATCATGGTATATGAGTTGCGGGATGCTGTTTATGGATGATTGGTCATGTTGGGAAAAATAGATGGACTTCTATTTTTGGTTCACAACGGAGTGATCAAAGTCTATTTTTAGATTGCCAGGCTAAAAATAGAAACAATCAAATATTATTAGCCCTTAGTAATATTTGGACTCTAGACATTATCTTATTCTCTTGGAGCACTTCAGGAATCACATGGTTTCTTATGTTTTTGTTGAGCTATTGCATGGAGGACTTCAGTTAAAACTCATGCATGTGAGTTCTGTGGAGTTGGATGTGGAGTTGATGGAGTTGTGTTCAGTTTGACTTAGTTGAACTAGTTGTATTTAGTCTAACTAAAGAATACACTAGTGATGAGTTGTGCGAATTGATTGTTAATTAATTCACTAATTATTAACTCATAAGGAAACTAAAGAATACATCGGTTAACTCAGTGCATGTACAGTTCAACAGAGACAGGTGTTAGAGGTAAGTGAAAGGGTGAGTTGTGACTATCATTTGTGCATGAGATTTGCACATGCATGGATTTGAGTAATGCCAATGAGGACTGCGCAGTGTGGGCCAATACCAAGGCAATTGTAGCTTGTGCTCACGTCATTTTCACTTTGGATTGTGCAGTGGAGGCAGGCAAAGCAACGGAGGAGATTTGAACCTGTGACTTGTTCGGATCTGAGCTAGTTTTGTGTGTAACAGGTGGAGATAGTACTGTGTACTTGTGAGGAGTATTGTACTATGTATTGTTACATGTTCTCAATCATTATAATATAAAGATAGTGTGGGGTTTTCAGCTGTATGCTTTCCCCGGGTTACATACTGTGTTAATGTGCGCATGCGATTGATGTTTCATTGTTTTTAATGCTGCTAAATTGATGACCAACGTAGAGGAGATTATGTATTGTGCATGTATTCCTCAATAGTGTATAATTGGGATAATCTCTGTGAATAAGTGTTTATTATTCAAAATTTCTACAATTTCTAAGCCTTCAAGCTCTTAATTCCTTGCATTGTTCCTTAAGGAATTAACCCCTATTTAATGGGAAAATTCCTTAATTATGAATTGCCCAATCCTCATAGGTCTTTATCTAACTGCATGCACCATCAGTTTAATTTAGATTATTTTACAACTGATAGTATATTGTCCCTGAACTCCAATATCAACTAGACCTTTCTCTAATATGACATGCATGAGTTAATTATGAGTGAATATTCAATTTACTGGTTGATCACTGCAGGCACCACCCCACTGTTCGACATGAAACGCCCCACTATTGCAGGCTGCACTCCACTATTGCAGGTTACACCCCACTACTGTAGGTTACACCCCACTACTGCAGGTTACACCCCACTACTAGACCTCCCACTAATTCCTCCATCAATTGGAACTAGTTTAACTGACTTTAACTCAGTTAGACTGAATTAAATAATTACAAATCAAAATAAACTCAACTAGTGCTCCTAATTGTAGGAGACACTCTACATGACTCTAGTTAGACCCTCAACTAAAATTAATTGAGATAACTAAGTCAAATTAACTTAGTTAACTATTAAAAGTTGTCATGAGATGTGGAGTTACAATTTTATTCCCAATTTAATTCGAGGACAAATTAAATTAGGATTTTTCTTAATGCTATTTTTAACATTTCTTGTAGCTATTTTCAACACTCCATCTCAACAAGAAAGGAATTGGACTCTATCCCGATCTGGTACCTTTGGAATGTTTTTCATGCAACTCTTGTCACCGTTGTTGTTGCTCATCTACAGCCAAAAAAATAATCCAAACAAAATGAATTGAATCAACCATGTCTGCAACTGTCTACTAGGAAAACTATGTTGTTGCTGACTCTACTACTGAGCCTCCTGCTCTACTGCCAACACTGCTTTGCACTCCTCAGTATCTGAATAACAATGATCCTCTTGCTATTGAATATTGTGGCTCCCCATAGCAAGGTAATGATCCATGAGACAAAAAACACCTCAACGGATCCTACCCAATTTCTAAAACTCTTGGACTAAGGTTTCATATCACCCCACCTCACACTTGGAGGTATGGCTACATGTGCTCCTTCTACTCACTTGGCTCAAAATTTTCCCTTACTGGAGGTCTCTGCTTGAGTGGATGTCTCCACTCGATCTCCTCTCTGCTTCTCTAGTTGTGGTTGCTCCACAACTTGTTGAGGTTGCTTCTAAGGCTACATTTGAGGCTGCATGTTGAGAGGTAATTCATGCTCCCTCTCAACCACCAAGTCTCTAAAATTTTCCTTGCTCCTCAAGGCTTTACTTTCATCTTGTACCTCAATTGAATACATGTTCTTGACTCGCACACCAATCTATTTCACTTGTCCTGTGGCGACGTGTCTAAGGAAAACATTTCCTTTACTAAATATCACATTGTAGCCACAGTCTTCGAATACGGCGACGGAAACACAATTCTTCTTTAGTCCCAAAACATACATCACATCTATGAGTCTGAGAGGGGAGCCAAACTCGCTATGAAAAGTAACAATATCAACATCGGTTGTGCTATACCTCCCATCATCTCCAAACTCTATGTTTTGCTTGAGGTCTTTCTCCTTGAAATCATTAAAGAGGTCTCTACCCCCTGTCATATGGAATGAGGCACCGTTGTTGAGATACCACATGCTTACCATTATAGTGCTTTCCATGCATGCAATGAGAGTGAAATCAAGTTCGAATTGTGAAGCTAGAGCTTCACCTACTGCTGCTACTACATGCTCCTTCTTTCTTTCTCTCTTCTGTGGGAATTTTGTTGCATAGTGCCCAAACTCGTGACGATGAAAACACTTGATGTTCGACAAGTCCTTCTTCTTTCCGCCCTCCTCGCCTTGGGACTGATTTACCTTGGCTTTCTTTTCTTTCCTAACTAATGCAAAGTCCTCTCCCACTTATTTGGATGAGGTCCCATCTCTGGTTTCTGCCGAATCTCTTTTTGTGCCAAGTTGGACCACAAACGATCCCACTCTAGTAGCTTCTCCCTCCCATTAAAAGAGTCCTAGTAACTGTGCTAGCTCTTGGGAAGGCCTAGAAGTGCTAGGATCACAAGATCATCTTCAACAATTATAAAACAAACACTTCCAAGCTAATCCCAACATTGGGTGAACTTGGTCAAGTACTTCGGTATTGTGTCGCCCTTCTCCATCTTTATTTTTTTTGAGCTTGTCCATTAGTGCTAGCTTCCTATGGTCACTTCTATTTTGAAATAGGTTTTTCAAGGCCTTCCACATTGCAAATGGAGTTTCCTTACTGTGGAGGTTCGAGACAATATGATCTTGAACTCCTTCTAGGATAATCCTTCTCGCCTTTGCCACACATTTTCTCCACTCTGCCATATCTTGAGCATCAACTGGCTTAGGAATATCTTTGTCTATGAATTCCTTAAGCCCGTTGTCTTCCAACACTGCCTCCATCCTTTCCTTCCAATAAATGTATTTCAAACTACCCTCAAGGGCATATTCGAGTCTCAATCCATAGAAAGACATATTACTAGCTCTGAAGTATGATGCTGCAAATTTGATTTCTCCTGCAAAAGAAAAACTCGTATTCTCCTCTTCTATAGTGATTTCAACTCTGATACCATGTAGAAATTCATTGTAGATTCAAACTGCAGATTGTAATATGCTAAAACAATTGATTTGAATATACTCTACTCATCAACAGAAACAATAAACGTTCGATGCAATCACGAAGCATATAAGAGAAAGAATTCAATCACACATAACATAATAATTTTCTGGGGAAAGCCATAGCTAAAAATCCATGTTATATGTGTATTGCATTAGTTAAAGAATCTGGATGAATTCAATATGCTCTGCTCAACCTTGAGCTCAACATGCACACGTATTTTCTATCCTTTGCCTGACTGACTGCCTTTAGCAAATACTTAGCCAATTTCCAAGCCTCCAAGCTCCCAGTTCCTTGTATTGTTCCTAAAGGAATTAGCCCCTATTTAATGGGGAAATTCCTCAATTATGAACTGAAAAATCCTCATAGGACTTTCTTTGAATGCATGCACCATTTATTTAATTTAGATGATTTTACAACTGATAGTACACTGTCCCTGAACTCCAATCTCAACTGGGTCTTTTTTTTTATCTAACATGCTTGAGTTAATTATGAGTGAATATTTAGTTTACTGGTTGATCACTGCAGGTGACACCCCATTGTTTGATAGGTAACACCCCGATACTGCAGGTTGCACCCCACTACTGCAAGTTACACCCCACTACTGGACCTCCCACTAATTCCTCCATCAATTGGAACTAGTTTAACTGATTTTAACTCAGTTAGACTGAATTAAATAATTACAACTCAAAATAAACTCAACTAGTGCTCCTAATTGTAGGAGACACTCTACATGACTCTAGTTATACCCTCAACTCGAATTAACTGAGCTAACTAAGTCAAATTAACTTATTTAACTATTACAATTTGTCATGAGATGTGGAGTTAGAATTTTATTCCTAATTTAATTCAAGGACAAATTAAATTAGGATTGTTCTTGATGCTATTTTCAACATTTCTTATTTCTATTTTCAACAACATGGAGGAGCTACACCTGCTCTATCATATTATGGATGGTAGAATGCAACGAATAAAGAAAACACTACTTCGTGATAGAGATGTGCGACCTCTTGACCACCTTACACGTACTACTCTAGCTGTTTAATTGTATGGTATCTATGTGACACAAACCCACCATCAGTACACTCAACAATACCCATGGTTTATAGTTTTCATGTTTCCAACGTTTTTGCTTATTTAGTTTTTATGGTTTTCATAGCTAATTTTTGTATCTATTTTAATGATGAGCATGGCTACTACCAACTCCAACTGTGGATTTGGAAAGACTCTAGTTTGAACCTTGACCAATCTTCTCAGTTTGGTTTCCACTCAAGCATACTAGAGCTAGTCAAGATGTCAACCTTTGACATGGTTTATATATAAGTAAGTAAGTTTATGAATTTACCAAAAAAAATACAATTAAATTTTTACTAGTTAACATGCTTAGAGTAAATAAAATTTGTTAATAATAAACTCGTTTTGTCAAAATTATAATATTTGAAAAATTGAAAGATTCAAAATTATATTATAAAAAATGTATATTTACTCATTGAATAAATGGATAAATGTTGTATGATTAAATATATGTATATATGATTATATTGTTAAAGATGAAAAAATTATTACTAAGAGCTAGATTTTAAGAAAATAATTATGTTAAATAAAACTTGATGATGTTGCCCTTATGCTATGGCAATTTGGGTTGGGTTCTAGAGGCACTTAAAATTGCAACATGTCGACAATTTTGGACATTGAGATATTTTATTTTTTATTTGTTCAAATATCAAAAGAAACTATGCTCCCTTCCATTCTACATCATTTGGACCATAATATAGTGTAGTGGAAATGCATTAATTTTTGAGCAAAATTTGGCTTCGGCCCATGCTGATGTGATCAAGACTGTGACATATTTCAGTGAGATAGGTCTGACAAAGAGGCATACAAAAAGAAGACAAATTGAATATAAATACATACATAATGACTTTCTAGTGGGATTATTTGATGGTGCATGTTCACAGAGAAGATCCGAATGTGGAGCTTTTATAGTAATTCAACAAGGTAACTTTTACCACTTCTGGTGGGAGGGAGGAGTCAACACTAATAAAAAAAAATGATTATCGCATTGTGGGGTGTTATTATCACTGCAAAGTGGTTGGGGTTTGTTGAAAATGGCAATAAGAAATGCTAAAAATAGAAGTGATAAAAATAGCACTGCTATAAATAGAAGTTTGGGTACCAGTGTTGGACATAGCAACAAGGAATGAAAAATGGAAGTGCTAAAAATAGTATTGCTATAAATAGCATTTTTGGATACCTTCCTATTTTAGTTAGTCCCTAAACTAAAATAGAGAAGTAAAATTCGAATTTGATCTTAACAACTGCTTGTAAAATAATTAATTAATTCACCATGAGTTAATTAGTTTTAGAAAATCAAACATGAAGTCTATGTGGGGACATGCAACAATTTCTCCATTAATTGAGGAATTTATCCATCAGTTAAAGAGATAAGGATGAGTTGTAATTAGTTGGCTTAGTTAACTGAGTCAAGTCCAGTTAGATTAATTCAAATAGTTTGTTGAATTAATTGTGAGTTCAGTTAGTTAATGCTTGCATGCATGTAACTGCTGCACTTCAGGTAACTGAATATTCTCTCATAAATAACTCATGCATGTCAGTTCAGTCAGAGACCCAGTTGAGATCAGAGGATGAGACAATGTACTATCAGTTGGGGGATCTTTTTATAAAGGAAACTCATCCATGCAGAAGGAATCATCTCCTTCAGGATTGCGCAGTTAGATCAAAGGTTAGTGAGTGTGTGAAGAGGCCAATTCACACAGGTGGCAGCACTGGACCCTAAGAAAAACTACGCAAAGAAATAGGAGGCTTGGAGGGCAGAGGAGAAGGTTTGGAGAAGCCTTTGACTGCCTGTGAGCAGCATTGTTTGATTGCAGAGAGAGCAGGATAGCTTAAGAGTTGATTCTTTTTGTAACTTAAACAAGATTTCCACTTATATGATAATACAAAGATTGGGGTTTTAGGCTGAGGCTCTCCCCGGGTTATTTCTTCTGTGTTATGTGTGATTGATTTCTCATTCTTAGTTATATGTGTTCTCATTGGTCGTGCTCAAATTGATTAAGCTTCCACAAAGTTTATTGTAGAAGTAGATCTTGTATTTTGCTTTAGTCTATTGCATAATCTGTTGATCTATAATGGGAATTTCTACATGGTATCAAAGCAAAGGTGATCAAAGGAGAAGAACAATATACAAGAAGGGAGTAGTTCGAAGTTTGAGGTTCTTGAATATAGAAATCGAGTTGTTATCACATCTCAATTTCACCAATGGCGTTCAATGGTTTATGGCTCGAGTATGCTCTTGATGGCAGCTCGAATTATATAGCCTAGAAGGATCGCATGGAAGCAGTATTAGAGGATAACGGTCTAAAGGACTCCATTGATCAAGAATTCCCCAAGCCGACAGTGGCTAATGCTACAGAATTGGCAGAATGGAAGAAATGTGTGGCTAGAGCAAGGAGAATCCTTCGAGTTCGAAACCACATAGTCTCGAGTCTCCATGGGAAGGAGACACCGTTTTCGATGTGGAAACATTGAAAGATCTATATCAGAACAACAATGATCAGAGGAAGCTGGCGCTGAAAGACAAGCTTCGGAAAATCAAGTGTGAAAAGGGCGACACGATCTCTACATATCTGGACAAGCTCACCACCTGCTGGGATGAGCTTGGATGTAGGGATCATGACTATTGATGATGACATGGTGAGTGTTGCACTCCTCAGTCTTCTTAAGAGCTAGCATAACTACCAAGACTCGGTAAATGGAAGAGATAAACTACCAGATTGGGAACGAATTTGGTCGGATCTGATGCAGGAGGAGATAAGAAGAAGCACTAGAGATGGTTCTTCATCCAAGGAGGATGAAGAAAATTGCGCCTTAGCGAGTAAGGCGAATAAAGGGAAGGAGAAGGATTCTCATCCAAAATCGAGTTCTTCCCATGGTGGGAAGAAGTTTGACAAATCGAAAGTGCGATGCTTTCGTTGTCATGAGGTGGGTCATTTTGCTACAAATTGTCCACTGAAGAAATCCAAGATGGGATCCAAGGAAGGATCTGAAGGCAAGGCATTGGCCTCATAGTTCGAGTTGGATTTCGCTCTCTTCGCATGCATGGTTTCATCCATGGTGGGATGTGGTTGGTTTCTTGACAGTGGAGCTTCTTTCCACATGTCCGGAGACAAGAGTTTGTTCAGTACCTTGGAGGAGAAAGATCTCCAGATACTCATAGCGATGGGTAATGATGAAAAGTATAGTGTCTCAGGTGTAGGCACAGTTGTTTTTCAGAGGGAGCAAGGAGCTCACATTACCTTGACTGATGTCAAGTATGTACCAGGACTGAGGAAAAATTTGGTGTCGATCATAATGCTAGAAGATAAAGGCTATGATGTAGTCTTTAGTAAGGGAAAGTTTTTCCTTAGACACATCACCACGAGACAGGTGAAGCAGATCGGTTGACGAGTCAAGACCTTGTATGCTCTTGAGGTTCAAGATGCATGCAAAGCCTTGAGGAGAAAGGAAACTATTGGAGACTTGGTGGTTGAGAGGGAGAGTACATTACCTCTTAACATGCAGTGCCAGAAGAAGTCTTAGACAATTGTGGAGGAGCCACAATTGGTGAAGCAGCTTCAGGAGGTTGTGGAGCAGCCACAACTAGAGAAGTCGAGAGGAGATCGAGTAGAGACATCTACTCATGCAAAGACCTCCAGTAGGGGGAAATTTCGAGCCAAGTGGGCAAAGGGATCACATGCATCCATACCTCTAGGTAGGAGGTGGGGCGATGTGGAGTGACAGTCCCAAGAAGGTTGGAATAGGGGCAAGATCATTGAGGTAACAAACCTTTTTGATTAGACCTTGCTACGGGAGCCTCGACGAGGAGTAGTAGGACTAGCTGAGTGGGTAGAGGCAGACGCGGATGGAGCGGCAGAGAGAGCTACAATGCAGGAATCCTAAGATAATGCAGAGCTAGTAGGCTGCAACAATGCGAGAGGCACAGGAGTGTTGCATCAGTGCAGGATGGCATAGAGAGGTGTGCAATGGTGCGAGATGCATGGAGTGTTACAACAGCTTAGAGGTCACAAAGGGAGAACTTGTCAGCGGCAGAGGGAGCTTCAACATCAGAGGGTGTTTCTAGCCCAATAGGGAGGTCAGTTGGGAGATTTTTTTTGTTTCTAGAGTTGTTGGAGCAACAACACTTGGGAGAAGTGTTACATGCAGAACATTCCAAAGGTTCAGGATCAGGTTCGAGTTGAATGCCTTTCTTGTTGAGAGGGAGTGTTGAAAATGGCAACAAGAAATGTTAAAAATAGAAGTGCTAAAAATAGAAATGCTATAAATAGCAGTTCGGGTACCAGTGTTGGACATAGCAACAAGGAATGAAAAATGGAAGTGATAAAAATAACATTGCTATAAATAGAATTTCGGGATACCTTCCTATTTTAGTTAGTCCCTGAACTAAAATAGAGAAGTAAAATTCGAATTTGATCTTAGCAGCTGTTTGTAAAATAATTAATTAATTCACCATGAGTTAATTAGTTGTAAAAAATCAAACATGAAGTCTATGTGGGGACATGCAACAATTTCTCCATTAATTGAGGAATTTATCCATCAGTTAAAGAGATAAGGATGAGTTGTAATTAGTTGGCTCAGTTAACTGAGTCAAGTCCAGTTAGATTAATTCAAATAGTTTGTTGAATTAATTGTGAGTTCAGTTAGTTAATGCTTGCATGCATGTAACTGCTGCACTTCAGATAACTGAATATTCTCTCATAAATAACTCATGCATGTTAGTTTAGTCAGAGACCCAATTGAGATCAGAGGATGGGACAATGTACTATCAGTTGGAGGATTTTTCCTATAAAGGAAATTCATCCATGCAGAAGGAATCATCTCCTTCAGAATTGCACAGTTAGATCAGAGGTTAGTGAGACTGTGAAGAGGCCAATTCACACAGGTGGTAGCACTGGACCCCAAGGAAAACTGCACAAGGAAATAGGAGGCTTGGAGGGTAGAGGAGAAGGTTTGGAGAAGCCTTTGACTGCCTATGAGTAGCATTGTTTGATTGCAGAGAGAGTAGGATAGCTTGAGAGCTAATTTTTTTTGTAACTTGAACAAGATTTCCACTTGAATGATAATACAAAGATTGGGGTTTTAGGCTGAGGCTTTCCCCGGGGTTATTTCTTCTATGTTATGTGTGATTGATTTCTCATTCTCAGTTATATGTGTTCTCATTGATCGTGCTCAAATTGATTAAGCTTCCGCAAAGTTTATTGTAGAAGTAGATCTTGTATTTTACTTTAGTCTATTGCATAATTTGTTGATCTACAGTGGGAATTTCTACAGGGTTAGAGAGGTTACAAGTTTTTGGTGATGCTAAGGGCATCATTGATTGGGTCAAGGATCATAATCTATTTAATCCAACCATTTTATCAAACTGGATGAAACATATCAAGAGTCTGGTAAGTTCCTTCCAACACATTCAATTTCCTCATATCTACAGGGAGCAAAATCTAACTGCAGATCTTCGATCCAAACGAGGTATTTTTAAGGAACCTGGTAAGATCTACTTCACAACTTTTGAATAAGATGTCATGATTAACATTGGCAACATTACATACTCTTAGGAGAGAAAACTGAGTTTTTTTGGTAAGCCCACGAGGGCCCTATTTTAATTTTGGGGTCATTAATGATGAGCATACTAGATGTAACAAACTGGTTTCTTTTTGAAAAACAAGGATTTTAAATTTTGGGGTGAAACAATGATGAGAATTCTAAATGTAACAAACTGCGTTCTTTTAAGAACAACAAGGATCTTTAAGTTCCATTATAGAAGATATAAGGGTGATAATTAGGCATTTATACTAGACATGCAAAGATGGTGTATATAGCCAATGTGACAAAAGAAATTTTCTAAGTAGCTGAACCTTGATATTGTACTCTCTTTTTTATTTTAATGAAAAAAAATGTTTTTTTCTTCTTAAACAAACAAAAAACAAAACTTAATTATGATATTATATTAAAATAAAAATGCTAATGATTTAAAAAATTAAAATAGTAAAAAATAATTATATTAAATTAAAATTAAAATATTTCTTATATTATAAATAAATAATAAGTATGAAAATTAAAAAAAAAGAAGCGTGCACATAACATTGTGCAATAATTATCATGACACTAAATATAATCCATCTCACTTTTTTTTACATTCTAAATATAAGTTAATAATCCATATCACTTTTTTTCACATTGTAAAAATACACATAAATCAATCGCAGTAAATATAATCTAAAACCAATAAAAATAATTAAATTTATATTTATTTACATTATGCATGAGTCATTCTTAATGCACTTTCACACCCAATATAAACAAACAAATATTACTTTCACCCGATGGTATTATACACCAATATTATAATTGATGTGATATGAATATTAAAATAATTATAGTGAAAGAATAAATGAAAGTTGGTTTTTTTCGTAGATAATGTGAGTTTTGAGATGACTAACATGTCTAACCTCTTGTTTGAGTAGCCATGACTTAGGGGCATCTAAGCATAAAAAAATTGTCAAAATCCCTTGGGGATTACACATGGCCTAGGCCACACCAACCCTTAGCATAGTTGGATTTTTGCCCACTAACTTTCAAACCGGTGACCTTTCATCTCACATGTCTAACCTCTTGTTTGAGTAGCCATGACTTAGGGGCATCTAAGCATAAAAAGCTGTCAAAATCCCTTGGGGATTACACATGGTCTAGGCCACACCAACCCTTAGCATAGTTGGATTTTTGCCCACTAACTTTCAAACCGGTGACCTTTACACCACATAGTGCTTTAACATAACACCTTATCACCATTTGTTCTACCCACAGTAAACTTATGTTTTCTCTTTTAATATTAAAACAATTATATATATATATATATATATAAGTTTTGAGGGGTTTCATAGTGGATTATATTAGATAATGTTTTTTTGGCATTCAACTACGTTAAATAAGCCATTCATCTATGACTATTTCCATGAGAGGTAGTCATAAGTGACTAATTTCTCATGATTACTAAGTGGACTATTCAAAAATCATGAAAATTAGTGAGTTACGACTACCTCTCATGGAAATGGTCATAAATGAATGACTTACTTAACGCAGTTGAATCCGAAAAAATATTATCTAATATAATGCACTACGAAACCCCTCAATACTTAAATACAAAAGAGTGAAGGGAGCTCTACTTGAATGGTTCATGAGGACAATACTTGCTAAGCCTTTGCAAATGAGGTAGCAAGCTAAGTGAGTTTAATTGTGGGGAAAACTCCACAGTTAAACTTGCTTGAGCCAGAGGCAATCTGAGATGGGTGACCTCTATGTGATTCATAAAAACATATGTCTCTATTTCACCAAGTAAAACACATTAATCCAAAGTTCATGTTTCTGGATATTTGAACCCGCCTGGAAACACAAACATATGCCATACCTTTTTGAATGGAACTCTGATCTACCTAGAAACATTCATAAACATTCATAACTTCGTAATACATATGCCTCTATTTCACCAAGTAAAACACATTAACCAAAATCATGTTTCTCGATATTTGAACCCACCACTACTAAAAACACAAAGATATGCTATACCACTTAAGATACACTCCTTCACAATTACATTGAATATTTAATAAAAATTAGTTTTTCTTTTTCTAATTTTAATAAATAATGATAAAAATCAATTTAATAAATAATAATAAACAATATTTAAATATTAAAAAAAATCATTTTAAAAATATAATTTCAACTCAATTTTTATAAAATCTATGATTTCGTAATATAGGTACTTAAAATATTAATCACATGATAAAAATATTTTAATAACTAATGATAAAAAATATAAAATTTCAAAATATATATATATATATATAATCTATAATTAGTTATTATTAAAATAATGCTAAAAAATTATATCGTATTTTTTAATTAATTAAATTAAAAAATATATTATTTAATTTTTTTTTAAACATTATAATTCTATCGATTTAATTCTAAAATTAATTTGAGAAATGGAAACGTTACTGGAATAGGAAATTAACAATGAAATTTATCTTGGTTGAAAATGATATTTAAATCATCATAATAACTATTTGAAATTAGTAATAAATCTTATTTTATATTTTATATATATATATATATATAATGATTTGATTTTAATTTAATATAAAATGATGATTTTATAGAAAAAAATTGGTTAATGTAATTAATTACATATACATGATAGACATGATAAAGACAACATATATTTCACTGTAAAGACATTTTATTTTTTTTTCCAAAGAAAAATCTCAATTTTACTTTAAAAAAAAAACAAAATTAAATATATTTTATTCGATTATACTAGTCAATGACTAGTGTCTAAGAAAACAAAACTAAACAAGGAAAAACACAACCAAGAAATATGACATTGAATTGGGGACTAAGTGTGAAATCACTTAGTTACCTTTTTCTACCGTTTTTTTTTTTTTTTTTTCTGCCAACCACCATAGTTAAGAGTGAAGGTTACAATGGCCATCTGATTCTCTTCCACGTTCACAAAGACTTCTTTATCAAAATTCAAACTCTGTGGAGCATGAATTTTTTTAGTGCCTCCTTTTAGGGGGAATCTTCCCATTTTTCTGCATTTGAACTGTAGTTTCAGTTACTTTGTTGATGCTCAGAATTTGAACCAAAATTCCTATCTGGTCAACTCCTCTTTCCGTTAATAGCTCTTGTGGATGCTACTCAACACTATTTGTAGCATTCTCTATAATGTCTTCCCCTCTTGTGGATTCTACTCAACACTATTTATATCATTCTCTATAATGTCTTCTCCCTCTGCCTTCGGTAGAGACTAATTTGAAAACTGCCATCCCTTTGGCCTTTCGGCTTGCTTTTTTTTCCTTTTGGATCTTTCTTTGTTTCACGGCACTTATTTTTTTTACATGTCCTATTTGTAAACAAATTCGACATCTAAAAATATTGGGACTTATAGTAGGATTTGTTTTGTAACTCTTCATCCTTAAACGAAACTAGACCCTTTGAATTACTGGAACCAGAGCAACCACCTCGCATCCTTAGGTTTAAGGAAATGCATGCATATCGTCCGATTCCATAATCTTGCAGCTGGTTGAAGTCTTGCAATGCTATCCCTGCATAAATAGAACTTTGTAGTTGCACCGGGATTCCCAATCTATTCTGAATAGTCTGCTTCAGATTTCGATCCTAATCCCCTGCTCGAACCTTGATAGAAGCCAATTTCCCTTTCGGGGTTCTAAAAAAAATTCTGAAACTTCTTCTTCATAACCAGATTTCGAATCTGATCCCCTGCTCGAACCTTGATAATAGCCGATTTCCCTTTCGGGGTTCTCGACAAAATCTGAAGTGTCTTCTTCATAACCAGATCTAGATGAGGATCCTCCAGATCTGGTTTTGGTGGGCAATGTAGGGTTTTCATGCGAGTTTGAAGTGGAACCTCCTTGACTAGATCTGGTTTTCCAACCCCAATTTCGTTTCCTTCAACTTGGGGTTAAAGGGATCCCTTGAACTGTATTGGAGGCTGCTGGAATTTCACTTCTCTATATTCTCCTCCACCACCAGAGGCCACGCGTTGACAGGGTCGTTCTTCCAAATATCCATGTCTGCCATTTGACTCGAAAGAGAAAGAGGATCAAGGTATATGGGTTTACATACATATTTTGTATAACATATATTTAAAAAAAAGGATATATTATATGCTATTAAATTCATATTTTAAAAGATAGATGTTGATTTCATATAGAATGGATTTGAGAAGGAAAAACATAATAGTAATTAATGGAATATATGTGATAAAAAATATTTACATTTTGATTTACTTATATATTTTTAAATTATATATTAAATGAAAAATATTACTATGTTGAGTAAGGAATTTTAGGAATTTTTTTTATATAATTATCCATGATCAATTTTTTGAGGGAGGACATTATTTAGTTAATTGGTTTTGGGGTTCTGAAATATTATGGATTTACTTTGTTGTCTTTCAATCTTTTTATCTTCATCATCTTTTTCATAGAGAAGTTGGGCAAAGTGGGGTTTCTCGTTTCTCAAAGAAACTTCCACTCAGTTCATCTTCATCATCTTTTTCATAGAGAAGTTGGGCAAAGTGGGGTTTCTCGTTTCTCAATCTCAAAGAAACCTCCACTCAGTACATCTTGGCAAGCTAAAAATACAGGGCGTTGTCTGCTAAAAGAAATGCAAGATCCAAAATATGAGGTTGAATCCAACAAGATCAGGGAATATATCCAATATATGCAGGATAACACTATGATATACAAGTTCATCGGATTATGGCCCTTTGAAAAGTCTTTAATTGGGCGGACCCAAAATAAATGGAACCTCTAGGGTCAAATAAAACTAGAGCTAGGGGCAAAAGTATTATTCCCATTCATTTTCTCCAACTTGGAAGACCGATCAAGGGTTTTTGAAGGAGGGCCATATTTTCTTAATAATGTAGGGCTCTTCATGCGATTTTGAAAGGAGCAAGGAAGACTTTCTTGCTACATCGGCGTGGGTTAACTATTTTATCTTCCAAAGGAATATTTGGAGGAGGAACCCTTGAAGGCATACAAAATTCCATTGACAGCTTTGTTAAGGTATCAGAGGCTACTAAGAAACGGAGGTATATGTCATATGCTTGGATGTGCGTTTAGATGAATATTTCCTAACCTCTTCTAGCTTCAATAGATATTTATTATTAGGATAGTCTTCAGAAACAACCTATAGATTATGAACATGCCCCCCTTAGATGAAAATGTTGTCATGAATATAGGCATCATATTATGGACTTTTCGATGAATTCAAAAGAATCGTCTAAAGAACACCCCTCTCAAAAATAATAAGATGATTTGGGGAAAGTCCCCCAAAGAAGAAGAAATTTGAGTCCCTAGGGTGCCTCAAATATTGAGTAGATCCCTAGACCTGGAAATAGGTTTGATTCTCTCTCCTCTCCAAAGGAGTCTCTGGAGCAATATAATATTTAATCAACCTTGCAACCAATAGAAGGAAAAACCCATAAATCCTTACCAAATCCTTTAGATCTCATGAGAAAGTTTCTAGAAGAGTACTAACAAAATCCATTATTACAATAAATGGTTTGCTTCCTATTGGAAGAAGCTAAAGCACAAACCATACCAAAATATATGGTTCTGGATGATCCATGAATTACCGCCCTTGCAAAAGAACAACATGTAAAAGATATGAAACACATGCCGTGTCATCAAGATATGATTCTTTACAAGGCATATCTTTGGTGCAAGGAAGAAGACCAGCTGGGCTCGAGTTCTTCAAAGTCGTGCGTTGGGATTCACCCAAAGGATTTCAAGATAGTATTTAGGTAAGAAAAGGAAGCCAAAAAATGAAGCTACAAGGGAAATAAGGCATTAATCTAAATAGATGATGAACAACTAGTCAACTTAGGGTAAAATCATGCCAATGTTAAAGGAATTTCCTCCCTCAAATTTTTGTGTCTTCAAGGAGTTTTCTATGTAGTAATGATTATCATAGTTAGTTTCTAATTCTCTATTTTTGGTAGGTAGCTTGCTAGTCTCGACCAATCTGGATATGAAGAATCTCTTAGTTTTTTTGTCCTCTTTTGTAAATCTATGCTATATCTAACTATTTTTAGGTTAATAAAAGGATTCACTAGCTTACAAAAAAAAAAGAGTGAAGAATACTATTTACAAATAGAAGAGTGTATAACAACTAGATATTAAAAATTTTGATTTTACATTTACATTTATATGATGAATCAAATTTATTTTTAAGTTTATCTTTTTTTTTGTTAATTTGTCGGCTTTCATTACTTCATAATTCAATCATACAAAAGTAGCTTTCTTACCAGTGTCATGACATTCCATAAGGGAAACCAAACCAGTGACAATGAAGGTATTGCAAAGTTCTTTTGTCTATCAAAATTATCCGATACAGAGCTACCATGTAACTATCTTTACAACATGACATATGGCTGGCGATGCCAACATATAAGTTACAAAATTGTCCACAACTGTGCAGGAAAACTAAAAAATGCAATTTAGAGAACATAAGCATAAAAATATAATTATCTTGGGAAGCCATCCTTTCTTTAAAAGAAGTTGTAGGAGTGGCATCCTGTGTGCTCAATCCTAGCGATGCTTGTATCCTGCATCGAATATGCATCTCTATATGTTCCAACCAAGTGTTCAAGCTGACTTGAAAAGATCACAAATGGTTTTGAATCCATTGGATGTCATTGAGATGGAAAATTATCTCATTGCAGTATTGTTTTCCTTGATGACTTAGCCAATATAGTTTTCATCTTCTAGTATAAGTTGACAAAGGGGAGGTACTAATTCCTATGACCCTTGATGTGTCCAGGGTTTGGAATCTAATAAACAACATAAGCTTGAATCTCAGAGTCAAAGTGGGTGTTCCTATCATGAAATGATGAGCTTCAAGCAACCAAATTTTGTCTTGAATTTTTAGGGAGATAATTGTATGGTAGAGGTGAGTAGTAGTTTGGGTTTGTGACTAGGAATGAGGCTTGCCAGAGGGGTCCTGGTTGCCGGAGCATGTCTTGGACACATTCGTTGTTGAGGCATGAACCAATGAGAAAATCCCTAGAAGACAGTAGGGGGGCATGGGATTAGAGGCCAAGGTCAGACTAGCACAAAGTAGGCAGAGTGGAGAGATTCAAGGGTAGGGGTGGTAAATATAATAGTGGCCAAAGGAGCTACAAAAAAGTGATGGAAGTATGACCAAGCAATAAGTGGCCTTCCTTTGGAAGGAGAAGAGCCAAGCCACTTCCCCATAGGATATTAAACTGCACCTTCACTCCCCATAGGGTTGAAACATAATTCATGGACCAAAAAAATAGAACCATAAACTACAACTACACAACCAATTGTAAGAAATTAATACCAACAAACATGGGGGAGGTGATTTCTCAAAGACCTCTTAGAAGCAACTTGGTATTGATCATTCCACCAAAAATTGCATGAACTACTTGCATGTACCCCCATAAACCGATGAAAATTTGTGGAGAGCCCAACCAACAATATAAAGTGAGTGATGGAAGGCTGAAACAATGATATAGAGTGAGTGATGGAAGGCTAGATTAGGAGGTCCTAGACCTTCATGAACTATTGAACCACAAGTGTGGATGCCTTGAAGGAAAAATACCATAAGCAACCCAGTAACAAAAAAATGAAATCTGATAACTACAACTCACCTCCAACAACTCTTGGAAGACGAGGTGGTCTCGAAAGTTTCTAGATTAAGGATATGCATTTTCATTACTCGTGAGTTTGTGAGATTGTATGGGATTGGTTGGCCATGAAATCCCCCTCTTTAATACTTTAAATGCTAGTAGGGTGGTTATTCCACTCCCCTCCCTCCTTGGCACACTTTCCAACACCCCATCGGGGTTCTAATTTTATCTTTTAAAATAAAAAACTTCTCATTTTAAATAAAACTAAATCATATTAACTTAATATATATATATATAATTATGAAATTTAAAAAGCCTCAAGGGTTAGCTCAGTTGGTCGAGTCCTCGTCATTAAAGCACATATGCTATTAAGATATCATTGGTTCACTTAAATTCTTGAAACTCTCAGGGTCATGCTCTGTGGTTAAGACAATAGGAAGTGACCTTTTTAGATACATCTAGCTGGTACAAATATTTTGTGAACGTAGTGGTCATCGATCTTCGAAAACCATGAACCATATACAAAACTTATGAAATTTAAAAATAAATTGCATGTTGAAATTGTTAGCTTGGGAGGTACTCCAAGCCCTAGGGTTCGGGGTTTGGAGGAAGGAGCACCACAAATGTGCTTTGTGGGCTTAGAACCAAGCTTGGGGTTTTGTACCCAAAGATGTGTGGCCAAAACCATGAAGGTTGTTATTTATTTGACCTATGGAGATGATAAATGACCTTAAAAGGAACTAGGGGTTGTGAAAATCACCGAGATCAAAGGTATACAAAGAGATTTATGATTTTTTTATATGTTTAGGTGGGCTAATTTGTCAACAAGTTTAGGTTGGCTAGGGTAAAAGAGTTCCCCAAGGACAATTTGTTGAGACCCAAAGGAAGCATATAAATACAAGTGATGTTGGAGGCTAATTCTCACATACAAAGTGCATCTCTTCATAGAAATACATCATCTAAGGTAGCCGTAGCTCAAGGAGGATAGGTCCGAGGGGTTTGAGGGACTGTTTATGGGTATTTTGATGTGTTTGGAAGGTTCGAGTAGGAGAAGGAATAGGCCACATGAGTTAAGGATAAATCTGGGCTAATTTAAGGATGTTTTTGTGTGGTGTATATATATATATATATATATATATATATATGAATGAGGGTCACAGGGATCTGTAGCATTACAAGGAGCCCGAGGCCTATTTGGGAAACCTTAAGGGAGGTTGTCACCTCTGTCTTGGAGAGCAGACAACCCAGACTTGAAAAAAAAACAAGGTTGCAGTCGTAGGTGCACTCTGAAGGAACTTGGAGAGGGCTAAAAATAGTTTTTAGAATCCCTTAACTAGTGAGCAAAAGTCACAACAGTTTATATCAGCCCAAGAAGAATCAATATGTACGTATTTGATGATGTGTTTAAGTTGATTTGATGCTAGTGGATGGTGTCCTAGTAAAGAACATATTTGGTTGGGCACCTTGTGGTTGTTGGAAGGCAAAAAGTGGGTGCTCAAACTATCCTTAGTATTGTTTCGAAGAAGTGTAGCAACCCCAAAATTAAAACATGCAACTAATTAGATTAATCATTTGATTTATAATCAACACGCAATTTATCAACTATTTAACATCTAATTTCAGAAATACGAGTAGAGACAACTTACCTGTGGCGATGATATTCCTTACTTGTGATTTCGGAGTTGAACGCTATTTGTATCGTGCTAACCGCAACAAAGTTTTGGGGATGACTCTCCACCCAACCATAGGCTCAATTGCACAAAATCTTGCTACAACTAGTCACCCCCGAGCCCTCAATCAACGTACTACCGCTAGGGAATCTGAATGGATGATGGAATCATGGGAATGATCTCTCATCTTCCTCATCGTCTATTAAATAGAGCAAACATTGGAAGGGGAACCGCATGCACACACTCCATGTTTCAATATGCAACTTTTATTTCTTTATTTTAAGTTTAACTTAATTTAGCAATTCTCTTAATATAATTCTTTCTTATTTGATTCCTTTTTACTTTTTGATAACTTTAATTATTTTTACTATTTTTATAGTTCTTTTAATTTAACTCTTTCTTACTTTATTTTTATAGTTCTCTTAATTTAACTCTTTCTTACTTTATTTATAGTTCTCTTAATTTAACTCTTTCTTACTTTATTGTACTTTTTGTTAACTTTACTTATTTTTACTATTTTTATAGTTTATTTGTATTTATATTTATTTATATTTATTTAGAACTCTAGTATTGTTATTTACTATTTTATTTATTTATTATTATTATATTTTCTTCATTATTTATTTCTTTTTTACTATTATTATCTTTTCTTTATTGTTTATCATTTATTTTCTTATATTTTAATATTATATTATATTATTTATTATTTTATTATTATTAGGGGACATTACAAGAAGGACACTGACAACAATGAGGAAGGGTGAAGGTTTGGAGGTTAGGGATTGCAAAATTTGAAGGAAAAAAGCAGGCAGCCAAGTGGACCTTGTGGTGAACCCAAGTTCACTGTTGGACAAGCACTTGTAGCAGTGATATGTGGCAACTCTCCTGCCTTAAGTTTACCATCATTGGAGCAACATAGGAAGAAAATAGTGGGAAGAAGTCCCTAAGTAGTCGAGGAGAAACAATGGGAAAGAAGTCTCAAAGTGTTGTGTCCTTGAAGGATTAAAGGAGCATATAGTAAGCGTAAAGATCCTATGTGTTGGTTGTAAATGGACTTATGATCAGCTAGAGGGAAGATTGGAGAGCCAAGTTTAGTGACCCAAAGGACTAGGACCATTGGTAAAGGAAGTGCTGCAGAACGAGAGCGAAGGACCCACAGTGTGTTTAGAGTATGACAAAGAAGCTGTGATTGTTGAACACATTAGCTAGACTTCCAGTGTATCTTGTTCTTGTATTCTTGTACTAGTGGATGTATGAGGGCCATTAACCCTGGTACGAGAGTCCTAGATTGTTGTATTATCATTTGATTAATATAACGAAGTTGGGTTATTGAAATTATAAAAATTTGTCTATATTTGTGCACTAGTAGATTTATTGCTATATATTGTTCTGCTGTGCAAATTAGTTTATTGTGATACTTGGATTGGTAGCCTCAGTGATTGTAAGATTCTAACTTAGACTCCAACATCATGGAAAAACAACATTGCATGATAATAAAATTTATATATATTAAAGTTTTATAACTTTTCTAAATAATATAAATAAAATTAAAACCATGTATTAAAAATTTTAAAAAATTAATTAAAAATAAAAATAAATTATTCTATATAAATTTGTATACCAATACCCTAAAAACTATAAATTTATAATAATAATTTAAATCAAAATCCTTAAAACTATAATATTCAATCATTCATAGAAATATGACGATATCCCATCAATATTAAAATATGAAAATATCCCATTAATATTAAAATACCTTATGCAAATATTAACCACAAAGTGTGATAATAATTATTAAATTATTATGTGATGAGAAAATTATAAATGGAGCTCTATGGGTCTGCTCTGTGGTGATGATCACTGTTGTCTGAGTGTTGTGTCATTGTTGCCTTTGGATTTTTGTTTGTTGGGTTGTTGGTGTAGTAGTAAGATTTGGGATTTCTCTCACCATGGGTACAAAATCCACTAGCCCCATCCTACATGGTGTGTCCTTGCTCTAAATGCCTTTAGATTGTTGTTGATTGGTTTTTCTTTGCTCATGGACAACCTTTAATGGATATCAAGTAGGTGTTGTGTTTTCTATGTGGTTAAATGCATGCACAATGAGTGCCCGAAAAAATTTTATGAAGAAGGAAGAATCAATTCCCTCTTTGGACCTAGGTTTTTCCTCCCTAATGAAAAATAATGTGACACTTTTGAAGGAAAAAGGGTTATTGGGAAATTTTACTGGCCCATGGCCAAGTTATGAAGTTGTTGAAGATTGGGTTTTTGATAACTGGGAAAATCATGAACCCAAGGAATTTCTTATTATGGAAATGTGTATTAGGCATTTGTTTTGAGAATCAGGAAGATAAAGAATAAATCTATAAGTTGGGTCCTTAGTTCATGGGTACCAGAGACTTGTTTCTCACTTATTGGTATTTGGATGTTAATCCCATGATGGATATTTTATCTACACCTTTGGGTATCAAAATTCCATTTCTCCATCTACTTTGCTGGGGTGACAACATTTTTAAGGTTACATGAGATAAAATGGGCCGATTTATTGCCAGTGACATGGAAAATGGGATCAATTTTCCGTGTGCTAGAATTTTTGTTGAAATGGATTTACCAAAAGGCATTCCTAAGGTAATTCAGCTAAATCTGGATGTTTGATCTCACCTCTAGGATTTGGATTACAAACATGTTCCTTTCAAGTGTAGTATGCGTCATGAGTATGGACACTTCACGAAAACTTTTCCAAAAGATTCAGTTTCTTGAAGCTCTCCAAATCCACCGCCTCCTTCAAAAGAAGAGCGAGGAGAAAATAAGCAAGATTTATTCTAGTTAAAAAGAAACATAAGAAGCATGAAAATAAGAAGCAACATACATGTAAGGTTGAATCTCAACATCAACCCCCTTCTAAGAATAGTTTTAAAGTCCTAAATGTTCCTAAGATAGAAGGTGAGAATATTGAGGCCCAAGTGGTTCAACCATTATCTAAGAATACTCATGTTCCAAAATTCTCTCCTAACTCAAAAGATGAAGAAGGCTCAGATCAAGAATCTACAAAGAAAACTTTTGGGGTGGAGCATTGGAAGATGAAGAAGTCGGTAAGGTGGTTGAGAAGAAGTGGTTTTAGGATTTGGATAGAAATGTTGGAATCATTTCATGTCTCATCAATCAAGTTATTCATCCATGGGTTATGCTCTTAGTTGTATCCATTATGAATACTTTTGGTTAATCCATGATATGGATTCTAAAAAGCTCTGTGAATTTGCATGAAACAATGTTTAGTCAAATATATCATATAGTTCATGTTATGTGGATGTGATTTTGTTACTGAATTAGTCACCTAATACAATTCAATTAAACCTTTCACTATTGGCCTAATAAATACAAAAACATATTGAAAAAAACTCCATATGATTCGTATGCATAAGATGGATTGCCACAACTCCTAATATGCATAACCAAAACAATAATGTTATAAGTACTTCACATTAACCTTGTTAATTGAATTGAATTTAACAATACATACCACTAATATATAAGACATTGTTTATATGAAAGCCTCAATTCCTCAGGGATATTTATAATCAAATTTATTTTGAAATTTGGTAAATAACTTATGCCATGCATAATACAACAAATGCAAGTGCACTAGGCATTTCTATGTTAAACTCATTCATAAAAGATTTGAATTTAAAAAATATTGATAATTTTAAAAAATAGATTTAAAAAAATCAAGGGAAGTTACAGGGAAGCAAGTGCCTACCTTGAGCAGGGCTTGAAGAAAAAAGTATAGCAAGTGGTAGACGAAGAATGAGTTAATATTTTGTGACACCCAAGTTAATTGGATTAGGTTTTTTATAAGAAAAAGATAATGATTCACAACAATCAGAAGCCAAAGAAAGCCCTAGACCCAGATTGTCTGAAAGGATTTGTATTCATGAAGTTGTTAGTCTGAAATGTTATTGCATAAAGATGATTTTTCATGAAAGAAAAACAAATTTGGTATAAAGATGACTATTCTTAGATGTGGAACAGAGCCAACTACAATCATCAAGGACGCTGATGCCTGAGCTAGTGTGTTGTTTTCTTTTGTTTTTTTTCATTAAATATAACAACACATATACATTGTATGCATGTGGATTATAGGCAGAGGGAGAAAAATGAGCTTTTAGTATTCACTCTTGAATTTATTGGATTCTTTTGAAAAGGGTAATTTTGAAATTACACCAGGCGAGAAAAATACCATAAGCAAATAGATTTTGATGATCAAAAATTAGTTAATAGATGATATAGACATTTCTGAACCATGATTAAATGAAGGGTTCCTAATAGGCATGGAGTTAAATTTGAGTACCAAGCACCAATCAAATAGCAATAATCATAATCAACTAATTGGATGCAATCTATTAGTCATCCAAAACATATCACAATAAATCATAGAGGGACCCAACACAAAAATAGCAAAACGAAGCCATGGACAAAAGGAAAAACCTTACCTTCGAGTTGCCTTCTCAACAAATATATTCTAGTGTAAATAAAATGTGAGAGTGAAAATACAATTCCTAAATAAATACTAAAGCAAAAGCATACCTAAGTATCGAGTCATGAAACCTGTAAAAGATAACTCCTCATCTAAATTAATGTTTAGTTAAAGAAATTGAAGCTCAATAATTGAGGTGAGAACTGAAAAATATTTAATAAATGTTAGTAGATTGTTCTTAGGAAGTAGATGCAGTTAGTGAGACAAGCTGATTTTGTACTTTTGACTAGTACGAAAATTGAAAAGTAAAATGGTAGAATACCCACGATTTTGTATTAAAGTTGTTTGTAACAGTCATCACATTATGGGACTAGAACTACTCTTTCCTTTATTGTGCCTATATGACTATCTTTCTCCCAACCTACACCTATGTCTAAACATGTGATGCACACTGTGTTGGTCTATTTACCACCTTATCCAGGTATTTCTCTTGAAAAGGAAGGGAAGCTATAATTGTATCTTGATCTCTCACTTTATATTACTTCGCTCAAGCAACTGAATCTACTCCTTCTGTCCCCACTTATTCATTCTTTGTAATCTATGCCTTTGGTGGTGAACCTGCCTATGACTGGTGGATTTTCATCTCGATTTCTAAGTAGATATACAACATATCATATTTTTTACCCCGTAGCGGGGTCATAGTAAGGACTATAAAAAAGTAAGCGAATGAGTTGCTTCCCTTCTATATATAAGTAGGTATATAATGGAATCGCTTCATTCCTTTATTAAAGGTCTTCATAAATAGGGTTAACTAGGCCCATCCACTATATCTAACATTTGAACTAGTTTTGCAACTGCTTATGCTATAACATAAATAGTTGCCACAAGCGTTTATTATAGCTTACTACCCTATACTCTGATGTGGAGTCTATATGCTTTTCCAATTCCATAGCCTATTTAAGATCCCCCATTTGTAGAGGGAGCTTATTGCATGAGTCAAGAGAATGAGAAGGTTCAGTCGGGCATACATAAAGGTGGGCAAAAAATTAATTTCGATTGGGGAGGCATAATATATGGGATCCAAACATAGGTTATTATGGTGCGTCATCTTCAGGACAAGTTTGTAGTGGGATGTTTAGAATTGTAGGAATAAGGTAAATATTTCCATTGCAGACCATTCGACACAGAGGTTACAAAGGTCTTCCCAATGCAATGAACACTCTATGCACCATGAACCAAATTCTATACCAGAGGAATACCCTTGCTAAATTCTTAAAATTAAATAATAAATAAAATTAGATATGAGAAAAATAATTAAAAACAAAAAGTAAATATTATAAACAATAAATAAAATTATTGTGAAAAACATATGAGATAGGCAAATGGGCTTGCATGCTGCCTATGTGCACCCTCTGGAAATTAGACACTAAATGATTAGCACAGGTTTCAACTTCTTGATTGTTAGTTCCCTGGTTGGAGTGTGGAGGCCAAGGTTATGAAGTCCTTTATCTTTGTCGAGCACTTGTAAGGAGGAAGTTTTCGTTTGGTTAAAGCCCCTACTCAGGTTCTGTAGTGGCTAGTTCCCAACTAGTGGCCCCATTTGGAATATCTAGAGCAATGTTTGAAGTTCCATTGCAAGAATTACCTGTATTTTTTATAGGATGAGAAATGTCAATGAAGACAACTATAAATGGAAATAACTTGCACTCAATATGGACCAATGACAAACATTTTTATCTGTAGTAGGAACAATAGAAAGTGTGCCAGGTCCCTATAATACTAGTGATTACCCCATTACTATTGTAGTTGTATCCCTTATTAATATTTTTGTGCCCCTATTGTCCCCATATTATTATTACTGTGCCCCATAGAATCCCTCTATTGTTATTTTTGTGCCTTAATATTATTATTGTTAGGTCAGCTGGGTTATATTGTGACTCCTTAGATTCCTATATATAGAAAGGAGGTTTTGTCATTTGAATCATAAAAGAATCATTCATTTGTGTAATGTAAAGGAGGTTGTCCCCTCGAAGATGCTGAATTCTAAGGCGTTGATCTATCTTTCCTATCTTTTTGTGAGTTGGTTTCATAACATTTGGTATCAAAGCTTTGGATTCTAGGGTTTCACTGCTCCAAATAGGTCATTGTGGAACTTTCGCTATAACTTTTTTTTTGCGATGTTTAAGAAGTGAAAAAAAAAACCCATTTGAGACAAAATAGCACTGAACCTTGGATCTAAAGAACTTTTCATGCTATATTTGCGGAGATATGATCTGAGGAAGTTGGTATTTTTGTAGACTCCTGAATTACATTCCAAACAGGTGACCTGGGGACAATCGTCATAACTTTCTTTATGAGCATCGGATTGAGGTTTCGTAAAAAGGTACAAAAAGAGAACGGACTTTGGTTTATTGTATATATTTTTCAGAGCCAAAGGTAAAAACAGGGACACGTGGCATGTAGTACAAGTTCACTCTACTGAACTAGTCTATAATCAAGTCACTGTGGGAGATTTGGCATAACTATTCCTTGGAGAATCCAATTTGGATCAGATTGGTGGCATTGGAAAGAGGACACAGAGGGCTATTGCAGGTCGCAATTTTAGGATTAGATGATATGAAATTACAGAGATACATCAGAGGAAATATCGAGCTCCTACAAAGTGAAAAAAGGTGTGTAGATTTTTTTAAATTTTTGCTTAAGCTTGGTTTGAAAAATTATTTTGAAGGAATTCAAAGGGCATAGTAGAAAATTATTATTGGTAACTGATGCCCCAAGGAAATAAAATGCAAACACCTAGTAAGCAACCTAAAAGCTCTAGCATGACTCATGAAGAAGAGGAAGAAATGCTACATGATATATCAAAATTACAAGACCAATTGCAACAAATGTCACTCTCACAAAAGCTAACAGAAGCTAAGGTAAATGGCGTGGAATCTAAGATAAAGGGCATGGAAGCTAATTGAATGGCGTGAAAGCTAATATGGACGATTTGAAGATAGATTTGAAGACAAACTTGAAGACAGACATGGCAGATTTGAAGACGGACATGGCAGATTTGAAGACAAATTTGACAAATTTTCTACAAGAAATACTTACTAATGGTTAAAGGGTAGTAAAGGAAACTCATGATGCGAACAAAAGAAATTTTAATCATGATTTCATAGACTCTAATGTTGGATCGAAGATCCACCATATTCCAAAAATCGATATGAGGAAGTTTGATGGCAAGGATCCCGCAGCATGGATATTACAAATGGAGCAATTTTTCGATCTCAATAATGTGAAAAACACACAAAAGGTATGTATTGCAACTTTATATTTGGAACCAAATTAGTTTGTATGGTATCAATGGCTTTGCTCTCATAAACAAATTATCACTTGGGCAATTTTTACGGAAGAATTGACAGCACATTATGAGGATACAAAAAGCAACACTTTTTTTAGCCAATTAATAAGTCTCAAACAAAAGGGTTCAATAATGGAGCACATTGAGGAGTTCCAAAAATTGAACATAAGGGTAAAAAATATTCCAGAGGAGCATAGGATTGATGTGTTCATAGGGACTTTAAAGGATAATATCCAACATGATGTTCGCCTTTGGGAACCTGATTCATTAGAGAAGGCATTCAGGTTAGTAAGAAAGCAAAATTATGGCAACCAGGAAGCATACCACTCACAACTATAAAGATGGAAGTGTTGTTGCCCCTAGTCTTCCACAACCTATAAGGTTGACACCACAACAATTGGAAGAAAAAAGAGCAAAAGGGCTTTGTTACAGTTGTGATAACAAATACACTAAAGGTCATAAGTGTGTTGAGAAGAAATTATTCTACATAGATTGTGAAGAGGAAGAAGAAAAGGAGCAAGAAAGGTCAAAAGAAGAGGATATACTCTAGGAACAAAGCCTAGATAAAGAAGAAATGCGTCCAACCATATCTTTTAATGCATTGGTGGGAATTACCACTCCTCAAACCATCAATATAGAAGGACAAATCAAGAAAAAAAAGGTAATAGTGTTGATTGATTCAGGAAGTACCCACAATTTTATTCATTATAAGGTAGCAAAAGAATTGAATTGCTTCCTATATTCAACAACAAAGTGTCAAGTGATGGTTGCAAATGGAGGAACAATAAATTTCTCTGGAAAGTGCCATAATATCAAGCTATCCATGGGAGAATATGTATTGACTAGCCCAATGCTTTCCATTCCATTGGGAGGTGCTAATGTTGTACTAGGAGTCTAATGGCTACAATCCTTGGGTAAAATAGCTTTTAACTTTTAAGAACTTTTTATGAAATTTTCTACGGAAGGAAAGGAATTTGAATTAAGGGGTATTGCAGGGAAACCAAGAAAGATAATCAACTCTAACGGTATGAAAAAGCTTCTAAAAAAGGAACAAAGAGGTGTAATTGCACAATTATGTTCGCTAGATGTTTCCACATCGGAATCATCTATTTCTCCAGATCTCCAAAAAGTCTTGGACAATCATTCCAAGGTATTTGAGACTCCCAAAGGTCTCCCACCTATTCATGATCATGATCATGCTATTCATCTGATTCCAGGAAGTGTTCCTCCAAACATCAGGCTGTACAGATATCCCTATGCCCAAAAGAGTGAAATTGAACATATGGTTGCAGAAATTCTAGAGGCTGGTACAATTCAACCTAGTCAAAGTTCTTTCTCTGCTCCAATAGTATTGGTGCACAAGAAGGATGGATCATGGCCCATGTGTCTGGATTATAGGGAGCTCAACAAGCTCAATATTAAACATAAGTTTCCCATTCCTGTCATTGATGAATTACTGGATGAATTTCATGGATCAATTTAATTCACCAAGTTGGATCTTCATTCAGGATATCATCAAATCAGAATGAAGACTGAAGACATTTCAAAAACAACTAGAACTCATGAGGGTCATTATGAATTTTTGGTCATGCCTTTTGGCCTTACCAATGCACCTTCTACATTTCAAGGTTTGATGAATTCCATTTTCAAACCCTTCCTTAGAAAATTTGTGTTAGTGTTTTTTGATGATATACTAATCTACAACAAGTCTTGGAAGGATCATGTTGAACATGTTGACAGGGTGTTACAACTATTGGAGGAGAAACAATTATATGCAAAAAGATCCAAATGTTTCTTTGGAGTACAAGAGGTGGAATATCTGGGTCATATTGTATCTCATGAAGGAGTTAAGGTAGACCCTAGCAAAATTAAAGCCGTTAAGGAATGGAAAATCCCCACATCCATAAAGCATTTGCGAGGATTTCTTAGGTTGACAGGGTATTATCGCAAGTTTGTTAAGAATTATGGGAGAATAGCAGAACCTCTAACAACATTATTGAAGAAAGATGTATTTTCATGGACTCCAAAAGCAACAAAGGCCTTCAAACATCTTAAAGAGGCAATGTGCCAAGCACCGGTCTTAGCTACACCGGACTTCACAAAAACCTTTATTGTGGAATGTGATGCTTCAGGAAATGGAATTGGTGCTGTTTTAATGCAAGATGAAAGACCCATTGCTTTTGAAAGTCGTCCAATCAAGGGAAAGTTTTTACACAAAGCTATTTATGAGAAGGAAATGTTGGCAATACTACATGCACTTAAGAAATGGCGACCCTACCTAATGGGAAGACACTTCAAGGTAAAAATGGATCATGATAGCCTTAAATACTTTTTAGAACAAAGATTATCCTCTGAAGAGCAACAAAAGTGGGTCACAAAGATGTTGGGTTATGACTTTGAAATCATATACAAAAAAGGGAAGCAAAATGTGGTGGCAGATGCACTCTCAAGAAAAGATGAGGATGTGGAAGCATTGTTGTGCGCCATTTCTATTATCCAACCAGATTGGATAAACGAAGCAAGGGAGGAATGGAAGAATGATGAAGAAGTGTGGGCACTTATTCAAAATTTACAACAAGATTCCAGTACATCTGATACATTTAGTTGGAAAACTGATTCGTTATGGTACAAAGATCACTTATACCTCTGTAAGAATTCCCTACTCAAACAAAAGATTCTTATGGAATTGCACACTTCTCCCTTAGGAGGGCACTCAGGATTTTTAAAAACTTACCACAGGGTTAAGAAGGAATTTTTTTGGGATGACCTTAAATCGGATATTCAAAAGTTTGTGGTAGAATGTTTGGTTTTGCAACAAAATAAAGTTGAAACAATTAAGACCCCGAGACTATTACAACCTTTATCCATTCCAAGCCAACGTTGGGAGGAGGTTTCAATGGATTTTATCACAGGTCTACCCAAGTCTGAGGGAAAGAGTGTCATCATGGTGGTAGTTGACAGACTTACCAAGTATGCACCCTTTTGTGCATTATCACATCCATGTAAAGCCAATACAGTTTCTACTACATTTATGGAAACAATTCAAAAGCTACATGGAAACCCAATGATTATTGTAAGTGACAGAGATCCCATTTTCACTGGAAATTTTTGGACATAATTATTTTCTTGTCTTGGTACTCAGTTAGCTCATAGCTCATCTTATCATCCTCAATCTGATGGGCAAACTGAGATAGTAAACAAATGTTTGGAAGGATATCTTTGTTGCTTTGTATCTGATAAACAGACACAATGGGTTAAATGGTTGCCTCTGGCGGAATGGTGGTATAACACTTCTTTCCATACAACAACAAAAATGACCCCATTTATGGTACTTTATGGATATCAGCCACCATCCATCACATCATATTTAAGAGAAAATTCTAAGGTTCAAGTAGTGGAACATCACATCGAGCATCAACAACAAGTCCTCCAACTCTTAAAGGATAACCTCGTGTTGGCGCAGAATAGAATGAAACAACAGGCAGATCAACATTGCAGCGAAAGAAGTTTTGATGTAGGTGATTGGGTATTCCTACAACTACAACCATATAAACAAATGTCCCTCAAGCAAGCTAAGAAGGATAATAAATTATCACCAAAGTATTATGGTCCGTACAAGGTGTTGCAAAAGATTGGTACTATGGCATACAAATTGGAGCTTCCTGCAGCTTCTCGAGTGCACCTAGTTTTCCATGTTTCATGTTTAAAGAAGGTTATAGGCGACAAGCTCCCAGTTCAAACAATATTGCCAGAACTTGACGAGGAAGGAAAAATTATATTGCAACCGGAAGCAGTCATAGAAACAAGAACTCGACAACTACGAAATCGACCAATTTTTAGAGTATCTCATCAAGTGGAAGAACTTATCTGCTGAAGATTCAACATGGGTGGATGAGAATTTTATACAGAAGCATCCAGAACTACTCAAGCGTTGAGGGCAACACTTTTTTGAAGGAGAAGGGCATGTTAGGTCCCTATAATACTAGTGATTACCCCATTACTATTGTAGTTGTATCCCTTATTAATATTGTTGTGCCCCTATTGTCCCCATATTGTTATTACTATGCCCCATAGAATCCCTCTTTTGTTATTTTTGTGCCTTAATATTATTATTGTTAGGTTGGCTGGGTTACATTATGACTCCTTAGACTCCTATATATAGAAAGGAGGTTTTTTCATTTGAATCATAAAAGAATTATTCATTTGCGTAATGTAAAGGAGGTTTCCCCCTCGAAGAGGCTGAATTCTAAGGCGTTGATCTATCTTTTCTATCTTTTTGTGAGTTGGTTTCATAACAAAGTGCTATTGCATTCTGTCCTTCGAGTGAGGAAGGATTAGGGATAATCTCATCTAAGCCCTGTCACCAGAAAAAACACTCAAAAGGTTGAATTTGCAGTTGGTTAAGAAATGCTTATAAATTCTAGTCACTTCACAAACCACAATATTCATATTTGAGAAAACACCACAATAATTTTTTAATGTAAAGAGAGAAATATACAAAATCTTACCAAAAGATCAGTTGTCATAGTTGGCACAATTTCTACAGGTGCAACACTTTATTTAAATAATTTCTGGTTGTAAAGGTAGCTAGTCCCTACCTGCAACTCAAACACCACCAGATCAAACCACGTAACATTGTATATAGTGTTTGAGCCGCAATAACAAGTATTAGATTATGCATATGGATGGAGAGAGGAGTCAGTCATAAGGGAGATATCTTGTACATAGTGTTCGCTGCTACAAAGAAACATGTACTTCATTATTATATACTTGAAATAGTGATTACTAGAACCAAAACAGGGTCTATGGCAAGGAGAAACTATCAATATACTATTAGCACAAAAAGAGAACATGATATCAACATGCTTGGTAAAAAAGGTTGGGAAAAATGCATGATAAATCTTGTGGGAGTGTGGACAAGTGGTCAAGAGATAGGCCCACAAATTTATTTATATTAAATTGACTACTTTACATACGCCCTACATATTCTCTACATATTTGATGTCGTGGTGTGCTTCTCAATATGTGTCCGTAATATTAGCACAAGTGGCACCTTCTTTATCCAAGAGTCAAACACTAGAAAAATCAAACTCCTCTCTACTGAGGACCAGGTTGGGTCATGTATATTCATTTTATGTTGTGAACGAAGAATGTATGAGTGGGAGAGAGAAAACCACATAATGACACCGAGTCAATGGAAAATAATCAGATTCACGTTCATCCTTCTGTTGCATGGAAGAAGGATTCCAAATTGAGTTGAAGGATCTCCAATAACTTAGCTTGGGTGAATTAAAGTGCAAGAAGTCTACATTTCTTAGTCTTTGAATATTTCTGCGAATTTTAGGTAATTTGCTGGTTGATAGTTAAATTATTGGTTTTTTCCCTTGGTATTTTCTACCCAGAACATAATTAGTATTTTTTTTTAATGGGAAAACATACTGAATGTCCTGGTTGACTCTATTTAGTCACTTTTGTTATTCCTTAGTCTTATTTTTTGTTTTGACCTAGTCCTATTTTATTTTTATCTTGGGTGTTTAATTGTTGAATTGTGGTTACTTTTGTGTGTATAAAAATATGATCGAAAGTTCCCAAGTTCGAACTAGTGACTTCTGAGCTAACACATATGGTAAACTTTTTGTCATGTTTTCTTTTTAATATACTATTAGGCTAATTCCATTTTTTTAATAGATGATGACCCAACCAGGTTCGAACTGCATGATAAACCGTGTTCGACTTCTGGAGAGAAGCGCCATCAGCGATAGAAAGGCTTGATTGAACCCCTGTGGAAGGTTAGGTCATGAGCCTAGCCAACCAAAATAAGGCCTTTAGAGGAAGGCATGGGGAAAGACTCGAGAAATATGTAAAGACCTCTTATAAGTAAGGGGTCCGTATCTTCACCTTCCTGGTAGCTCCTGGCCTGCTTTCCCATTAAGGCCAAGTCTCATACTTCCTCTTTAGTGTAGCCTTAAATGCCTAGTGAGTGTATCCCCATACTTAATTGCAGGTTGGAGAAATAAAGGTAAATATGCGATATTATCTTTGGGAAAACTCGAATTCATTTTGTAACTACAATTTTGATTATGAGATACAAAATTCAATAGCAACCCTAATTTGTTTTCTCATGAAAATGTTTTTCCCATGCTTTATGTATTTGATACAATAAATGTCTAGGTGAAAGATATTTGTGCTATGAAACATTAAGTTCTTTGCAGTGTTTCAATGCAATGATAATCTATGTATTTTCCCTATCAATTTTGTAACGATGTTTCTCTAATATTAAAGTATGATAATTTACTATTTATTGTCCAACTTCATAACAATTTTTACCATTTTCCTAGGTGACCATTGTGTGGGTTTTTTATTTGTACTTAAAAAAGGGCAAATTTGTGCATAAATTTAATGGTTGGGTGAGAAAAACGATTGTGCATAAATCAAGTGAGGACAACGATTTTTAAAATTTGCATATAATTTGCAGGTTATGCAATCAGTAACAACAAAACATGAGATATTAGAAACAATATAACATACTTGATAGGCCTACAACTAAGAGCTCTACTCTAGTAAGCCTCTCTACCCTAGTGGCTTGTTGGAATACTCCATCTACTGCTTGCTATAGGCACAAGTAAGTCTTGTTTCTGCAGAGAATTTCTCCCCATCCATAAAAACTCTCAAATATACCTATTGCACTCGACCTAACTGATGGGTAGGTAAACGTTACTATTATTGTTATGAGCTAGATAAGGAAAGCAACGAATTGAGAAAAAAATCGCCATTCCTTGTAATGGAACTAGGTTAGAAGAGAAAGCCAAGAAACCTGAATTCGATTTCCTACCTAAATAGTGACAGCCTTTACGAGCTATGGATATGGATCAAGATTTGCTAGAACTAGATAATCTATGCCTACCTCCACCTTGGCTACTTATGATATTGCTTCTAAATTTCCTATGCATTTGCCACACTTGAGGAACCATTCAAGGTTCACATGCACATGGCCTGTACATGCAGATAGCCATGTGGTTTGGCGACTTATGGTGTGGCGTACCGCTTACTTGACAAGACATATTATGTGATAAGAGATATACAAACAAACCATTCACAAGCCAAAAAAAATAAACATTTAATGTTAGTGAACTAATGACAACATTAGTTTTTGTTTTGGAAAATGCGAAACAAGAAAACCCATCTAACCAATAAATTCTATAAACAATATAGAAATTATATGAACAATATACCTTCTTTGCCTCAAGAAGAGGCCAAATAAGATGATCAAAATTCTTATTGATCTTAGAAATCAATACATTTATTTGATAGCTTGGATGACTATATTTCATGAAATAGGGAAGGTAAACTTTAGGTTAGTCTCAAGACAGATTAATGAGAGGACTAAAAATTGATTACTAATTGTCCCATGCCACAGACGATAGGGAATAATAACCATATTGAAATGAGAAAAAATTTATGTTTAAAACCATTAAAGACATTCATGCTGATACCATTTTCCAATAATGATAGTGGTACTAAATACAATCCACATCACTTTCTTCTACATTGTAAATACACATGCAATGTAGAATACCAATATAGATTAATAACTATAAATATCACTTAAAATCAACAAAGATAATTAAATGTAATCTTATTTCAGTTAATTATGAATCATTCTTAGTACCTTTCCATAATCAATATATACCAACAAATATCACTTTCACTAAGTAGTATCATAAATGAATATTTGTACCAGTCCCGAGTTAAAATTTCATGTAATAAAGTTAATAAAGGCAAAATAATACCAAGGTCATAGGGCATGTATTCCAAGTCGAATGTTGGGAAAAAAATCCTAGTGGGTGTTCATTTGGTTTATTATCGCTAAAGGAAATCAACAAAGGCAACGAAAAATGATTTGAAAATAAAAATGGGCATTAATTGACATTTTATTTATGAAAATAAAGGAAATTAGGAGAAAAGGAAGGTGAAAGGTCACATGTTGCATGTGAGGAGGAAAATGAAGGAAAATAATGGAAAATTGAAGAAAATAGAGGCCTCAATGATAAAAAGGCTTATGAGGATCAGTACACTAATTTTGATAGTTCAGTTTTGAAGCTCTCTCTCTATTCTCTCTACTCTCTCTTACTCTTGCACACTTGGAGAATTATTGGAGCACTCTAGCATTGGAGAAAGGAAGGAAAAGAAAGAAAAGGGATAAAAGGTCAAGCAATGAAGAGTTAGATCAAGTGGCTAACGTGGGATTGCTTGCAAGTATCAAGTTGCATGTATGATTTCCTTGCTAGTTTTTGCATGCATGGTATATGCATGTGTGTATTTGGTTCTCTTTCTGTCATTGGCATGGGTTTTTAAAGGTGTGACAATGGTTCTCAACCTTGCCTTTCCATTTCCAGATAGCCATGGTGTGATGGGGTTCTTTTACTTGGTTGTTCTAGATTGTCGGATGGTTTCAAAACTGAGTGGGGTGGTCTCAGGAAAATTCCCAAAGGCCTAGGAATCCCTTGAATGGTAAATGGTGGGATACATGGTAAAGCTTAAGGGTGGAGATGGGAAAATTCCTCATGGTTTAGGTGGAGAAATATGGAGGCATCCATGCTTGTTTAGGGCCTAGTGATCCCTTGACTGGTATATGGTGGGATTGTGACAAATATTGTAGTGTATGTTTATTGCTTGGCCTAGGAATCCCTTGACCAATAATGGTGGGATACACAATAAAGCCAGGATGTACATATGAGGGTTTTAGGCCTAGGAATCCCTTGACCAGTAATGACAAGATACACAGTAAAGCTTGAGGATGCCCTAGTTGTTTTTTTGTGAGTCCCACGTTCATGCTTGGAATATGGCACATGGGTGATTGGCTGAAAGAAAGATTTGGTTCAACCTCATCTATGGTCGGGTGGTACGTGGAAGTCCCCGACTTAGTTGGATTTTGCATATGTTAATAAGAGCTAATTTTCTCTTATATTTGATGAGTAAATGTGATTGTTATTATTTTCTTTTGGTGGTTACTCTATCATTGTTATTATGTTGGTTATGAGCATGGTTTTAGGGCAAATTTGAGTTATGGATCTCATAATGTTTTGGTTAGTAAATGAATTCTTAATTAATGTATGACCTAATAGATGATATTACAACTATTATGAGAGGGCATCAAACATTATTGATGATTCTTATATAAGTACGAGATCCCTATGTTCATATATCTTGTTATGACCTGTAGATTACATGTTCATGATGTGTTTGACAAAATTCTTGTCATGGCTAGGCATGGTTAGGTCAAATTATTGTCTAAGATTTGTGTTGTCATTCATGGTTCTAAAATGTTTTAATAAGTTTTGGGCAGAGGCCTGGAGCCTAGCCTGAAAAAGTGACTTAAATATTGCTATTGTAGGCACAAAACTAGGTGAAAAAGACAACAGTCACTCCCTTGTAGGCATCATGCATGCATCTGGAGGGTTTTAGTCGAAATTAGGAAGTGTTTTTCCAGTGTTTGGGAGATCAGTGCACATAAATAAAGCCTTATCTCAAGGCTCGGGTACATGGAAGGGTGGTTTAGCCCTTGTGGGTCCTATATCACTCGAGGGAAGTCATCAAGGTTTTGTTTTATCGATTTCACTTCCTTAAGATGATCTAGGAGGTTGAATCATATCATGGTAACTCTTCGGCACATGTTTACCCTGAAAGGCAGGTAACTTGGGTAAATGTGGGAGGAGGGTGTTATAGAGTGGTATCAGAGAAATGGTTCACCCCTTGGACTGGATGGGCAGAATGTGATTGTCGTGCATGCATGTTTGTTGTACATGTTCTTGTTATGTCTACATGATGATGGTCATTGTTACAGTTGTGTTTCCATGTGGAATTTGATGATGTTGTTGTTGGAATGTGGTTGTTATGAATGTGTGTCGACTGTATGTTTACATGTTATGCATGTCAGTGTCTATATGTTGTTGTGTATATATTATTATGGGCATGGTTGTCATGTATAAGGTCATGATATACAACTGCTATTGTCATGCATGGAAACTAGATAATGATTGAGATGACGTTGATATATTGTTATGATTACAAATATACATGTATCATGCTAATCTGGTTGACCTTGCAGACGAGATATCCTCCCCTGAACTATATTGAGGTATGTTGATTATGTTTATATTTTGGTTTAGCCGACATGGTATACTTGCAGGAAGAAGAGAAATATGACTAGAAAGATGGTAGACTATAGTTCACGAGATTCTCCCTAAAAATTAGATGAGCACCATGGTGATGAGTACTCCCCTCACATATCAGACACATTGAGAATTTTGAAGGAAGAAATAAGGAGTTGCAAAGCAGATAATGACATAATCATTCAATCACAAGAGAGGCTTTCTAGGGCACAGGAGAAACAAATAAAGTTTATTGCAGTCATCCTTCAGAGTTTGTCAGACTTGCAAAGACAAGGATCGCTTCAGATCAGTCATGGATAGGAGGACAAGTCTAATGGACCCTATGGTAGCAGATCTCATGATGGACACAGGTTGGATAGGGATGATACCGACAGGGATGGAATATTCTTGGACACACTTGAAAGGAGAAGTAGTGGACATGGGCATTATTCTAGTTCTGGTTTAGACAGGTATCATGGCCATCATCGCTATCATCCTTACAAGAGGAGGGATAAGAGATATTTTCTAGATGAGTTTAAGAAATCCAAGCCACCTACATTTGATGGAGAAATGAAGAAGTCATAGGATGCAGAAGGTTGGTTACCTAGGATGAATAGGTTCTTCATATTGCATGATTATTTAGAGATCATGAAGGCCAAAATAACTAAGGTAAAAAAAATATTTGGTGGGAAGATGTGAAGAATGTCAGAGGAATTCGGGAAGAGGAGTTGACTTGGGAGGAAGTTTGAAATAATTGTCAAGAAGAAATATTTATCAGAGAGATACTATGATGATTGGAAAAACGAGTTATATGAGTTGAAGATGGGGTTTATGACTGATTAGGAGTATACTAGCAGATTCTTGGAGCTATTGAGGTATGTTCCTTATCATAAAGAGAAGAAAGTGAAGATCTAGAGATTCATCAGTGGGTTTCCGGTAGCATTCAAAGACAAGATTGAGTTTGATGAGTCTAGATTGTTGGAGGAAGCCATCATAAAATTGAAACACTGTTATGAGCAATCAAAATGTAAGACAAAGTCTCAATAAGGTTGAAAAGAGAAAGAAAAGAATAAATGTAAGTGGCAGTTGAAGCGAACAAGACCTCAAGATGTAGGTGAGAAGGAAAATTTTGTTCGTTACAAGAAGTTTAATGTAGTTGGACAAGGACATGGATCACAACCTGGAGGGAAGAAAAAGAAAGGTGAGGGTAAAGGACAGTTGCAATGTTGGATATGTGGGAAGGAGCATTTCAGGAAGGATTTTACATCGTATCATGGTGGTAGTCCTGAAATATACAATGATCAGGAGGTTCAGACAATTGGGGATGTTGGGCAAAGCATTCCTTGGATGTATGCAACATTAGATAACAGGCAACTGGATCAACATGCATCTATTATTGAGATGTACGGTAAGCTTTGTGATCAAGTTGTTTATATTTTTATTGATTTGAGATCTAATTATAGTTATGTTAACCCTGACGTGGTGGATAAGTGTGGTTTGAGAAAAGAAATGCATGCAAAATATTGGTTAGTGTAGTTGGATACAAGTACAAAGAAAAGAATTCATCATTGGGTAAGAGCTTGTGCATTTGAGTTGAATGGTATGCCTACATCAGCGCACTTGAATGTACTTCTGTTAGAATCATATAATATGCTTATGGGTGTGGATTGGTTGTATATTCATAGGACTAAGGTGGATTGTTACGCTAAGGCTATTGAGTGCTTGGATGACAATGGGAACAGATAATATTACAGGGTAAGAAGAAGGAAACATCCGTTATAATGGTCACAACTATATAGGAAAAGCACAATCATAGGAAAGGGTGTGTGTTATTTGTAGTGCATATTTCTAGTGATAAAGGTAAGGATGTTGAGGATGAAAAAGTCTTGAATAGGTATATGGTTTTATAGCAGTTTTAGGATGTATTTCCAATAGAGATATCCAGATTTATGCCTCATAGATAAGTGGAATTTTCTATTAAGTTGGTATCAGGGGCAACACCAACATCGAAGTCACCATATAGGATGAGAACTCAAGAGTTAGTGGAATTGAGGTTGCAGTTTAAGGAAATTTTTGACAAGGGGTAGATTAGGCCAAGTGTGTCACCTTGGGGTGCACTAGTTTTTTTTGTGAAGAAGAAGGATGGTACTCACAGGTGAGCTGAAAACAAGGAGGAAAAAACCAAATTTCAGAGAGAGAAATAGTATCACTCAGTCATTGCACATGTCCTTCTCAGAAACAAGGATGCATCTCACCTGCTACACATGGGAGGTGCGATGCATACTGGTTTCCAGTTACAGATAGTGCGATGGGCTAGGGAGTGAAACTGAGTTGGGTTTTTGCTCAAAATTTGCAGCTAAGTTTAGAGATTTAAGTTGAGCCATGATGGACAGTAAAAACAAAGTACAGGGGTATGATCTTAGGAGGTTATTGAGCTACCACAAGGGCCTTTATAACACTTGTAAGTTAGATGTTCAGTTCATAAACCAACCTGGAGATTGACTGAAGCAACATTCATCTACTTTGCAATTGCATAGAAAGAGAAATTCAAAGGCTATTTGGGTAACTTTAGGCTCCGTCTGTAGTTTATAAAGCAAACAACACTAACAAACAAACAAACTATTTGATCCCTAGTGTAGTTGCCATTTTTTTCTAGGAAAACTAGTGTCTTTTCGATCTGCTAGTCCCACTAAGATGGGTAGCTATCTTAGAAACAAACAATCAAAGCAATTTGTGATTTCCTTTATGTATGATAGATAAGATAGAAGAAAAGGGGACCAACCTGGATCTTCCACTTGATTCCTTGCTTGATTTCTCTCTCCCTTGATGGAACTTGCAACTCCTCTCCTACTTGTCCCGCTTTAGAGAATACCTGTAGAGACAAAGTGACAAAACACCATCAAAGCATCTCGATCTATAATATCATAAACAATGCAGAATCATAAATACATTGACCATACGATTGCATTCACAAATAACAAGATTCACAAATACACGATTATATGGAGGAAAAATCAAAGAACTTTATTAATAGTAGAAGAGAGGATTACAACCCAGCTGTCTGATCCAGCATCATCCTCCCAACATCAAAGCCCTCTTCACCTCATGAAAAGCAAGATCACCCAACAACACAATGCTTCTTCTCAAAGAAAAACTAACAACACTTCTTTACAAATTACAAAATTTCAGCCCCTTTTAGATCTCTCGGATGAGGGATCCATTTATAGATGTTTGCATAGGTGTGAGTCATCTTCGGGTTTTTGATTAGTGTCATTCCACTTGTAGTTCTTAGTTCCACTTGGAGATTTCTTGGATCTCTTACTCATCCTTGGGCGAATTCAGAGAGGCAAGTGTCATAGAGGAAGTTTCTAGAAGATTCCATGAGCATCCACTTAGCAAACTATCTCAGACATTTGTCCATTCTCTCTCATCACACCCCACAAAAGGCTTCTTCAGTATGCATCACACTTGGCTAGTGTAGGATTCAATATGCATGACACCTTGACTAAGGAGTAGTCAGTATGGTCCAGTTTTGGCGAGTTCTGAGTGGTTTTTCAAGTGGAACTTCTGAGAAATGATGTAATCAGTTGACCATGATCTTTTAGGGTATGAAACAACACTTTTAGGGGTTAAATATCCCTTGGTTTATCGACATATGTGATTGGGGTTGAAGTTCCCAAATATGTCTATAACAGATAGCTAAAGTGCAATTTTCTTGGAAAAGAACCTTGCTTACCATTCAAAGACAAAGCACATTGATGTTTAGTATCACTTTGTGAGGGATATGATAGAAGAAGAAAAGGTGTTGCTGGTAAAGGTGGACACTTTGAAGAATATTGCAGATGCATTGATAAAATCTATGAGCTCTGAGAAGTTCTCTTGGTGCAGAGAAACAATGGGCATTGCAGGGCTGGATAAATAACTATGCTCTCTTGTGGCCCCATGTGGAAAGAAAACAACAAGTGGGAGATTGTTGGGTTATGATAGAGAGGCGACGGAGCCCCCCCTTCATTCTACCGATGCACAACGTGGGGGGTCACACAGGGTTTGAGAGGGGTGGTAGCCCCCCTCTATTGGGTGCAGGGCAACACCCCGAGAAATTTTTTTTTAGACCCTATATTAGGTTGGTGAACCTGCCTATGTTTTTTTGCATGGTTTTCACACATGGTTTTGGGCGCAATGGTTTTTCGGTCCATTATATTTTGTAGATACGTCAAGGGAACTACGGTTATGTTCTAATCCAGGGTTAATGGATTGGGGTTTATTGATGCTTTGGCATGTATATATGTATTATAACATTGAAAGAAACGTAATGAAAAATCAATCTGGTAGTCTCGATTTTGGGATCTAGGGGAAAATCTTTGTGTATATGTGTTTTATGTGTTATGCTCTTGCCATTATTTATTTTTTGTTTTTAGAATTCATATGTGGGTAATTTCTGTCTGGGGCTAAAACCTACAAAAATGATACCGGGTTTTTCCTTTGTCGGACTCGTTAAAATTTAACGACATTAGATTTGTCACCATGACGAACGTGAGCTTCTCCTTCCTAGGGGTCATTAATCTTACTAGGTCTGATTCATCTGAAGGATGGACTTATATTACAAGCATATGCTATCCCCTTTAAGCTTGTGATTAAAAATAATTTGGGTACCTACCAGAAATGGTGGGGGAAAATGGAAAATTTTTACTAGTTGTTTTGGTAGCTTGTCACTTTTGAACATGACACTCTTTTGCTTCGTGTCAGGTTGGGATATCCTCACTTCATCATTGAATTTCCTAGATTTTGGTCTTCCACTTCTTGTCTTTCCATTTGATCTTTGCCACGTCATCATGACCTTCGATCCTATGGATCCAAAGAGATGCCAAACTCCGAAGTCGTGTCGCTAATATGTTAAAGAGTTAATCTTTCTGTAGTTTACACTCATTCCTGATTCTCTCTATCATACATAATCATTACATCCCATTGTGTCGCATTGATGATGTGGGATACATCATGGAACTCCTTCAACAAGGTAACTTCCTGTTGATTTCAGTTCATTATCCAGGAAGTTGATTGAGAGACTCCTTTCCAGTACCTTAGAGCTTGCATGCCCTAATGGAAAGTTCTTTGTACTCAATGACAAGTTCTCATCATTGGATTTCGATCGAATGACTTCACAGGTGTTCAACTTCAGTTCCTTATTCACACTTTGTGAATTTTGCTGCTGGTACCTTGAGATCCATTGTCATTATTGGTGGTTTCTCTCGTGCTTGTTAACGGTTCACATCATTGACCAATAATCAAGTGACTTTCTATCATGTTTGACTTCGATACACCTATTCGCATGCTATAATTTGTACTTTGATCAGGTCGTGTTGGAGTGCAAGACCCCGGGCTCAGATACAAAAGTCCAAGTTGCAAGGCGATGTGACATGATCATGCTTATATGCATGTCTCTTTCATATGGATGGTTATGACCATACCATGAGTCTGTTATATGTGATCCTTATCATTAATGGATGGCTACAACCATACCTTAGGTTAGATATGATCCTTATTACGGGATGGCTGTGCCCATACCTTGGATTCATTTACATGATCTTTTCCTGGATGGCTGTTCCTGTACCTTGTATCCATTAACATGATATTTTCCTGGATGGTTGCATCCATATCACGATTCATGTATCTTTTATTAGAGATTTCAGTGATGTATATGTATCTATTCTTGCTTTCAGGTTTTCCGATGATAGTTTATGGTTCCATGCATCTACTTGTAAAGCATTTCACCCCTCACTCTTGTTCGACCTTCTCGCTTTAGGGGGCATCTGTTACACAACATTTTGTCACTGTCCCTATAACCCCCATTCATCGATCCTGGAGGACCTCTATAGTGAACCTCATGTGTTTTCTTATCATGAAGAACATGTCTTTACATCACTCTTCATTTGCAGAACATTTCCCTCTTACATCATTTCCAGAGAATATCCCTTCAAACTCAGTTTAAAAGCCAACGCTATTCCTCAGTTTCTTCCTGCGCTGATCTACAAAGTTTAACACTAAGCCTAGCACCGATCAGCATTGGTATCCATCCCTTACCCATGCCAATCCTCTTTTGGATTTTTTTTTAGAATGGAGTCAAAGCTTCTAGTTCTAGAAGCTTTGTGAACGGAAGTCTGGTAAATGGTTAGTCGAGATAGAGCCGAGAGAGACTGTTTGGGCTCCTTTCTCCTATTAAAATGGAACAAACCAAAATGAATAAGACCTCTCCCATCATAATAGGATCCATATCCCCCTCTCTCAATCTATATAAAATTCTCCTTTTCCAACCTTAGCTAACTAATGAAGGAGCTTGAATAATCTGCAAAATCTTGATAGCCTTAGCCTTCTAGTTTGCATTTGTAAAGGGAGAATAAGTTTGTAGTTTGTTTGGTTTGGATAAAAGAGGAAGAAGCTTTGAGCTTATATTGTTTGAGGTGAATCATGAGATGCTAACAATGGTGCTGGAACCTAGACACGCCGAAGGAAACTTGCAACGCTAAGGTGAAGGTTGTAGTTTCCTTTTTGTCATAATAATACAATTGATATTTTGTTTCCTATATCAATTGCATATGGTATTTGGTAGCTTAAGACTCCTAAGCCTCTTAAGTAGGTTGAATATATTGTATGTTTTCATGTGTTCTTTGGTTTCATGTCTATTTGTTTTAGGTTCTTGATTGACATTAAGGAGCTGATCGCTGGAGCAAAGACACAAGGACTTCATCAAAGAAGGATAAGCAATACAAGAGATAGGATCTCATCCATTCTCAATCTAAGGGAAGTTATGTCAGATTGTATTTTTTGTGGCTAGACCCTCTCTCTTGAGCTAGAGGGATTGTCTCTGTCCACACAGAGAATATTCCTACTCCACAAACATACAAACATACAAATTTCTCTAATAACTTTTAAAACCAAATAAATGCAGAATCTAACCAACTAAGCAGAAAAACTATAAAAAATTTGTATTTTCTTTTTTGTGAAAAACATAAGCTATAAAGCTATTTTTCTCAAAAGAAAAAATGTTCAGGAAAGAGACAGCCAAACAAACATGCACAACTGTAGATCCTTGATCAATCTACAAGAAACTTCCCCAACCTAGTATTTGACAGAACTACCTGTTTATTAAGATTTGGCTGGCTAACACACTTCAAAAGAGGACTCAAAGAGTTAGTGTCTACACTAACACTCTATCTACAAGGAAATAATGCTTTATAAAGCATTGGTTTCACTCCTGGGGTGCGTTAGTGTGAAAGAAGCTCTAAAAAGGGGTTGTTAGGATCAGATCAAAAGCTGAGCACTATGAGAAGGGTGCTGAATAGTCTTGAGCAGTCAGAAACGGAATCAAGAAGTGCATGAGGGCCTGGAAGAAAGAGAGATCTGGGAACTTGCAAGGAGAAAATCGGGAACTAAGTATATTACCCAGTGGAGTCACCAATTCTGCTATAGGGATTAATGAATGGGTGATTGTGGTGGAAATACCCTCAAGGATCTTCCCAAGATCCTTGGTAGACAGATCAAAGTAGCTGGTGTTGGCACAAAGATACATGCACATATCTGTATCAATGAAATGATAATCAAAGTCAGAAGGAGGATTTTTACCTTGGATCTTGGTATGGTGTTGCTAGAGAACCCAAAGTAGCAAAGCGGAAGACCTCTCAGCCACCTCCTAGATCAATACTTGCACATAGACAAGACAAGCAGTAATATCATAGCATATAACTTTGAGAATCAATAAAAGAATACATAAGGATATCTAACTACACATATCTAAGCTACTCATAACCAACAGTGTTGCATAAACATGTAAATAAATCACAATACCAATGCCATGGAGTAGACAACACAACTGCAAGTCTATAATAATGGTAGGAAAGAGTGATTACAACCATTAGTTGCATCAAGCTTCCCGTACTGCTCCAACTCTTCTTTCTCTCTCTCTCTCTCTCTTCCTAACCTCTTGATGAACCAATGTCTAATGCAAAACTTCGATAGTCAATAGGCAACCCTTTCAATACTTTCCACCCTTTTCACGATGCCCCAAGCCTCAAATATATAGTATGAGAGGATAATCCTTTCCAATTATTTCATGAGTTCTTTTGGGAAAAAGATGTGTTGTTTCCATGATTTATTGCTCTTTCCTTGTTTGTTAGATTCTGTTAGGAAGAGCAATATCCTCAAACAGGTCGAATCTGGATGTTTCCCTGCTTTTTGGGCTGACATATGAGTGAATATAGGGATATTATTTGGTCAACCCGCTCCTTTGACCTTCAGAAACTCACCAAAGTTTACTAACGTTGCCCCCAAGACAACAAAGAGAGTTACCCTTGGGACTAACACACCTGATTCATGGCTAGGAAGATTTGTAAAGCACCTTACTAGTTCCTTGGGAGCGTTAGCTTGGAAAATAGGCTTGTGAACTTGGTCGATCTTTCAGTCATCTTTCCTTTCTCCTCTGAGATGATGAGGAGGACATTTTCCTGTATAACAACCCCCAACCTCTCTTCTTGAATGAGCTCATGTCGTGGGCATCGAGGCCACATTGGGAAGAGCACAAAATAATCCAAAGGAATAAGGGATGGGGAATGAGTAGGGGGGAGCAGAGGATGCCAAGAGGATGAGTCGGGAGGTGTAAGAAAGAGCTCGAGTGAAAGGGAGTGGATTCCAAGGATGTGACTAACAATCACAAAAAAAACTAACTCAATGTAACAAAAACCAAACCAAGAATTGGGAATGGTGAAATTGTTTTCAGTGAGACGATTTACGTGAGTAGTGGCAAACTCTAAGAATTGAGGTTGCTTGTAGTTTAAAGAAAGATAATTTATTTTTCTACAATAGGGATGAGTTTAGGATGATAATTTATGAACACAGTGCATAATTTTCAAATGGAAAGTGGCTAGGCTAGGAGTTGGTCCTTCAACTTGCAAAGTGATGATTACAACACACGCAAAGCCTTTTCCCTCTTACTTACCAATATTGGTAGATTGAGTGACATATATGATAGCTAAAATATGAAACCAACCCAAACTTTCTTTGTACATTCATTCAATCATTTCAGAAACATCGCGTAATTGATTAATAACTTCCATTTCCATCACCATTGAATGAATGCTCATAGGTGATAACTACCCCAATGTGCTCTCGCTGGGGGTGAACTCAATGCCATATCCAAGATCTTCATGGTCCAACATGTGGAAAAGCACCTCACTTTGGAAATCCATTGGATCTCTTCGATTTTGTCTTTGCCTTACGTGCCATCCTCAAGGGCTTTGTATGTTTGGTAAAGAGCTTTAGTGCATTGGGGTTTATATTCATTACACCCTAGATCCTTGTGAATCACCCTATCAAAGAAAAAAATAATGAAATTACTATAAATATACATTATATATTTCATTAACATATTGTTAATTATGTGTATCCTAGGTGGTTGGGAGGTAGGAATGGAATCGTCTCCACCTGGGTTCAATTCCTGCAAGTGACATAATGGATGTTTACAACATCAACAAAATATGCATGTTCCTCATATGAAAGATACAACCTTGTACTTATATATATTTTTGAGGGTTAGCTTAATTGGTTGAGTCTTTGTAGTTAAAGAACCTTTATTGTTGAGAGGTCATGAGCTTAATTTTATTGACACCCTTGGAGTTATGCTCTATTCATAAATACTTTTAAGATAGTTAAAAATTTTTATAAATTTTAATATAAAATAAGTGAACATTAATATTTTTAATTATTATACTTTATAAATATAGTTTAAATATAACTTTTAAAATAAATAATCCATTATTTTTAAGGGATTCATATTTAATAGAAAGACATGTTCAAACTATAAAGCATGTAACCAATCAAATAAGATGGTTGATTTCCTTAAAATTTTGTAGATACAAATATTTTACATTAATAAAATTAAATTGACTATATGTCTCAATCTAAGTAGTAAACCAAAAACAAGCATCGAAAATATGTTTGTGAGCATGTAAACTTAATGATGCTAGCTTGAAACGGCTCCATAACATGTAAACTTAATGATCCTAGCTGGAAAAATGGGAGCAAAAACAACATACCCACTCATACATACATTAGTGCATGCATAAAAACGGATGGCTAGAAAAACATGGACTGAAATTTGTGAGTATTTCTATGTTTTCTCTTAAGTCAAGTCATTAGCTATTAGTTAGAGTTAGATTTTGAAATCTAAATTAGCTAGTTAGTTAAGAGTTATATTTTGAAAGCTAAATTAGCTAGTTAGTTAAGAGTTGTATTTTGAAACTTAAATTAGCGAGTTAGAGTTATATTTTGAAATCTAAATTAACTAGTTAGAGTTATGTTGGCTACTAGTTCGAGTTATTCGTACTCATACTCAACACTAGTAGCAAGCGGGGCGGAACTACAATTATATAAAACTTGGAAAGGTGGAGAATATTTCAGGTTCGTGGAGATGGGGAGAGGAGTTGCTGTGCGAATCAAATTGAGGACACTTTATAATAATCATCATGTACATTATGGAAATTCATTAATTAGTTTCCTAGTGTCTCCACCTATCAACCTCGAGGCTCTGCCATATCCATCACACATGTTCCACTCTTTGGTATCCAGATTAATTCAGGATTATCATGATGATTCTTGAATTTTGATATGGACACCAAAGAGTCGATCATATCTGATCTGACGGAGATTACATGTTGTCAGGTGAAAATGCAAGAGTAAGACAACAATACATAAAATCCATACAAAGCGTAAATTCATACTCATACTCAACAACAAGCGGAGCGGTAGATCGAATTTAAAGGTATATGGCATATACTCACATTTCTATGATTTATGTGAATAAGAGTGGTTTTTCTATTTGTGTGCATATGTGGGGAAGATGTTTAAAACATTGAAAAAAATGTTAAATGATTTATGGGAGTAAAAGTGATTTTTCCATTTGTTTGTATGAAGGTGTTTAAAACATGTTTATAAATTATTATTATAATAAAATGATATATTTGTGTTTGTGCATATTGGAGCTACTATAAACTAAAGATCATGAAAACCATGAGGGCAAGGAACACAACTCAAAGGAGGGTTATCATTTGACCTTCCTAAGAGCTTTTTGGAGGGGTTGAATTCCCCTCCACAAAGAAAAAGCCTACTACTTTTATTAATTATAGCTTGTGTTTATGTAAATTCTTTGATGCACCCATCTAAACAAAAAGAATATAATTTTTTCTAATTACAACATTACAAAACATCAAAATAGATATTTTCTTCTACATAGGAGCAACTTTGATATTGATAATGTTTTTGCAAAATACAACATTGAAATGATATTGTTAGTATACAACCTTTCATAACAACTCACAACATAAATAAATGCACCATTCATAAAGAAAATTCATAATATATATATTTATATATAATCATAAATCCATAATGAATGACAAATATTAAAAAAAAAAACATTAATACACTATTATTATGTAAAGTAATATGAGTATGATATAATTTGGAAATATAATATAATAACAATTAAATTTATGAGTCTCTTGATTAACCATTAAGGAAGGGGGACATACTTTTTTTGCCCCTATCATCAAAGTTCACTTTGATTTAGTCTTCATGTTAAATCAAGAAATATATATATATATATATATATATATATATGAGAGAGGGGCAAGCTTTTGTAAGAAGAAATTCGCTGCAAGACCAAAAAATAAACAATATATTAGCTATCACAAAAAAGAATATTGTGTATCAAGAAGACCACCCATGAGCTAAAATTCCTTCTCCTTTACATAAATGTTGTATCTAGTTATATCTATCATCATTTACCTAAAGGTTGTACTTAGTTATATGTTATTTTGAAATTAAAATTATTTCTCTCATCATGCATACCACATTGGCATTGATTCTTCAGAGGAGTTACCACTCCCTTTCTCCTCCAATCAATAAATAGACCTTCGAAAGTTCTTCGAGTTTTGGTACTTGAATGACCCACTCTTCACTCTCAGGTGATTCTCCATTTATTTTAGCATTTTTGAATTACTCACACTAAAATATTTATGGATGACATTTCAAGATATAGATAAAGTATAACCACAACTTGAAATATCAAGCATATACCTTTATATATTTTAATTTTTAATAAAATAAATATTTTATTACTTGTTTTATTATAATTTTAGTAAATTACAATTTTATAAAACATTATTGATATGATATTAAAATACTATATTTTTTCAACTATATACATTTTATATATTTTAATTTTTAATAAAATAAATATTTTATTACTTATATTATTATATTTTAGTAAATTATTATTTTATAATACATTATTGATATGTTATTAAAAAACTATATGTTTTACATGTTTTAAGGTTAAAGTTGTGTTTTTAATAATATATGATTATTATTATTTAAAATTTTATTTAAATAGTTTTTAAAATGTTTTGTTTTATAATATTTAATGATATAATTTTTAAATATTGGTTTAATTATATTTGAAATTTCAATTAAATAAATACTACATTTTTTTTAATTATATGTTTTTTTTGGTAGGTAAGCACTCAAGGGGATTTGAACCAGTGACCTATTTCAAGTAGTGCCTTAACAGTACACCTATTCACCGTCAATCCAAAGCCCCGTGAGCTTTTTTTTTATTATATGTTATTAGGATTATGTTTTAATAATTAAAAGTGTTTTATAAATATAATAATATATTATTGATTTGCTTTTATCTTAATTTATTTTTTAATTGTAAAATGTATGCTAAAATGAAAAAATATTAAATTAATATAATCAACCACATCCAAGCATTAAGAAGGATTTGATTTCTTGAGATGAAAATCTCTTTTAGAGTAAAAAGAGATTTGATCTCTCTCCACTCTTCATAGTTCATGAGTTAAAATGGATCTAGCCTAGTCTAATTTCACCCTTTAAATATGCTATATTCCTCATGAATACCATGGTTTTTCAAGACCATTAGTAATTTTTGTTTTTATTATTATAGGTTTATTTTTATTTTTATTTTTTATTTTATTTTGACTATAAAATATAAAATGTTTACATTACATTAATCTTTTTATTTAATTTTTATTATAGCATATTTAACATACTAAGTTAAATATCCACCCTCAAAACAAATATATATTTATTACAACAACAAATATTATAATTTATTTTATTTTATTATTATGATTTAATAAATAAAATAATTCATTTTATTTTATTATTATGATTTCATAATTAAATGTGAATGATAAATATAATACCATAGTTGTATTTTTTTAATACATTTAATAATAATACATGTTAATAGTCAACAATTATATATTTGGTCAAATTATATTGGCTTATTTCATTAATTAATATAGTTTAAAAATTTATATATATATATATATATATATATATATAATTTAAAATTTAAAATAATATTTAATAATTATAGGTGTATATATATATATGAATGAATATTTCAGTTTATTTTATAGTAAGCTCATATATATATATATTTAAATAATAAAAAAATTAAATTATTTTAATGTTTTGAAGTTAACGTTATGGTTTAAATTAATTAAAAAACACTAAATAGAAAGCTCCTCCTGGTTTGGAGATGTAAAATCTCTACTAACAGGGTCAATCACGTGAAGGTGAGAGCTTATATGACCCCAAAAATGTTCCATCATTGGCATGGGACTAACCACTGATGCGCACCCACACAATCCATTGCCAATGAGGTACAATCACTCACATGCATACATGCACACAACAAACAAAGGGTGCACACAAACATACACATACCCAAAGACATTACACATATTGACTCACAAAGTGACATGTTCACATGCACCAAATTTATTATGCTTATTATGAATTTTAGAATTAACATTAGATTATGCATGTGATGAAGATTGAATAAAGATATTATGATGTTTACAATTTCATTTATTTTATAAGTTAATTAATAAGTTATGAAAATGGAGAAATATTTATTTTCTTTATTATTTTTAAAACAATAATTATCGTTAGCAAAATTTTAGAATTAATATTTTTTCCACATATTATTAAATTTTAGTATTATGAAAAAGAAAATTATAAATTATTAAAATTAATAAATTCTTAAATAAAATTAATTGAATTTATTTATTGTATTGATTTTAAAATCAAATAATTAATTGATATGTATTATTACAAATTCATGATATTATAAATGTCATGTTATTGTTTCTTCTTTTATAAGGAATTTGAACCTTGAGTCTCATGGTTTGCATAATATTTTATGTACTTGGAAGGCTAATATTATTTATATATAGAAATAATGATAGTATATTTATAATCAATTATTTATATATATATATATATATATATATATATATATATATCTATCTATCTATATATATATATATATATATATATTCATACAAACAACACTCATATATCTACAAGTAAATAATATATATACAAATATAACAAGGAAATATTCATACCAATATAGAGAATACATTCATACCCATACAATGAATGCAATTATGCAAGACACATACAAGTATAGCAAAGAATAGATTCATACACATAAAAAGAATACAATTAAGCAAGACACATACAAATGTAGCATAGGATGGATTCATACACACATAAAGGACATATTGATACACATATAAAGAATACAAGTAAGCAATGCACACACAAATACAACAAATGATAGATTCATATAAATACAAAGAATAGATGTAAATAATATACACACAATTATAGCAAAGAACACAATGATACATGTACAAGTAAACAATATCCATACACTAGAATACTCAAAAAGTACACATAGAATACCTAAAAGCACTCAAGATAATACAAGCAAATATTCAAAAAAATATTTATGTACACACAAACAATAAAACCACCACTCTAACACTCAAGGCATAGTCAAACAATACACTCATATACATACAAATAAGTAATGAAAGAATACTAAAAAATATGCAAAATGAGACATTCATAAACATAGAAGAATACACACTCCAAAGAAGTAAATACAAGTAATGGAAACACTCTATCTCAATAATACATTAACACACATTACATAGAAGGAGATGCCCTATTCATTGATACATACCAAAACAAAAATCTTAACAAATAAATTCTAACTACCTAAATGCAACTAATAAAAACACTATCTCAATTCTAAAAACAATACATTCATATACATACAAAATAAAAATCCAAAACATACATTGTAACCCAAACACATTCATATATATAAAAATAAGCATTCAATAATATATTTATTGTATATAAATAATAAAACCAATACACAAACATTTAGATATTTTAAATTTATACAAATAATTAATAAAAAATATTTAAAGATTTACAAACACAAACACTCTAATTAAATTTTTACAAACACAAACACTCTAAATAATATATGAGTATTTAATATAAATTTATAAAAATATTAAATTATATATATATATATGAGAAAAGAAGGTAAAAATAATAATATAAATATCCTAATAACATACTTATAATAAAAAAATATAATTAAAATAAAAAAATCAAAATCAAAACTCAAAAAAAAATAGAAATTAAAAAATAGAAATAAAGTTAGGTTATAATTGTTATATAATTTATGTGAATGATTTTCATTTTGTGTGTATGTGGGGAAGAAGTTTAAAACATTGAAAAAATGTTAAGTGATTTATGTGAATAAAGGTGATTTTGCCATTTGTTTGTGTATGTGGGGAAGATGCTTAAAACATTGAAAAAATGTTAAATGATTGATGTGAATAAAGCTGATTTTTCCATTTGTGTGTGTATGTGGGGAAGATGTTTAAAACATTGAAAAAATGTTAAATGATTTATGTGACTAAAGGTGATTTTTCCATTTGTGTGTATGTTGGGAAGACGTTTAAAACGTGTTTATACATTATTATTATTATAATAAAAGGATATATGTGTGTTTGTGCATATTGGAGTTGATATAAACTAAAGATCATGAAAACATGAGCACAAGGAACACAACTCAAAGGAGGGTTACCATTTAACCCTCCTAAGAGCCTTTTGGAGGGGTTGAATGCCCCTCCACAAAAAAACAAGCCTACTCCTTTTATTAATGATAGTTTATGTTCATGTACATTTTTTGATGGGCCCATCTAAACAAAAAAAAATACACGTTTTTCTAATTACATCATTACAAAAAGTAAAAATAGATAATGTCTTCGAAGGCAGAGGCACCTTTGGTATTGAAAATTTTCTGCAATATACATACTGTTAATATACAAACTTTTCATGACAACTTGTAACATAATTAAATGCACCATTCCTAAAGAAAATCTATAACATATATATTTATATATAATCATAAAGCCATAATGCATGACAAATATTCAATCATAATAAGTATTTATTTTTGAAATTCTAACTAGAAAACACAAATTCTTGGTAAATATATTTATTTTCTCTTCATTTACTAGATTGCAAAATTTAATAAAAAATAGATAACACAGATGCTGGTAACAATATTTTTTTTCTCTTGGGAAAAATAAATGTTACATTGCAAAATTAATAAAAATAAATAAACATTGAAAGAGAAAACACGTTGCTGATATAATTAATAAAACTACGTAATTAATAACAGATGAGAGGAAAAAGGATTTTTGAAAACACGTTGCTGATATAATTAATAAAACTAAAGTAATTAATGAATTGTTGTATTAAACAGAAAGTTGAGTCTAAATAGAATTGAATTGGATCTGTAATAGAATTGTTAAGCCCTACCGCTGGAATTTCTAAGGTTTCATCGATCAGTGACTTTTGAATTGCACAATCAAGAGAGAGGGCTTGGTCTTTGTCATGAATGTGTAGATCTCGCTCTATAAGGTTTTCCTTCGCTTAATATAGCCACGCATAATATGCTTCATGGGGTTAATATCTACCAAACCTCCTAGTTTAAGCAACTTATGCAACTCTTATGGATATGGGACAATTGGCTGCACTAGAATGAAATGAGAAAAGGAGGAGCTCAATTGGGGGTTTGGAGAGACCAATGCTGTAACAAACAACCCAGCCAAGAAATGAAAAAAAGGAGGAGTTCAATTAGGCAGACCAATGCTGTAACAAATTATAACAACGCAACCATGAAATGGGAAAAGGAGAAGCTCAGTTTGGTGACCAATTGGATGCTCTAACAAATAATGCAACCATGAAAAGGAGGAGACCAATTGGGTGTTTGGAGAGACCAATGCTGTCAATAGCCAAAAAGATTGATGGGCGACCTGACCTGCTACATGTAAAACCACCTAACCATCTAATACTTATGTTAACACAGACCGACACAGAGGACTAAAACTGACTCAATTGGAAAAACTATTCTGCAATCTACATTATCTCTTATTGGTAAACTGCACCAAGAAATAGAGGGGCATTGTACTAACCTTGCTATACTTCATTTTCTATTGAAACTTTGCAAACCCCTCATTCCCTGCTGCAAAAGCACTGGAAACGCCTGCTCTAGCTCCTATATATAAAATCCCAACTCATCAGAAAAAGGGTCGAAAATGAATCTAAAATTAATTCAAGAAAATATTGCATTACACTCACTCACTCTGAATGCATTATTTGTCGATCAATTTGGCGCTTCAACCACCAGTGCATATTCTAATCCACTGGGACTTTCTCTCTCAATTAACAGACATACACAAAACAAACCTTTATACACTACACATGACACAACCACAACTAGACTACACAGGACATTGATGCATACAACAACACTACACAGAACATAACATTTATGGAGCACTCCATAAGACATATAACTTTACATCAGAGTCTGCTTGAGAGAGAAAGAACACCGATGTTTTACCTATAGATTCAACAGATAAAACAATTTGTGAGGAGGTTACATAAAATCAGTCAATCGCCTACTGCCTTTCCCTGGTTCACCAACAGAAAGATAGACAAACAAATTAGAGGGAACATAAAATTACCCTCTCGATGAATTTCGATCACCTCCTCTTCGTTGGTGGAAGCAGAATTTCCTCCTCTCATTCTTTGTTCATTGCAATCATCGATCCCTCTCACACACACCAGTATATAATGACTATGGCATGCGTCGCTTTTATGCTTGCTTTTTTGGACCGTATTCAACTTTAACCTAACCAATATTTTTATTACTAATCTTTTAACTCACTATTACTATTTTATAATTTGCGATATTGCTGTAGTTTTTTTGACTTGCTGGATTTTTCAGTTCTTTGTTGGCAACCACAGTACTAAGTCTGAAACAGGGTGCCATTCTACATTCTTATACACCGGCCCACCCATGTGTATATTCTAATGTGTGCAATTCAGCCGCAGGAAAAACAGAATAAACTCCCAATAAGCATTTAGTGTACCAACTCTTCAAGCATTGTACATTGGGTGTCAACTAAATTTTCTTCCATTCCATGTATTCTGTTGGGTTGTAGTTTCTTTAGATTCAGTTGTAATTCAGGGGAAATAAAAATTATTTCTCATATAGAGAAATTACTCGATCTTGATCTCAATCTCGATCTAGAGCATTGGACTCTCTAAAGACTCAGACGGTCATAAGCATGAATATCTCTCTCTCAAGAATCTAACTCTTTTGGGGTTTATATATTACTCAAGGTTTCATAATCTGGATCTCAATAAATGTTAGAAAATTATATATTACGGAGCAATGGAACACATAAAATATTGTAGAAATATAAACATAGAAAAACTCATAGAACAAGAGAGACACAGATATATGTGGTTCACCTAGTTTGGGTTACGTCCACGGAGAAACAACCAGTCCTTCCATTTATATTATCCAGCAAACTAAAGATATACAACCTAAAGCAGATCCGCTGTAACACCCTCTTCGCTCTCAATCTCCTCTCTCTTTCTCACTCAGAATACAGATCTACATAGATGCAATACAATTCCCTCATATATAGTGAGGGGTTGCCTTCTAGGGAAAAAAAACCCTAAATTAAACATAACTTCTACCATCAGATCTCCGCCTAATGAACGACCTAGATTGACTAGAAATTAATATACTTTTACAAGGCAATTTTACATCTATTCTTAGCTTCGGGGGCACTGCCCCCGAAACTCCCCGCCAGGGGGGACCTCCCTAAAGGTTGTAGCCACCCCCCCTGGACCCACCCTGCAGCGAATATTTTTTTGAACTGGGGTCCAATGTGGCGATACCTTTGAATACAAAAGATAATCAGGCTCCACACCCAACAATCTCCCACTTGGAGACTGATTATAGCAACTCCACCGCTGCTTCATTTGCTAGACAATGACTCCTCTTTGGTGCTAGCTGTTTCTCATCTTCTTCATCATACTTGAAGACCAATTGAAACTGAGCATATTCTCATTCTCTCCATGGTTACAAATTTTGTTAGCATATCTGCAGGATTCTGGCTAGTGTGTATCCTTTCCAGCTTCAACCCTCCATCTTCCAACACTAACCGTATGAGATGGTACTTGAGCTGTATGTGTTTAGTCCTAGAATGAAATTCTGAGTTCTTTGCAAGATGAATGGCACTTTGGCTATCAATGTATAACGTGCCCATATCATGCTCCTTACCCAATTCACCCATAAACCTTTGTAACCAAATCATTTCTTTACTAGCCTCTGTAGCAGCAACATACTCTGCTTCTGTTGTTGAAAGTGCAACAACACTTTGGATTTTTGAAACCCAATTGACAGCTATTCCACCTATAGTAAATACATATCCTGTAGTGCTCCTCCTATTATCTCTGTCACCTGCCATATCTGCATCAACATATCCCTGTAGAGAAATGTTTGAACCACCAAATCCTAGTGCTTGATTTGTGGTACCTTTCAAATATCTAAGAATCCATTTTACTGCCATCCAATGTTCCTTTCCTGGATTGTTCATGTACCTACTTACAACTCCCACTGCATGTGCAATATCAGGCCTTGTGCAGACCATTTCATACATTAAGCTTCCAACTGCTAATGCATATGGAACTTTAGACATATAATCCATGTCTTCTTGGGTCTTTGGGCACATTTCCTTAATAATTTTGAAATGGCTAGCAAAAGGTGTACTACCTGGTTTTGCATTGTGCATATTAAATCTTTTCAACACCTTTTGTATGTACTCATTCTGAGATAATGTTAATTTGTGATTTTTCCTGTTTCTAGTTATTCTCATACCAAGGATTTGTTTTGCAGCTCCCAAATCCTTCATTGCAAATGAATCTGCCAATTTTCTTTTGAGCACATTTATTTCCTGCATGTTAGACCCTGCAACATGCATGTCATCTACATACAATAACAATATAATATAGCTGCCATCATTTTTCCTTTTCAGATAAACACAATGATCAAAGTGACATCTAGTATAACCTTGTTCAGACATAAACTTGTCAAATTTTAGATACCACTGCCTTGGAGCTTGTTTTAAGCCATACAAGCTCTTCTTCAACCTGCACAATAGTTTCTCCTTCCCTTTTACCTCATATCCTTCTGGCTGCTGCATATATATCTCTTCTTCCAAATCCCCATGGAGAAAGGATGTGTTTACATCTAACTGCTCAAGATGAAAATCTTCAGCTGCTACTAGACTTAGAATAGTTCTGATTGAAGTCATTTTAACAACAGGAGAAAATATTTCATCAAAATCAATACCTTTCTTCTGTGTAAACCCCTTCACCACAAGTCTAGCTTTGTACTTTTGTTTTCCTCCATCTTCTTGCTTCAGCCTGTAAACCCATTTATTCTGCAATGTAGTTTTACCTGCAGGCAACCTGACTAAGTCCCAAGTCTGGTTATGCATTAAGGAGTCCATCTCTTCTTCCATTGCTAGCTCCCACTTCTTCCTACTTTCAACCTACATTGCTTCTTCATAACATTCAGGTTCACTAGAATCAGTCAACAATAAATAATATAATGAAGGAGAGTATCGTTCAGGGGGTCTACTTATCCTGGTAGATCTTATAACACCACTTTCAGGTGTTTGGGGTGCTTGTTGCTGTTGTGGTGGTTAATGTTGTTGTGGTTGTTGATTATTATTATTTTCAGGCACCTTTACTTTTTGAGTGATCTCATCAAGAATTGTGTATTCCTTGTTTTCTTTTTCCTGTTTCTTTTCCTGCAACTGATTCTTATACAAGACCTTTTCATAGAATATTACATCTCTGCTCCTAATGATTTTGTGATTTTCATAATCATATAAGCGATAACCAAAATCATTAACACCATATCCAATAAAGGTACATTTCTTTGATTTTGCCTCAAGCTTTGTTCTATTTTCTTTATTAATATGGACAAAGGCCTCACAACCAAAAGGCTTTAAAAAGGAGTAGTTTACCTTTTTACCTATCCATGCTTCCTCTGGAACACCACCATCCAAGGAACTTGAAGGCTATCTGTTTATTAGATAAACAATAGTATCTACAACATCTGCCCAAAATTGTAAAGACAATCCTGCATGCAATCTCATTCACCTTGCACACTCCATGATTGTTCTGTTCCTCCTTTCTGACACACCATTTTCTTGTGGTGTTCTTGGAACTGTATTCTCTCTGCGAATTCCATGCTCTGAATAGTACCTATCAAACTCGTTGCTGCAATATTCACCTCCATTGTCTGATCTGAGACACTTCAATTTCTTTCTTGTCTCAATCTCAACCAAAGCTTTCCATTTCTTGAAAGTATCAAATACATCAGATTTATTCTTAATACAATAAATCCAAGTTTTTCTAGTTGCATCATCAATAAAAGTAACATAATAACAAGAGCCACTGAAAGATGATACCTGAGCAGGTCCCCATACATCTGTATGCACAAGCTCTAATTTTTTGCTCTTCTTTTCTTTCCCAATTGTTACAGGGAAAAGTGTCTATTTAGAATTGCTCTATCCCACTAAGGTGTGACAGCTGCCTTAGAAACATTAGAGAAAAACTACTTTTGTTTTTCCTTTATGAATTATAGATAGAGAGGAACATGAAGACTAACCTCTGTCTTGCGCTAATCCTTCGATTCGATCCCTCTCTTCTTTGATAGTCCTCAGCTATCTGCTCCCTTGCACGCCCAGCTTCACAAAGTACCTGTAAGATCACAGAAGCATAGCACTATACAAAGACATGGATCTATAATCATAAACAATCTAGGATCAGATGTAAATTGACCATACAAATGTAACAAGCATCAATGATACAAAAGCATGGAGGAAAACTCAAATAGCTTTTATTGATAAACAAGAAAAGATCTAGGAGGAGTTACAACCAGTTGTTCCGACCCAGAATCAACCTCCCAGCAAAGAAGCCCCTCTTCACCTCAAACAAAGCTTAGATCACCCAACAATCTGATGTTTGTCTCTAGAAACCAACAGTAATTCCTTACAATATGCAAAATTCCAGCCTCTGGATCTCTAGGATGAGGGATCCATACATAGATATCTGTAAGGGGGATGAGTCAGCTTGTGATTTGATTAGTGTCTTCTCTCTGACAGTTCTTGCTTCCACTTGGAGACTGAGGGCCTCTTACTCATCCTTGGTCGAATTCAGTGAGGCGAGTGTCACAGGAGAAGATTCTGGAAGCTTCCATTGCCTCTCCACCTCGCGGAATGACACTGCCATTTGTCATTTCTCGCCCATTGCACCCCACAGAAGGGAATTTTGAAATGCAACGCACCCTCACAGTGTATTTAGGTGAGATGCAATGTACTTAGCCAGTGGAGCAGCTGCAATGATCCTGTTTTGACCAATTCTGAGGAGTTTCTCATGGAGAACTTCTGGGAGAAGCTGTAATCTGTTGACCTTGTTCCTTTAGGGGTTAGAACGACACTTTTAGGGACTTAGGAGCCCTTGGTTTATGGACATTTCATGCTTGGGGTTGTAGGGCACAAAAATGTCTATAACAGTTGCAACCTAAAGTATGAGGCCGTTAACCTTTTGGTATTGGGTGAAATGCTTTATTATGAGGATCCGAAGTTCTTTCAATGCTGGGAGGAGATCTGTAATAAGATACAATACAATACATTATCTTCATAATTTTTCATGACCTAGCTGAGGCGGGCATTCCCATGCTCAGCTTTATAAATTCATTTTCATGTACATAGGACAGACAATCGTCTGAGTGTAGACTGATGATTCTGATAGAGCCAACATCCTTTTTAGTGGATGATTATCTGTGCGGAAATGATGTACATTTAATGTCTTTATTTCCCTGAATATATATCGCATCCCGGATGGATGAAACTAGATCTGGGGTCTTCAATCTCGTTCGATCTTCACTCGAAGTACAAGTCGATCCATGTGAGAAATGTTCTGAATTTGAACATGGAAAGACATCGCTTGATTACCAGTCAATGATGTAAACTGTTAACAAGCGCGAGAGGAATAACCGATAATGATAATGATCCTCAAGGTACTGCAGTACAATTCACGTGGTATGAATAAAGGACTTGGCGTCGAACACCACGCAAAATCTTTCGGTCGAAGGCCATTGATGTAAACCTGTCGCCGGAAGTGAGAAACATGCCATTGAGGCATGCAAGCTTCAAAGTACTGAATGGGGTGTTCCTAGATCAACTTCTCGGATAATGAGCTGATGTCGACAAGAAGTGATCCGTCACAGGAGGGCCTTAATGAATCCCACATCAATGACACGGAATGGAGCAAATGATTTTAATGGAGGTGAAAATGATCTGGTGATATAAGGTTTAGGGTGGCGGTCATGAAAGAATGGAGTATAATGTATGGTAGTGGGTGAGACACAGGTGAATTCACTGAATGACTTCTCTTGAACATATCGGCGACACTGATGTGATGTATTGGTAGCATTAACCCCAAATGTGGATGGTATGGCGTGACCATGGTGATGTGACTGGTGAATGAAACAACCCAACCCGACTCGGACACGGAGTGGAAGTGTCATGTTCAAGAGCGACTTGCTACCCGCAAAGTTTCTTTGAGTTTTCTTCCCAATTTTTCCCCAGTCATTGCTGACCAGTACCTCTCTATTTTTGTCAAGCTTGAGGAGGATAACATATGCTTGTTCTATAATTTTCCCTTCGGGCAAACCCATCGCTATGTTTTAACGAGCCTAGCGATAGTGAAACTCGTTCTCGTCTATAGACAAGTTTGTCGCTATTAATCTTTTTAACGAGTTTAACGACAAAGATAACTCGGTCCTTTTCAATTTTAGAGAGTCTGAAAAGGAACGTAAAGGTAACTCCAAAACTCCTTTTTCGTCATCTAATCCCTTAAGTCTGAAAAAGTATAAAACAATACAGAAGGGATGAATTTTTGATACTTTTAACGAGCCAAACAAAACAAGCGCTCGATCTTTTTGTGTAATAATCCCTCAGGTCCAAAAAGATTAAAATCTAGAGGAGGGATAGCACTTCCTGTCCCTTTAACGAGCTGGAGAGGCCAATGGCTCGGAAATATTTTCATATTTTACGAGTCAGTTGAAAAGAGCTTAAAGGAGACTTGTCTTTTGAGGAACAAGTGATAAAACGGGTAGCAGCTGATTCCAGGTAAGGTTTGGAATTTTCCAATCATGGCAGTGTCACAAGGATGGCTAGTGAAATCACTCTTCGCAGTTGTTCCTCAAAATGGGTAAACAATTAAATGGAGGTGAATGATCGGCCAATGAAAAAGTGAAGGTGATGGTGCAAACACGACCAAGGCTTTAACGGCTGAAGTACTACATTCACGATGGTTATTTACCGGAAAATAGTTCATTTTTTAACGAGCTTAAACGCGGGGGGAAACATTTGCTCATGTCTTATGTTTATTTTTTAACGAGCTTGAACTATGTGCTAAAACTGCTTGATTAAATGGTCCCATTTTGATTTTACCATAAATAGCTCTGTTCTTTCAAAGATTGTACTGTATCTTTAACTGCTTCATCAAACTAGTCAGAAATGAACAATATATGCTTGAAAACGAGTTAGAACACTAATATTTTACTTTGAACTACGTAAATAAAAAGTAATGAAAAAGCGTTTTTACCTCTCATTTTACCATTTCATTTGAACTTTGGTTTGTTGGAGCTTTGGAGGTGTTTTCCCCCTTTGATTTTCATCAGCTGATTTCGGGAGATTCTGTGGACGACTCTCGGCGCTCTCTGGACCAGGTAGGAGCTAAACCTGAGCTCTTTCATTTCATGGTTTCCATTTTGCATTTTGAGTTTGATTCCTAGTTTTTCTGAGCCCCTAGGGTTTGAAAAACTCGTTCTGCTTTCAACGCACCCTTTGTGTATCGAAAGGTGCGTTGAATGTTGGCCAGTCTGAAGGGCATCTGACATGCAACGCACCCAGAGCACTGCTGTAGGTGCGATGGGCGCAGAGAAGGAATTCTGTGCACAATTTTTGATGGAAATTTTGCCTATTTCTTACCAAAATCAGGATCTAACTCTTCTCTTGTTTGTTTTTCAGAGATCTTTGGAGTAAGATGACTATTACATGGCGAGAACGTGAGCATGAAGAAGAAGACATGCTTGCCCTACATGATCCAGTTACAGTAAACGCACTGCGGAACTGTGGCTTGCTGAAGTTTTTCCGCATTTCTAGCATGAGACAACATATCAACTTACTGTAGTATTTGCTCGATGCTTGGGATCCTACCAACCAGGTTTTCCAGATCAGGGGAAAATCTATCCCCTTGACTATAGTAGACATCTATTTCTTGACTGGCTTGTCGAGGCGGGGTGCCCCCATCTCTTTATCAGGTTCGGCCCGGGGAGGCGACTCTATGAGAGATTATGTTCGCCGGTACTGCAGAGAAGGATCTCAGCCGAGTAAAGACGGCAAGATCATCATCCGTGATGTCACTGACAGGTCCCTCAGGACTATTCTGTTTACTTTTGGTAGGATGGCTGGTGGTGCGGCTCTTCATGTAGCCAACCGATCTTACATGCAGTATGCCTTGGAATGCCTCCAACCGAAGGTGTTCAACTGGTGCGACGCAGAACTTCTTGTGATGAAAGAACAGTTGACCAAGATAAAGAGCGGGAGGTTGAAGAACTTTGGGTACGGTTCTATTTTGACCGCCTTTGCCTTGGAGAAGATACCACTGATGCAGCCGCAGTATATTGCACTCGATTTACCTTCTCCTATTGAACCACGTATGCAGAGATGGGTTGACCATATGTCTAGGCATGTTGGCCAGTCTCAGATTTCATTTTCTGATACCTTCTTCAGGTGGTTTGATCATTAGGAGATGGTTTATTCCGAGTATCCATACGCTGGCATGGACTTTCGGGGTGATCCAAATTTAGTATTGCTGGATGGCGAACAGTGGGGCGCCATTGGTAAAATCTTTGACCATATTCTTGTTTATCGTTTTTCGTTTATAATGTCCTTGTGCTTTATTCTATCAAGACTTTAATCAAACTCATGTGTACATGCAGATGTTGGTCCTGTTCGTCCAGTAGTTCGCCTGAGAGTACCAGCTGCTGCCCCAGCAGGAGAGGCCGTCGGAAGGGCTATCCTTCGTGACCTCAATGTGGCCGAGACTCTCACAGCATTACATGAGCAGGTTGAGGGCCTCACTCTTGGTATTCCAGATGTGAGGACTAACGAGCTACCTTTGAGGTTACATCGGCATACTACTGGTGTGCCCAGACGATGGACTCGTCTCTTATGCATGATCGCACAGGCTGTGACTTGCTATCACGAGCATCATTAGACTAGGGTGCCCCCTAGCATTTTGAGTTTTTTGGCCATTTGACCGATTTTGTCTTGGTTACAGAACATTATGTGTAAACCATAAACAGTTATATATATTTTTGATTTTCGGAGTTTTATTTTGGTTAAGTTACATGATCCAAATGCAAACATTGATGATATGTTTCTTTTTATAAATGTTGCAAATGTCTATCTAACACATAATTTGCTAATGAGTCAGTTAATGTGTTTAAGTTTCTGGAAATGTGTTGATATTGAATAAAATCAAATTGTCTTTCCAAAATATTAACCCTTAGGAACATGCGATAAATAGCTGGGTTTCAGACGGAATATATACCATTGAGTTGTAGTATTACGAGTTGTGAGTCTAGCCTGACAATTAGTTGGCATATACCATGTGTGATGGCATCAGAGAGAAGTTCTATCAACGCGCTATATTCAGCGATGTTATTTGTTGATCGACCAATACATACCCCTCTGAAACTTACTAACTCGCCGCTTGGATCAAAAATAGCCCAGGCTGCGGAAGATAGGTTCCGCGAACTACGACTTGCTCCGTCGGCATATCCAACACATGACTCCAATAGGTTCGACATCTGCAATAAATGTAAAAAGTGGATTACTTGACCAAAATAAACACTTTAGTGAAAACAAAAACATAACAAAAGCATACAGGTTACCATTACGCATAGTAACGCTTGAGGTACAACCCATTACGAGGTTGCGCCAGTGGAATTCTGTCATAATCCATTAACTTGTAGGCTCCTTTTGCTAACACTCGTTTAACAATATAGGGGCCCATCCATAAAGACTTAAATTTACCTGCTCCCAATTTATCGGATTCTTGGTCGTAAAGCAAGACCAAGTCACCTTCTGAGAAGATACGGGGTTTGACATTTTTGTCGAACTGCGCCTTGACTCGTTTCTTATGGGCTTCGTTAGCCAAAGTGGCATCACGACGGGTTTCATCCAATTGGATTAATTCCAAGAAACGAGCTTCTTCTTCTGAAGTTCCGAGGAGGAGATCAATTGCGAGTTTGAGAGACGAGATTTCACACTGGATTGGTAAGACTGCTTCCAGGCCATATACCAGTTGGAAAGGTGTAAACCCGGTTGCATTCCTTATCGTTGTTCGGTAAGCCCACAAAGCTGAGTACAGGATTAGGTGCCATATTCTTTTGTGAACTCCAATCATCCTTTGCAGCATGCGCTTTAGGACCTTTTTGATTGCTTCAACTTCTTCGTTGGCTTGCGGATAATATGGAGTAGAGCTGTCGTGAGACAACCCTAGTTTGGAAGCTAATTCGACCATCATGTGATTGCGAAAATGCGATCCATGATCTGTGACTATAGCCTGTGGTACGCCGAATCTGGCGACTACATGATTGAAAAAGAAGAGGGCAGCTGTTTCACCAGTATTATCTAATGTAGGCATCGCCTCGACCCATTTGGTAAAATAGTCAACTGTGACTATGATATACCCATGCCCCCCCGGTCGAGGTGGGGTTACATGTCATGAAATCGATGCCCCATTTGGCGAATGGCCCAACAGCCACTATTGGCTGCAGAGGTGCGGGTGGTCTTCTGGTTTTGCTATCGAAAATTTGACAAGCATGGCAACTTCTGACTGCGGTTATGCAATCTTTGAACATTGTTGGCCAGAAGTATCCTGCTCGTAAGATTTTTTGCGCTGTAGCATATCCAGATTGATGCCCCCCACACGCGCCTGAATGAAAATCATTCAGGACTTTTTCGGCCTCCTCATGGGTGAGGCACCTTCTCAGAACTGTATCGATACCACGACGGTAAAGTGTATCACCGACGATCATGTAGTCTTTTGCTTGGTATCGAATACGTTTTTGTTCGGAGTGGGAGGTGTTTGGCCTGTATTTTTGGGTTTGGAGATAAATGATTATATCCCCATACCACTCATTGCTTGCAGATATCAGAAACAAATTTTCGTCCACGATTGTTTCTTCGGATGTGTCATCGTTGGACGACGATGGGAGATCGCACAATAATTCTGCGAAAACTAGAGCTTTCTTTGACTTGGATTTTACAAATTCCAGATCAAACTCTTGTAGGATTGCTATCCATTTTGAATATTTGCCCCCCAGCAACTGTCGCAACAATATATAAGTCATGGGGTTGCAATCTGATAGAATGGTAGTTTTCCGAAAGAGGACATAGTGTCGAAATCCATGTATCGCTTGAACAACTGCAAGTGCTAGCTTTTCAACGTAAGAATATTTTCTTTTTGTATCATTTAACTTTTTACTTAAATAATATATAGGATGTTCAATTCCATCGACTTCTTGAACTAAAACCATTGCGATGGTCGTATCCGCTGCAGCCAGATACAAGTTAAAATCTTTTTGATAATCAGGAGCGTACATTAATGATGCTTTCATTAGTGATTCTTTTAAAGCATCAAAGGAAGCTTGCGCAACCTGATCCCAGACAAAGGGCACTTCCTTCTTCAAAAGACGTGTATAACCTTTAGCAAGTTCGGCGTAATTTGGAATGAACCTCCTGAGAAAGTTTGCTTTCCCTTGGAGTTTCTGAATTTGAAGAAAATTTGAAGGTGGAGGCAAATTTATGATTTCCTAGACCTTACATGGGTCAAGACGAATCCCGTGCTTTGAGACTACAAAGCCAAGTCAACGATCAGAATTGACGCAAAATACACATTTGTGTGGATTGAGTCGTATCTTGTAGTGTCGGCAACGTAGAAATATCGCTCTTAAATGCTGCGGATGATCAGTCCGCTTTTGCGAATGAGCCGGAAGGTCGTCGAGGTATGGTTGAACGATGTTTTTGATGTCATGGAAGGCATAATTCATTGCCCTCTGAAACGTCGCCCCTGCATTCTTTAAACCAAAGGGTAATTTTCGATATGCGAATGTGCCCCACGGACAAATAAATGCAGTCTTTGACTGGTCCTGTGGGCGGATATTTATTTGATTATACCCGGATAATCCATCCATGAATGAAAAGATTTCACATCCGGCGCATTCATCAATTATCTGGTTAATGAAGGGTGTAGGGTAGTTGTCTTTTGGACAAGCTTAATTTACATCCCTATAATCGACGCACACTCTAATTGTTCCTTGTTTTTTCATAACAGGGACAATATTCGATACCCAATCGGTTAGAGGAATCGGGTAGATGAAACCAGCATGGAGAAGTTTTTCAACTTCTACCTTAATGGCAACGACTTTCTTGGGGTGCACCTGCCGTAGCCGTTGTTGTACTGGTTTGACATCTGGATACATCTTAATTTCGTGTTCAACTATACTCGAGTCAATGTCTGGCATTTCACTATATGAACAAGCAAAGACATCTCTGAATTCGCGAAAAAGAGCGTTATATATTTCCAGTTCTGAAGGAGAACAACATTTGCCAACATAAATATTCTCTACAACATCTGTTTTGGTTGAGATATTTATGGCAATAGTCTCTTCAATGTTGGACAAATTTCACTCGGAATCCACCGTGTTTACAGTATTTGATAGGCAATCAAAGACTGAAGGGTGATAAAGGTCATCTTGAGTTTCTTCTCCACAATCCGGAAGAAGGGAACGATGGTGGGAATCATTCCATGGTGCTCCTTCAATTACCATTGATTGGACAATTCCTTCGTCGGTGACATGCACTTGCGACCAAGGATCTGAAGGGGTACCATATTCTTTAGACCTATCTATCCAAACGCTCGATGAGCGTTGATTTGGGTTTGCCTCCCATGCTAGGAACATTGATTGCTACAATATTTCCGTTGGGCTTGGGGGAAAAACCATTGCATGATCCATGTCGATATCGTTTTTTGAGATCTTTTTAGAAGATATCATGTTGCAGGTTCCTATCGATGCTACTTCCGCCAGGTTGATTGGAGGTGGAAGGGTGAAAGTTCCCATTAGTATAGGATCTTTTAATAGGCCTACTCCGATATTTTGAAGCGAATGGGGGCTTCCATGGATCATGGGAATGCTTCCTGTAACTTGAGAACCATTGGGGAGGAAGTTTTGTTGATCGACGATTGTAATCCCTCCTTGAAAGGGAAATGCAATCTTCCTAAAATAGGTCGACACAACAACTGCCATAGCATATATCCATGGCGTTCCTAGTAGGATGTTGTAATCAAGATTTCCATCGATTACTTCAACATCTATTTCTACCGTTTTCCCTCCTAGTTCAACTTTCAAGTTACTTAGAATACCATATGGGGTATATGTCCTTCCATCGAATGCTTTTAATGTCGTCGAAGATCGCGACAAGGTTGGAGATCCTAAAGTTTTCGAGCAACTCATCAACATAATGCATGTAGATGCCCCCTCATCAATAATTGTTCGATGAACAGTTTTGTTGAGGGCTTTCACTTGAACAAGGAAAGCTAGTTGAGCTGGTAATTGAGGATCGTATCCTTTATGGTCGAAGGATACAATATTGGAATCCTTTGAGTCTATCTCACCAATGGCTGATAATAAAGCCTGCCTTTGGGACGGGAAATTCTGTAGTACTTCAAGAGTCGACATAGCGGATGGCGATTGGGCCAAATCTTCCACTATATTATAATGTTGTGCCACTCTAGCGCGTGGATTAAATGTTGACTTGTGTACTACTCCCTTTGGCAGTTTTATCGTCAATTCGGGAATGGTAGGTGGTGCAACTTCTGTCGAAGTTGTTGTCGAACTATTAGGTTGATCTTTATCCTTGTTGTTCGACAGCTGTGGATTCCCATAATCTTTGTTCCTTGTCGATATCAAAGCATCATTTTTCTGTTTTGAAACCGATAACATTAGCACTTGAGACGGGGAAGCATTTCCACTTTCAACCAGATTTGTTCCTGGATTGGGAAACGGATCAGTTAACACTGCGGAGGTTTTTGAATTCTTCAAGAATTTCTTAAGCTCAGCTCTATGTGGACAATTTGCGGTCCAATGATCCTCATCGCATATGAAGCATGGAGTTTTTGGTTTCCTATCTCCAGGAGGGTTTGAAGAAGATTTTTTAGGTGATGATTCCTCCTGTTTCTTCTTCTTCCCTTTGCCTTTCTTCATGCTTCCTGATTGTTTGGTTTCTTTGCCTTTATCTGTCGATACGGAATTTACTTCCGAAGCAAGAAGTTCATCTTTTTCATTTTGACTTGAAATCTTACGGGCCTTTTTGGATGTAGCCTTTGTCGATTTCATGTCTGTTGTGCCAATCATGCCATCACCGGCATGAGAGTCATTGTTCGATTTAGGAGGGGGAGGAATTGAGAATTCCGGTGTAGGGGCGTCAGGTATTTTATCTTAGAGCGTGCCAGACTGAGTGTAAATCAAGTCTAGATATAGCACACAAGCGATAACTTACTCTTCTGTTATGACTCCTCCCTTTGAAACATCTTTCGTGATGGAAGGCAGTAATGACTTGATAAACCATTCAGCTAAGAGCTGATCGGGGACATACGTTTTTACCATTCTACGACGATGTCGCCACTCATGTATATGATCAAATATGTGAGTGGCCGTTGTCTGCTTGAAGTTGGTAAGAAGTTCTGTTCCCGTTTCGTACCTTATTGGTAACTGAAAATGGGTTAAAAAGGTTGTGGCTAAGGTACTGAAGTTGTCGAACGAAGCTCTAGGCAATTTGATGTACCATTTTCCCACCGGACCCGTTAACATCCTTTGAAAGAGGCGAAGTATTATCGAATCATCATTTAGGGAGTTTGATGAACACCATAGTTGAAAGGTCATCACGTGATTCGATGGATCTTCACCCGGATTTCCATTAAATTTAGGAATATCTGATGGAAGTTTATGCGGAATCACTGGCCACCAAGGGGCGTAAGCGATTGGATCGTTTGTTAACCGGTTTAAATCAAGTAACTCCAAAGTTGCCACAAAGGGTAACTGTTGATTCAGGTTAGGTGAAGCATACCCAGGATAAGATGGGATTGCCTGAGCAGTTGGTCTTTGCATACCGGCATAATGCATTTGATGCTGGTATGTTTGGTAAGGTTGGTGGGCATGACCATTGTAAAATGGTTGATTTTGACCGTTTTGAATGTACAACTGTCCACTATTAGCAAATATTTGTTGCTTAGAACCTTGGTATACTTGTTGGAATTACGGTTGTTGGTATTGCACCAGCCATGGTTGTGAAGCCATGTGCTGTTTCCCGATACTAACAGTTTGACCAAGGTGAGGGGTAATTGTACCCGTCTGAACCTTTGTCGTTCCACCAGTCGGCGATTGTGGTTGAGTCGCAGGGTTAAGGGGCTGTTGCATTACAACCTGAGAAACCTGAGGTTGGCATACAACAGGCAGTGCTTGAACTTGCGACACCGTCACAATAGCTGGCGTAGTTGGGATATTTGACAAAGGTAAGCATTGTTGCATCGAGTATACAACTCTTGGTTGTTGAGGTAGTATAGGTACCCAACCGCTTGAGGTAATTCCAGTATATCCTGAATGTGGTTGTGAACTCCCGTATGGATATCCTCCCGGAGGGGATAGTGAAAGGGTATACTGCCCCCCATACGGTGGTAATCCAGAACTCAAGGGAATTGTTTGCCCTTGGGGGACGGACTGCCCAAATTGACCTCCAAATGGATCAATGTTGAGACTCAACATAAGAGTTTCTGGATATTATTCCGGATGAACAAACAGGAACAGACCATACTGTCGAAATAGCCCCTGAGTGGACTCCTTCTAGCGGTTGAGAGCTAGTCGGGACAGATGGTATATCGACGAACATTGTCGGAGTGGTAGCAGGGAGTTCTGCCGTCGCTGTGTCAGACTACACAGTCCTAGATGTTGATGGTTGTTCAAACATTTGTAGACTTCTATCCAAAAGATTACCTAGCGATTCTATAAGAGCTTCCGCTGGTGGTAGACTAACTTCTGATGAAGAAGGATATAGAGTGACCCCGACTCCAAATTGCGTTGGAGTACTTGTTGGAGGATCTTCTACAATTTATTCTATGGAAATCAGACCAGGTGGAAGGGGAAGACCGTCAGGTCCGTAGAATATTTCTGGTGCCGAAGAAGGTGTGAAATCGGCAGCGACAGCTGTTTGAAGAGAAAGACTCTCCGAACCGGTTGTAGATGGAACTGGTTCGGTAACACAAGTGTTTACATTCAGACTAGGATCAGTATCACTGTCCTTCTGTGGCTGCTGAACTTCTTCTGTAGAGGTAGGGATTCCAGAAATGTTTGGAGTAACCGGAGTCTCTGATGTCATTGGAACACTTGTTCTAACTTTAATAGGAGATTTGGAACTAGTTAAACGAGTTCGCTTTGTCCGTACTGGCTTCGATTCCGGAGACAAAGACAGTTGAATCGTAAGCCTCCGCGAACGACAGGGTTTCAACTAAAATAAAGGGGAAGTATGTTTCCGAATTAAACGAATTTTAGACGCTTTGACACAACTTGTTTTTTCAATTTTTAAGAGTCGAGAAAAAAAAATATGACTCTAGTCTCCTTCGATTTTTAATGAGCCTGAAGTGACAAGTGCTTAGATGGACCTTTTCCGTTAAGGAGTCTGAAAAGGAACTAAAGGGACTGCTCTGGAAGTCTAGGTAGAGGGAGTACCAAACCAATCACAAAACTGCAAAATACTTTTTAGGGTATGGCAGTCAATCTTCCCGAATGCTGTGTTCAGTGCATTGCGATTGATAGGGTGGCAGACACGGCTTCCTATGGATAAAGGATTAAGCCTATTGGGGTCTCCAAAAATATACTGGACGGTACGTGGGAGCACAAGTCCGTACTGGCACTTATCGTCTCAAAGTGGAGGAATCACCCAACCATCAGTGAGAACAATAGTTACCAGGCTTTATGACGCCGGAATATGTCTCTAGCCTAGACTTCTAAATGTTGTGCGTTAAGTTCCAAAGTGTTGTTACATTCCTTGAATTTATTTTAAGTTGATCTTGTTTATGGAGTTTGCCTTTCAGGTTCACCACGAGATGTAGATGTAATTCCTAAAATGCAATCTAAGATGATAAACAAACTTTTTATCTCTTTTATGCAATGAAAATCCTAGCTACTAGGGAAAAGAAAGACATAATCTTTTCACAAAGAGCAAAGAGCACACTCTAAATGCACTTTCCTAAATCAAGCCAATCAGACTGTATATATGCAAATGCACATGCATGTATTTGTTTTCGACTTTCTTAGTATATGGATGCTAAAAATAAAGTTGATGCACAAATCTGAATTTCTTTTCAAGCGACAAATATCAACAAGCTTCTTTTCAAAATCAAAAAATGGAGACGATTACAACACCTTACGATTTTGAACTGAATACTTGTTCTTGACACTAGAAAATTACAAATTCAGACCCAAAAGCAATAGTAACAGGATAATCGACCATCAACAGCAATCAAACTATTTCCTACGATCGAAATTGACACTTGCGACAGATTCAAATCAAAGGATGACAGTACGACTATGCTACTTTTGAAAAGGAGAACTGTAAATGACTCAACAAACAAACAAAAAAATCTACAGTTATTTTGCACAAAGGAAGAGGAATAACAACAAGGAAAAGGGGTTTCAAACAGACATATACTGATCACAGGCAGCAAGATTCAGGAATAGAACTGGAAAGAATGAATCACAGAAGCCACAGCTACACAGAGCTAGTCTGATCAGCGCACCTGTAACACAGAGAATCTGAAATGCAACGCAGGTTGTCCACTCGGGAAGTGTGCTGAAATTCAAAATCTCTAAACAGTACCTGCACTGGGCCAGAAACGAGACTTTGTTCGGGTTCCGGGTCACAGTTTGCAGTTCAGTTCTTGGGTTTTGGCCGAGTAAAAAGCAATTAGTAATGCAACAATCAGGGGTAGATCTAAGGAGGATCTAAGAGCTATCACAAGGGCAATTAGATAGTTTGTGAATCAGTTGTTTAAATCATAAACAAATCCGGTAGATGGATTGAAGTACCAGTTATCTACTTTGCATTTGTTATGGAAAATGCAGTTCGAATGCTACTTGTAAGTTTATGAAACAAACAACAAAGAATGATAAACAAACAAACTAATTAGTTCCCCAGTGGAGTCGCCATTTTGTTACAGGGAAAAGTGTCTATTTAGAACTGCTCTATCCCACTAAGGTGTGACAGCTACCTTAGAAACAAATAGAGAAAAACTACTTTTGTTTTTCCTTTATGAATTATAGATAGAGAGGAACAGGAAGACTAACCTCTATCTTGCGCTAATCCTTCGATTCGATCCCTCTCTTCTTTGATCGTCCTCAGCTATCTGCTCCCTTGCACGCCCAGCTTCACAAAGTACCTGTAAGATCACAGAAGCATATCAATATACAAAGACATGGATCTATAATCATAAACAATCTAGGATCAGATGTAAATTGACCATACAAATGTAACAAGCATCAATGATACAAAAGCATGGAGGAAAACTCAAATAGCTTTTATTGATAAACAAGAAAAGATCCAGGAGGAGTTACAACCAGTTGTTCTGACCCAACATCAACCTCCCAGCAAAGAAGCCCCTCTTCACCTCAAACAAAGCTTAGATCACCCAACAATCTGATGTTTGTCTCTAGAAACCAACAACAATTCCTTACAATATGCAAAATTCCAGCCTCTGGATCTCTGGGATGAGGGATCCATATATAGATATCTGTAAGGGGGATGAGTCAGCTTGTGATTTGATTAGTGTCTTCTCTCTGACAGTTCTTGCTTCCACTTGGAGACTGAGGGCCTCTTACTCATCCTTGGTCGAATTCAGTGAGGCAAGTGTCACAGGAGAAGATTCTGGAAGCTTCCATTGCCTCTCCACCTCGTGGAATGACACTGCCATTTGTCATTTCTCGCCCATCGCACCCAACAGAAGGGACTTTTGAAATGCAACGCACCCTCACAGTTTATTTAGGTGAGATGCAACGCACTTAGCCAGTGGAGCAGCTGCAATGATCTTGTTTTGACCAATTCTGAGTAGTTTCTCATGGAGAACTTCTGGAGAAGCTGTAATCTGTTGACCTTGTTCCTTTAGGGGTTAGAAAAACACTTTTAGGGACTTAGGAGCCCTTGGTTTATGAACATTTCATGCTTGGGGTTGTAGGGCACAAAAATGTCTATAACACCAACTCTAAGAAATCTGACTCTCTTTTGTTTTCCATAAATGCAATTATCACAGAAGTCCAAATTAACATTCTTCAAACCCGATAACAAATTACTTGAGTGAAAAATCTTCATCCCCTTCTCACTCATGTGTCCGAGCCTATGATGCCATAATGCTGCATCTGCTCCTTTGGAAGTTAAATCATTAACAGAGTTAGAAATACCATTGCATAAATACAATGTACCAACCTTTTCACCTTTTGCTATTACCAGGGCTTCTTTGGTGACCTTCCAAGATTTACCTGTGAAAGTTGTCACACAACCTTCATCGCCTAACTACCCTGTTGAAATCATATTTTTCTTTAGATCTGGAACATGCCTTACCTCCTTTAGTATCCATTGGTTTCCATTTTGCTGTTTTACAAGAACCTTACCCATTCCAACAATTTTACAGGGTTTATCATCACCCAAATGGACTTGTCCAAAATCTCCTTGAACATAGTCATGAAAGTATTTCTTATTAGGTGTGGCATGGAATGAGGCCCCTAAATCTACCACCCAGGAATCAGTAATATTTTCAAAAGAAAGAATCAAAGCATCTTGTAACACCTCACCTGTCACATTTGCTTCATGATTATCTTCTTGTTGTGCATCTCCTTCTTTTCCCTTCAGAGATCTACAATATTTCTTTAGGTGTCCTTTCTTTCCACATTTCTAGCAGACTATCCCCGATCTGGACTTGGATCTGCCTTTCCTTGATTTACTGCGATATCTTGAGCTCTTTCCTCTTTCCATTTTTCTTCCCCTAGATTCTACACTCAAAGCATTACCCGATGTCTCACCGGAGCTTTTTCGTCGCATTTCCTCGCTAAGGATAGCACCGACAACATCATCAAACTTTAAAGTACTAGATCTAGAAACAGAGTTACTAATGGCCATTACTAAACCATTCCAACTTTTTGGCAATGAGCACAAGAATAACAAAGCTCTAACTTCATCATCAAAGTTTACCCCTACAAAAATTAACTGACTTGTAACAGTATTAAAATCATTTAAATGGTCTGCAACAGATCCACCTTCCGACATCTTCATATTAAATAAACGCTTCATAAGAAATACTTTATTTGAGGCCAAGGGTTTTTCATATAGTTTTGCCAACGCCTTAATCAAACCCTCCGTCGTTGTTTCCTTCGAAATGTTGAAGGCGACCGACGCTGTGAGGCACAACCATACTGTTCCGAGGGCCTTTCTATCGAGAAGGTTCCACTCTTCATCTGTCATACTCGTTGGCATCTTTGTTTTTCTGCCCAATGGTAGGTACAGATCTTTTTGATACAAATAATCTTCCATCTGCATCTTCCACAGCGAGAAGTTTTGGCTGTTAAATTTCTTGACCCTAAACTTACCATATTCCACCATTGCTCCCACTCGAACCAAGAATCCTTCTCTCTTGCGAGTTTGTCAGCCAAAAAAAAAAACCTTCGGCTCTGATACCAGTTGTTAGAAAATTATATATTACGGAGCAATGGAACACATAAAATATTGCAAAAATATAGACACAAAAAAACACATAAAACACGAGAGACACAGATATACGTGGTTCACCCAGTTTGGGATATGTCCATGGAGAAACAACTAGTCCTTCCTTTTATATTATCTAGCAAACTGAAGAGATACAACCTACATCAGATCCGCTATAACACCCTCTTCGCGCTCAATCTCCTCTGTCTTTCTCACTTAGAATACAGATCAACATAGATGCAATACAATTCCCTCATATATAGTGAGGGGTTGCCTTCTAGGGAAAAAAAACCCTAAATTAAACATAACTTCTACCGTCAGATCTCAGCCTAATGAACGGCCCAGATTGACTAGAAATTACAATAATTTTACAAGGCAATTTTACATCTATTCTTAGCTTCAGGGGCAACCCCCCGCCAGGGGGGGCCTCCGCAAAGGTCGCAGCTGCCCCCCTCGGACCCCCCCTGCAACGAATATTTTTCGGGTGGCAACGAACTGGGGTCCAATGTGGTGATACCTTTGAATACAGAAGATAATCAGGCTCCACACCCAACAATAAATAGGCTGCTAGAACTATTCTATCTGTAACCTAGATCTTTCTCTATTTGTAACTATTCTAACCTAGTTATGTTGTTATCTTGACTTCTAGGTCTTGCTTTGGGTCTTGTTCAAAAACTATAACCAGGTAACCTACGCCTACCTCTCTAGTAAAGGAAAGGCCAAGAAATTGACGTATCTCCCGCTAGTACTCCGAGGAAGGATATACTGCTATATTACATAAGTATTTCTTGATACAATATCATGAAAATGGTAGAGGAAGGATATCCAGTAGAAATCCAATTTGCATGCTATAAAGCCTGCTAAAGGCACTTATTCCCAACATGTTATAGGATTGTTACATAAAAAACAAAGAACTATTCCATATCTTATTACTCGTTTAAGGAAATAAAAAATAAGCGCTCCATCCCTAGTTGGAAGGTAAGGATCGCCTACCATTCCAGTCGTGGAACAAAGGAAAGAAATACCTATCTTGAAGGGCACAGATAGGTTAGGGTTTGATTTGTTTAAACCCTAGAAAATAAAGAGGCCAGGGAATTTACACTGTAGATATGGTTTCCCCTTTCTAAAATAAATGACTAAACCTCTGCAGAGCTTTACTCTTGCCTATAAGAATAACAGGGAAATCAACAAAGAATACTAACCTTGCCTCTTATCCATATTTCTTTTTCTGTTGAAACTCTATAAACTTGTGGATGTAAAAGTTTTGAAAGTTCCTCATTGTGTGCTGCAAAAGCACTAGAAACCCTGCTCTAGCTCTTGTATATGAAATCCCAACTCATCAAAAAATCAAATAGAAAAAAGACGCAGGAATGCATTTAAAAATAATTGGAGAAAATATTGACATAGCTACCAACTCACTTTGAAAGAATCATTTGTTGATCAAGTTGGCCCTTCAACAACAGTGCATATTCTCCTCAGCCACAAATTTCTCTCTCAATTAACATAAATCCACATACACATAACACAAACATTTTCACACACACAACACAACACATTGCAAGCATACAACAATACTATATATTACGTTCACCCATAAAACACTATATTTATGGAGCACTCCATAAGACACACAACTTCACATCAAAGTGCTACAGAGAGAAAGAAAGAGAAAACATAACCAAATTTTGCAGGGTCACCCCTCCTTCCGAAATTCTCTTGCTAGTAGGTATTTTCAAGAGGAAGGAAAATTTTGTATAGAAGGAGGATCCTCTGGTTACTCTCAAATGCATATTTTGGGAGATAAGTGGAAAATGGGGCTATGAGGTCAACGTATCCCTAAGGCCCCTAAAAAACCTAGATATAAGATTCCTACAAGATGTCTAGAAGAAATAGGAAACACATGAGAGATCATCCTTTTATATGTAGGTCTATAGGAATTTGGCCAATGGAGAAGGAATTGGAGCATTGGATACAGTACAATTGGCAAACAAAGGGAGAGGTGGATTAGAGGCTAGGACCAAATTTTTTCTTCACTGTCATATTTTCTAAACTTGAAGATAAAGCTAGGATCTTTGAAGGGGGTTCATACTTTCTTAACAATGTAGGTCTCTACATTAGGCACTAGGAAGCTTGTTTCAACTTGGATAAGGAGGACTACACAGAAGCGCCGATATTGGTAAGATTGTACTCTTTACCCCTAGATTTCTAGATACCGGAAATTATATAAGGTATAGGGAAAGCATAGTTGATCAGTGGTTGTCATTGATGTCAACCCAAGTAGCACCAAGGGCTACCCCAATCTTGCATGGGCATTTTGACTTGACAAATAATCCTATTCTAAGTCAAGGATCTTCTAGATAGAGTCTACTTGTCAAATGCTTTCGTTGATATATGCCATGCCATGTAGTTCTTCATGGTTTGAGAGTTATTCGTGTTTTAAGTTAGTAACCCCACTTACTGGGCTAAAACCCCATGGGGTTGTGGCATGACACTCATCATTGGTTGTTGTTGAAAAGTGTGCAACAAGAAATGCTTGTTGAGAATGCAATAAGATGATGGAGCTTAGTGGAAAGGAGTCGCCTTCACTAAGTGGGCCCACAGGCAATTTATGGTGCAATGTCTATTTTTGGATTATAGCAGGAGTGATCACAGCAGGAGTGATCCGAGTCTATTTTTAGACTACTAGTCAAAAATAGAAAAGTCAAATATTATTGTCTCATAATAATATTTAGACTATAAACTTTATCTTATCCTCTTGGAGCACTTTAGTTTGAGCTACAGATGTGGCACATGCAGCTGTCAGAAGGAAATACGCTTTCTTTGTGGGTCAGTTAAGCTATTGCATGCAAGACATCAGTTAGAACTCATGTGGTTGAGTTCTGTGGAATTAGATGAGCAGTTAATGGAGTTGTGTTCAGTTTGACTTAGTTGAACTAGTTGTATTTAGTCTAATTGATCAATAGACTAAGTGATGAGTTGTGTGAATTAGTTATTAATTAATTCACTAATTATTAACTCATAATGCAATTGAAGAATACATCAGTTAACTCAGTGCATGTACAGTTTAGTGGAGACAGGTGTTAGAGGTTGAGATTGCTATCAGTTGTGCATGAGATTGTGCACATGCATGGGATTGAGTTATGCCAATGATCTCTGAATAGTGTGGGCCAATACCAAGTGAAATATAGCTTGTGCTCACGTGATTTACAGTGTGGGTGACTTTCACAAGGTAAATAGGAGTTTGGATCAGCCATTCTCATTCATTCTCTTGCAGGATTGTGCAGTGGAGGCAGGCAAAGCAGCGGGGGAGATTTGGAGATCAGATCTGAGCTGTATTGTGTGTAACAGGTGGAGATAGTGCTGGATACTTGTGAGGAGTATTGTACTATGTAATGTTACATTCTCTCAATCATTAATATACAGATAGTTGGGGTTTTTAGCGATATGCTTTCCCCGGGTTACATACTGTGTTAATGTGTGAATGCTCTTGATGTTTTATTGTTATTGATGCTGCTATATTGATGATCAACGTAGAGGAGCTTATGCATTGTGTATGTATTCCACAATAGTACATGATCAGGATAATCTCCATTGAATATGTGTTTATTATTCAAAATTTCTACATGGTATCAGAGTGAGTTGATTTGTAGAAGAAGTTCTACATGATATCAGTGCTGTATTGATCATCAGATCTATTATTCAGAAAGTGTTTACATTTTATTTCTTCAGGCAGAGTCTGTGATCGGGACATGTAGCCTTTGGATTCATCCTTCTTTTGGAAGGTGAGATATCTGGTGAATGCCCATATAGTCGATCTCTGTATGAGAAATACTTTGTTCTCACGAATTTTAGATCAGAAGCGGTTGAGTTTTTTGAGCTGGTGGAATTCGAATTTGCAGTAGTGTTTTCTTGGTGTCAAAGTTGAAATGTCTTTCAACGGATTGCGATTGGAGTATGCCCTTGAGGGAAGCTCGAACTATATTGCATGGAAGGACAGGATGAAGGCAGTGTTAGATGATAATGGGTTGAAGGAGTTCATAGATGCGGATGTCCCAAAACCTACTGATGTTGCTCAAGTCGGGGATTGGCAAAAGAAGACAGCAAAGTGTCGAAGGATTTTGTTGGAGGGCGTGAGGGATCACATTGTGTCCAGCCTCCATGGAAAGGCTTCTCCATATTTGATGTGGAAAACGTTGACATAATTATTCCAAAGCAAGAGCGACCAGAGGAAGTTGGCGCTCAAGGATAAACTCAGAAACATTAGGTGTGAGAATGGAGACAGTATGCCCCAGTATCTCACGAAGTTCACCCAATGCCGGGATGAGTTGGGAAGTGTGGGGGTAACTGTTGAGGATGAGGATATGGCGATTCTAACACTCCTTGGCCTTCCTAAGATTTTGCATAGCTACCAGGACTCGGTGAATGGAAGGGATAAATTGCCAGGATGGGAGAGACTTTGGTCGGATCTTGTGCAAGAGGAGATTAGACGGCGCACCAGAGATAGTTCTTCATCTATGCATGATGAGGAGAACTGTGCCTTAGCGAGTAAGGCGAAGAAGAAGAAGGAGAAGGGTTCTCTTTCTGAATCCAGTTCTTCCAATGATGGGAAGAAGGTTGAAAAGTCGAAGGTGAGATGCTTTCGTTGTCATGAGTTGGGCCATTATGCTACTAATTGCCCAAAGAAGAAGTCCAAGAAGGGATGCGGGGAAGGATCTGAAGGTGATGCACTTGCTTCACAATTTGAGTTGGATTTCACACTCTTCGCATGCATGGTTTCATCCATGGTGGGAAGTGGTTGGTTTCTTGACAGTGGAGCTTCTTTCCACATGACCGGTGACAAAAGTCTGTTCAGTACTTTGGAGGAGAAAGATCTCCAGATACTCATAGGGGTGGGTAATGATGAGAAGTATAGTGTCTCAAGTGTAGGCACGGTTATTTTTCAGAGGGAGCATGGAGCTCGCCTTAGCTTGACTGATGTCAAGTATGTACCAGGACTGAAGAGAAACTTGGTGTCGATTGCGATGATGGAAGATAGAGGCTATGATGTAGTCTTCAGTAAGGGAAAGGCTTTCCTTAGACACATCATCACTAGACAGGTGAAGCAGATTGGTTCACGGGTCAAGAACCTATATGCTCTTGAGGTTCAAGATGCATGTAAAGCCTTGAGCAGCGAGGCAACTGATGGAGACTTGGTGGTTGAGAGGGAGCGTATATTACCTCTCAACATGCAGACCCAAAAGAAGTCTTAGACGATTGTGGAGGAGCCACGATTGGTGCAACAACTTCAAGAGGTTGTGGAGCAGCCACAACAAGGGAAGCTGAGAGGAGATTGAGTAGAGACATCTACTCATACAAAGACCTCCAGTAGGGGGAAACTTCGAGCCAGGTGGGCTGAGGGATCACATGCATCCATACCTCCAGGTAGGAGGTGGGGTGATGTGGATTGATCGTCCCAAGGAGGAGGGGCAAGATCCTTGAGGTACCCAATCTCTTGGATGAGACCTTGCTACGGGAGCCCCAATGTGGAGTAGCAGGAACTGACTGATTGGGTAGAGACAGATGCGGATGGAGCGGCAGAGAGAGCGATAGTGCAGGGAATCCCAGGACAACGCATAGCATGCAGGCTGCAGCAATGCGAGAGGCACAAGTGTTTTGCACAGTGCTAGGTGGCACAGAGAGGTGTGCAATGGTGCGAGATGCATGGAGATGTTGCAGTAGCGCATATGTCAGAGAGGGAGCACTTGTTAGCAGCAGGTAGAGCTTCAGCATTAGAGTATGTTCCTAGCACAACAGAGTGGTCAGTTGGGAGTGTTTTTGTTCCAAGTGTTGTTGGAGCAAAGTGGAGCGGGCATATGTGTTGCATGCAGAAAATTCCAGAGTTACAGGATCGGGTTTGAGAGGAAGCCTTTCTTGTTGAGAGGGAGTGTTGAAAAGTGTGCAACAAGAAATGCTTGTTGAGAATGCAACAAGATGATGGAGCTTAGTGGAAAGGAGTCGCCTTCACTAAGTGGGCCTGCAGGCAATTTATGGAGCAAAGTCTATTTTTGGATTACGGTAGGAGTGATCACAGTAGGAGTGATCACAGCAGGGGTGATCACAGCAGGAGTGATCAGAGTCTATTTTTGGACTGCTAGTCAAAAATAGAAAAGTCAAATATTATTGTCTCATAATAATATTTAGACTATAAATTTTATCTTATCCTCTTGGAGCACTTTACTTTGAGTTACAGATGTGGCACATGCAGCTGTCAGAAGGAAATACGCTTTCTTTGTGGGTCAGTTAAGCTATTGCATGCAGGACATCAGTTAGAACTCATGTGGTTGAGTTCTGTGGAATTAGATGAGCAGTTAATGGAGTTGTGTTCAATTTGACTTAGTTGAACTAGTTGTATTTAGTCTAACTGATCAATATACTAAGTGATGAGTTGTGTGAATTAGTTATTAATTAATTCACTAATTATTAACTCATAATGCAAATGAAGAATACATCAGTTAACTCAGTGCATGTACAATTCAATGGAGATAGGTGTTAGAGGTTGAGATTGCTATCAGTTGTGCATGAGATTGTGCACATGCATGGGATTGAGTTATGCCAATGATCTCTACGTAGTGTGGGCCAATACCAAGTGAAATATAGCTTGTGCTCACGTGATTTACAGTGTGGGTGATTTTCACAAGGTAAATAAGAGTTTGGATCAGCCATTCTCATTCATTCTCTTGCAGGATTGTGTAGTGGAGGCAGGCAAAGCAGTGGGGGAGATTTGGAGATCAAATCTGAGCTATATTGTGTGTAACAGGTGGAGATAGTGCTGGATACTTGTGAGGAGTATTGTACTATGTAATGTTACATGTTCTCAATCATTAATATACAGATAGTTGGGGTTTTTAGCGAGATGCTTTCCCCGGGTTACATACTGTGTTAATGTGTGAATGCTCTTGATGTTTTATTGTTATTGATGTTGCTATATTGATGATCAACGTAGAGGAGCTTATGTATTGTGTATGTATTCCGCAATAGTACATGATCAGGATAATCTCCATTGAATATGTGTTTATTATTCAAAATTTCTACAGTTGTTGTCATTGAATAGTCAATAATTAATAATGTTTTATGCTCCTAAAATCTCTCGACCATTCACTTGTTGAGGACCCTCTCAACTCAAGACATTTCTATAAATAGTGACCCTCATATCCTCCTCTAGCAAGCATGTTTCAATGAAATATCTTGTGAGAAGACCTCTGACTAGTGGAAAAACCGACCATCAGAATTAGCATCTGTGACTTTCGTGTAGGTGGCCTTACTCATATCTTCAATTTTACTAGTTTATTTCCTGATTGTTGGCAGCCTGCAGTGGCCTGGGAAACCCCTGCTCCTCTTCTTCGCCTGGTCACACTTTTTGAGCCCATAATTGCGATGTTGGCTTGGTGGGGGCTGTAGGTTGATTTGTTGAGGTCAGTGTTTTTTTCTCTGAACTGAAAATACATGTGGTGTGTTGCAGGTATGGAAAAGTTGAGAATTAATTGGCGTGAGCGAGATTTGGATACCCTTCGATTTGAGATTTAGAGGGATTAGGGGGTTTGAGGGGAATTAGCTCGCTATGGGGTTCTCAAGTTGGTAGAGAACCCATTGATGAGGGTAGGTGAGCCCTTGCTATCGAGGATTGTGAGCTATTAGGATTCAGACCAAGAGGTCTTTGTAGTGCAGGGGCACAAGATTGAGCTCACGTTACAGGATATTTACTTCTTGACTAGACTCTCTCGTATAGGGGTGGTGGGGGATATACATCCGGTGTTGCCTCGTGAGAGGAACATTACAAAGTTTGTGGAGCGCCATTGTCCATGGGGTGTGCATGTGAAGGGCACGACCATCCCGATCAGTGATCTAGAGAGGTTAGAGACACGGGTTGTTGTCACAACAGTGCTACAGGTCTTGGGCAGCCAAGCATTCTACCACATCACTGGTGGGCAGATGATGTTGGTTGAAAGTGTTTTGGTGGGGACCTACTATGGTGCGGCCCAAATGATGATGTCGCAAGTGAAATGACAGTTGAGTCTATGCAAGAGATAGGTAAACTGCGATTGTGCATTTGGTATAGTATTATGTGCGTTCTTTTTTGAAAAGATACCCACCATCTGTCCTCATGTACACATCCAAGATGGGGCCCGACAGGAGCCCAGGATGCACCGCTGGTGGCAACTACTATGGAGAGGAGGAGGAGGGGGAGTCAGACGGGTGTTCTGAATCTATTTTTTTGCACACTCGGATCAGATTCCCCTCTACATTAATGATTTTCCTTATAGCAGGATGAACCATCAGGGTGATCCTAACCTACCACTTCCACCCAGGTGAGCACGGGGACCAGACGTAAGTGTTAAGTTGTTATTTTTATGGTGTATTTCATAATTTTATCACATGTATATGGTACTTAGTGTAAAATATGTGGTATGGAGGCATAGCACTGGTAAAACCGACAGGATATGCAAGATGAGCCATAACACTAGGGGCTGTAGATCAGGGAACATCAATGTCATGTCAGGGTCCAGAGGATAGTGCACTAGTCGTTGATCTAAATTGTAGGTGTGAGGTACTCTTGACCAGAGTTTCTGAGCGCGGATGGCATGAGTTAGACGATCGATACATAGATGAGTGTACAAGCCTCCCCTCATAGTGGTGAGGGATCATGCGGTGCATGGCGATGGCTGGTCAGGCAGTACATGATCTACGTGCAGGTGGAGCAGAGCCTTTGGCAGGGGATCCAGCGACTGTGACTAGATATGGGGATAGCTGGGTCCCTTTGATTTTGATTTTTGTAACATGCTATGGGCATGTCAAATGTATTTAGAGCTATGGGCTCCAAACACTTATATGTTTTATGTGATACATAATATGATTATGCATTTGATATGACGACGGTGGTTCACCATGTGTTATGTTTATGGTTGTCTTCTATGGTATATATGTGATAAATGCCAATCTAGAATTTTATTTGCAATGGTATCTACATAGCTATTTTGGGCTCTAGGAACATGACTCAAAGTGATGGTTTCAAATTCACATACCAACAACTTAACTCGTAGATATTTTATAAATAGGACTTGGTTACGCACATGATACACACCATTCAATTACATGACAAGCAACAAGGAATCTAAACAAACATGAAGTTGGAGGATGCAATGATCAAGGGCATCGACTAACAAACCTATCACTGCATCATATTCGGCCTGATTATTGGTGGCAAATCCAATGCACATGTCATTCGAAAGTACTAATGTATGAAAGGAGGTGAAAATGGCCTAGGCTATGGAGGCTAGATTCATGGAGAAGTGACTCGCACCGTCGGCATAACTGATATATAGTGTGGATGATGGATCCATATGAAAGTTGCAAAAGACAACAAATGAGATGATGTACCCTACTTAATTTCTTGACAGAAATAAAGACATGCAAATCAATGGGATATGAAATGAGTGAAATTACTTGGGGTAGAATTCATTGGGAGAATTAAGAAGGAGGTGGCCTTCAAAATCCTCTAGAAGAGATGCTCCCTTGCCTAAGTGCTAGGGTAATCAGTGGTAGACCTAGTTTCCATGATGTCTTCATCAAAATGAATGATGGGCAGACGAGAGGAATGCTGACTACATGATGTGATGAAGGTACATGGTGCATCATCCTCAGAAAGGAGGTTCACATACGCATCATCTAGAATGGTAGACGATGAGCTAGTAGATGGAAAATCTACTGATCATGGGACTTGGGATTCTATCAAAAGAGATTCGATAGAATCATGCGCAGAAACCTTAGAAAGCTTTTTGCTGTGAGGAACTCAAGGATGAAGATAGGTAAAGGATATGGCCCATGTAGTCTATCATCTTGACATCGAGGGGAGGGATCACGAAGGTGGGACCAAATTCCCCTTGTTCTGGTGTACTAGTTATACCAGAATCCACAGGTAGAGGAGTAGGTGGTCCACTACGAGTGGTCTTGTATTCGTGTAGTGCCTCCATGCAATCACGAACTTTGTCAAGATGAGGGAAACAATGGGAATAGTGACCATGATGATGGCACAAGTCACAAGGGTGATTTGTGCGTAACGTTCTGAGTTTCTTGGCTGTACCCAGTAAGGTAAGTTGGTCCTCAGGGATATTAAACTTAGGAAATGTTTCATGAACCAAAGGTTTGAGATGAGGAAGTCCAGGACAGTTATTGGTGGTGTGACCAACAACTTTACACAAAGTGCATGGAGGTGATGGATTTGGGTCTTTGGGGGCTGGAGGAGCTTGGGGAGCCTTTTCCTTAGGTTCTTTCCTATTGGATTTTACCCCCTGTCCGAATTCTTTGGCAACATGAGTGGGTTCTTGTTGAGGTTGAGTGGAACTGGAGCAATAGCAGGGGCTGTAGGGACTAGTTGAACCGAGGTCAAAGCATGATATGGTCTTATTTGACCAGGAGGCGTGCTTTCATGGGGTTCAATGTACCAAACTGGGATCCCAAAAGTCATATTAGGAAGGACTAGCAAAGCCATGACACGATCAAAAAATATTCCAGGAGGAGGAAACAAGAAACGTATCTGTCTTGCAGGGTAATGTCCCAGTGGAATAACTCCTGGATTGTTGAGACCTGGAGGAATAGTTCCTGGTTGGAACATAGGAGAGGCACCCACAAACAGAGAGGGTCCTAGGTGAGTGGATCCAGATGGCTCTGCTGAGGTGGGAACAACAGGGTGCTGAGGAGCTGGCTATTGTTTAGATGTAATAGACTACTTGCGAGTAGCTCATGATGCTTGTAACATGCAAACACTCAAAGCATTAGGCTTAGAGATAGGTGGGGGAGAATCGAGGAAAGCACCTAATAATGAGGAATCTTTTTAGACTCAGGGTGCAATGCCGGTGAGAGGGGTAGAGTACTGTTTGTCATATATCGACGAGATAATGGACTTAGGGGAGGTCAAGGATGCTAGCTCCTAGTATTTCAACTGATCGACAGTGACGATATTCCCTTCACGGGGGAAGCACATCTTGCAAAAAATGGTAGATGCCACGACTGACATGGCATAAGTGTAACTACGACCCAATAGAATGTTGTAATATAAAGGGGCATCAATAACTTCAATGTCTACATGGACAATCCTGCTCACAAGAGTCACTTGAAAATTGTGATACATGCCAAGAGGTTGGGAGGAGTGACCGTCCCAAGAATGCAAAGTGATGGTGGATGGGGAAAGTTCAGGTGACTTAAGTTGTTTCCAAACGACAGCAGACATCACATAGGTGAATGCCCCTTCGTCAATAATGCATTGAGAGATGATGGCATTGCGGACTCGGATTGGTATCTAGAAAGCAATGGATGAAGGTAATGGGGGATTTTCTGATGTATCAATTAGGAAGACAAACACACTATCGTCGGAAGGATCTACTGTGTCCAAATTAGTTAGTAGAGCTTTCTATTGAGATGGGCAGGACTGGTGGACATCTAGCATCGACATGGAAGCAAGTGATTATGCCAAGTAATATACTATACTGTATGTATGGGTAGATCGGTTAAAAGTAACGTTACGACATAATGGCCCATTAGGGATCTTGGGAATTGCCTCAACTTTAGGCTGAGGGATATGTAACAGATTGATTGGTGTCATAAGAGGCTCAGTAGATGTTTTGGTTTTGGACTCAGTGGCAAACGAAGTTGATGGCTTGTCATATTGACGCGACTGAGTTTTCAAGTTGATATCGGAGGTATTGACCTCATCATAATTCATCATGAGGATTTGGTAGTCACCAGGACTAGAAGGTTGGGGGGGATGGGCTGCTTGACCTGGATGAGGTTGAGCAACAACAAATCCTTACTGGGGGAAAGGATTTGTAAGCACTGTCAGTTGAGATGGCGTATGATTTTGAGGAAATTTTTGGATGGGCGGCTGACCTTTAGAAGCTGCTTGAGCTTCCCACATTTAGTGCATGTGGGGTAAGACAGGACACTCACGTGTATAATGGCCATGTACACCACAACATGCACAAGGCTTGTTCATATGAATAACCTTATTTTTGAATTGAGACTTTTGTGATCCATATCAATTTTTTGAAGAATTCTTCGGCGAAAATCACATGGAGAAATTTCTGACAGAAATTTCTCCATGTGATTTTCGCCGAAGAATTCTTCAAAAAACCTTATTTTTCTTGGGCTGACTACCATGTTGCTGGTTTTTGGTGTTAGGCTAGTTCCCCTCGGGTTCATTAGGTTGATTACCTTGATTACCCTGGTCTTTAAGGTTTTGGTTGGAACACCTCATGGAGCAGTTCCTAGACTCTTGGATTTGACCCCTGAGAGCAAGGAGATGTTGTTTTGATCTTTATGTATCATTTTCTTAGTCATAGAACAGGTTGGACATAAAAGGAGAGAACTATTGTAGCTTATGCTTGGACATTTTCTGGAAATCAAAGGATACAGTTTGAAGCTATTATCTAGGAATTCATGCGCAGTAAGTTTGTAATGTAGCTTTTTCTCTGTTATAGCTTTATATGAAAGATATTCATGTTCTCTTTCCATTCATTATTTCCTCAGTGGCTTGCCTTGAAGTTTATAAACATAATTCTTTGCATAAAACTATGTTTTTATGGGAATATCATTATGTGTTAATTTTTTTCTTGTTTAATGAATTCATGTTCTTATTATCATTAAAACCCTTTTTCATCTTCGAAACACTAGGGTACACCGAAAAACCCTAAATCCATCAAATAATTATTGCTACCTTGGTCCTTTATATCTTTATTGTTGTAACCCTTTGAGCCTTTGACCTAGCTACCTAGTTTTTCTCCCTTATCTAGCATCAAACCCTAAATTTTCAAGACCTACCTGAGACTAGCATACCTAGCCTAAAATCTATTCCTTTTCCATTAAATTCATTGGCTGTGATCATAGAGGGATCCCTCTTTGGTTTGGTAGGGCTAGCTACCAAACTGAAATCTTGGTCTATGGTTACCTCCGTCGATCTCATCTTAGCTTGGGACATTGTGGAGGATAACAGGATGTAAAATGGCTCCAATGATATTGTTGGCAGCGTGAGATGCCCTTGGTGCATTGGCACCACCAGGATGGGGGAGGTCTAGAGTGACAATATAGACATAACGAGATTGCGCATAAATCAAGTCATATCTTAGATTGGTTTGGAGAGCTTCTTCCTCTGTTTGAGGAAAGTGAGATGTGATATCTTTAGAAATGGGTGATAAAAGGCTCCTAAGAAACCAATCGAGGTAGACAATAGTCAACCAATCCAGTAGACAACTCTCGGAGAAACCCATAAACAGATCTTAAAAATTCCGACAAACCCTAAAAATCGCAGGTACAAACTTGATTACTAGGAGATCACACTTTTTGGGCCAAAAGGTGTGCTTTGGACCTCGAGATTGCACTTTTTGGGTAGAAAAGTGTGATTTATGCTCCTTGATTCCTGGTTGCCAAGTCTTAGAAAAATTTGTCGTCACTGTCGCAGCTAGTTCCTGTGACTTGCAGAAAATACCAGAAAACTTACGAAAGTTAGAATTTTGACTGATCTAGGGTTAGAATGCTAGTAAAAAACATTAAGAGACTGAAAAAAGAAGAAACCCTAAGCTGAAAACTAAAGGTCACCCAGGTTTCTGGATCAGAAGTAAAAACCCAGCAGAGTCACCAATTTTGTTATAGTGTTTTCTTCTCATATGTGTACGAAAACAAATCACCTAATACTGTGGATGACAAACAATCTTAACAATATAAATGTTTGCTAAACATTGTAGATCTACAACAAATGATAGAAAAAATACCTGCCAAATCCTTGATCTATGCCACGATCATAGTTAAACAACAAAATGAAATAGTAATAAATGTGGGTAACTGTAATAATCCATTGGAAACCAGATACATAAAGAATATATTTTATTAAACAACACTTGTGAAGGGAAAAAGTAAATGTTACTAGTCCCCCTCTATGGGATGGGTTCTTGGCTATCCTCAAATGTCTTCATCTTTTCGCTAGATTCTCTCTCCTCTATAAGGTGTAAAACCCAACAAATGAAATATTTGAGGTCAGTGAGAACTCAAATGGAAAAGAAAAAGGTGTGCGACAATGATAATAATCAGAGTTACAACAACGAGTGCAACAATGAAAATGATCAAAAGTGAATAATGAATGGAAAACCCTCCTATTTAAAACAAAATATTAGGGTATCCTTAAATAATGAGCAATAATAAAATATTATTAACCCCATTCTAGAAATAATCACTTGGAATATTTGATTATATTTGCTTAGGAGGGAAAAAGTATTTAAACTTTTATTTAGAAATAATAAATAAATAAATGATTTATCTTACATCTCAAGAAATATGGTTACGAAATAATAAACAAATAATGATTTATTTGAATATTCATGAGGGATTTAGTCTACCTTCACAAAGAATAATAATTAATTAGTGACTAATTAGTTATTCCTAGAAAAAATAAGGCAATTAATAATTTATCTGTTTATTTTTCATAACTGGGCCAAATGTGACAAGAAATATTAATTGAACAATGGTTTAATTAATTATTCGTAGAAGATAATTAAATAAATAGTAATTTATTCAATTATTCTTCATGGGTTTAATTATAAATTTTTTTACAAATGTGGTTTATTAAGTAATTTATCATAGTGAAAGCAATTTTACTATGGAAAAATTGGCCTTACTTGGTGTACTTCGATCCATCTAGTAAATTAAGGCTAGATGATCAATTTTTTGTGATAACAATTACAATCTATGCATGTACCCATGTGAGACAAAATAGGCTTGAGAAATCCTGCAAACTATCACTAAGACTCGGACAACTATGGGAAGACCAACTCTTCGACATCCTCGTGGTGATCGACGGTGGTGAACTAAGGCCAAGCTCGATAGTCCGTGATGGTGTACTCATGCTCAATTGTGAAATCCTATTGAAAAATAACTATTTCTTCTGTTGCATATGAGTGCACTGATTTGGCTCCTCTGTCCAACTTGTTTGATAACATTAGCATCATAGCCTTGAGTGCGGTCGGGCCAGCAAAATACTGATGCATAGTGTCTGTGTTGATCTCCAAGTGTGTGTTGGTGACTATGCGCATCAACTTGTCGAAGTACATGTCCAACTCCAGCTGGGCTTGGTTCTTTGTCTTTGCCTCAGTGAGTGTGCCAACAGATGGGATCACATGAGTGCGCACAATTACATCCACACTCCTGAACACCCATGCATGTGATCGACATCACTTCTCACACTTTTTTCTCTGTGCCAACTGTTGGGATGAGTCTATATCCTGTATGGGTGTAGTTTCATCAGTTTGCGCGTGTTTCGCCCCTGCTAGATTTGTTCTTGATGTGCTTCCTTCTCTGCTCTACACAACTCTTGTTCTAACCTGAGGTTCTGCTTTAACTCCTACAATTACTTCTTTGTTTCCTCCATCCTTTATATGTCTCATTACCTTTGTGTGATCCTCTTGTCACGTTTTCACCTCTTAGCCTCAATATCCAAAGCTGATTTCATCACAAGTGGATCTTCTTTGAACTTGCATCTTTTCTTCGCCTATGTGCTGTCAAGAACCTTCCTCTTGCCTTTGTCGCACACAAGTTTGATACCCTCTGCTGCTGCTGATGGTGCTACTCTCTACGATGCAGTGGCTATTTTATCTTGCTATACTTGTCTATGAACAACTTGGTGTCTTCATAGATAGGCAAGCTCATAGACACTTGCTCAACTGCATCTCCATTTGTGCTCTCAACGGTGTCCTTTGACTTTGCTCCCTCGGAGGCCATTGTACCTGTGTTACTGAGAGGTAGATGAACACCTGTGATACCTGGAGACATAGAAAAACTCAAGGCAAGAAATCTATCAGTTGAAAACCAAAACAAACTTGAGGACTGACTTGCAACATACCTGTATCACTTATTGTGAAGATTGCGCAATTTCCACCTGGAGGCTAGGAGACTGACTATGCAAGGCATAGTCTGGGCAGTTAGGAGGTTGACTAACTTTTGGAACTATGAAATGCATCATCCATCCTAGTTTGGTGAGGACTGAAACTACGTAATGCAGAATTTGAGTAAGTAGTGACATGCAAACTAGCAAACTACATTGCCCAATTTATGGGGCTAGCAAGGCACTTCCTCCTAGAATTGCACAATGCAAGGCTGGAGGCCACTGCTGACTAGATATGCACATTTTTTGGGAGGAAGGAAAAGCCTTCATTCTCGGACATGTGCATTGCTGGTCGGGTAAGGCAAGGTTTGTGCTAAGGAAGCTCAGACCCACCGACGGGCAACTAAAAACATGAGAAGGTTGGAATGCATGGCGAGTCTGAGTGTAAACAAGAGTGAATGATCATGCATGCAAATAGTGACTGCAAGATTCATAAAACAAGAAAACAAGCATGTGTGTGAAGCGAGTCACCCCAACGGTGACCGTGATTGCAGAAACAGTGTCATGCATGCGACAACAGTGAGATGCAATGAAAAACTGAAACAATGCTTCTACAGTCTAACATGCATCAAAACGAAAGCAAGCATTCATTGAAATCAAGCAGACAACACTTACACAAAGAGAAATACAAAAAGCAACAAAAACATAACACAAGACATGAAAAGCAGACTTTCCCTGAAAAAGTTGAGTTGAATGTGCCGAAGACACCTAGATGTGACGTGGGATGTCAGAGCTGTAAGATTAATGTGAGGAATGAGCTCTGCAGCGTTTGGAAAATTAGTTTTGATAAGATCAAGGTTATGACGCATATGCCAAAAATCTAGGAAAAAGTGACACTTGGAGGGAAGTTTCTAAAACAATCTTTACATGTAACCTCCAGCTACTAAAAATAGATCCCTAAAATTAGGGATGCCTTTTTCATGTTCCTTTTTTCTACTTCGGGAAAAAAGCATCCCATGCATGCAAATAAGGATTGCTCAGTCCCGGAGGGAACTGGTTAACTTGAAGGCACATGCAGTAGTCTGCAAGTCTCAGAAAGGGATTTGCAAAACTTTTGGACTAAGCAAGGCTCGTTGTCCCTCAAGAATTTTTTAATTTCTAGGGTCAGTAGGTACTGCCTCTCAGAATTGCGCAATTTTTGGGCTGAAGCCCAGTGTTGGTATGGATTGCACAATTTTCTGAGGGAGGGATGCCTAGATGGATTGCACAATTCTAGAGCTCAACAGGAAACCCAAAAAAGATTGTGTAATTTCTGGAGGGAAGGTTGGTTCCCCTCCAAAATTGCGCAATTTTCGGGGTGGGGGGGGGGGGGCATCTTAGCCAAAAAATTACCTAAGTCCGGAATGTTGGCTTACGGGTGGGAGACAAACAAATTGACATGCACAGGATGGCAAGCCAATGAAACTCAACTTAAGCCTATGTACTTGACAGTGCAAGACTTGCTGCTAAGGATGGTTGGTAAGGAGGCTCCAAAACAAAGCTAAAGAAAAATTTCGGAGGGTGGTTGTAGCTGCTACAACACTTACCGACACACTAGTATAACTCCAGTTCTCTGAATGGACCTTGTTTTGTGAAATCAAATCTAACACCTCCAGAAGTATTGTTCAATTCTATGATCAACTTGAATCCCACACTAACTTGATTGAAAGTTGTAGCACCTGTCATGCCCTTGGTTAGTCATCACACATTCCAAGTCAAGTCAACACAGTTGTTTCGATTGGGATGAGGGGTATATTGGTACGCAAGAAATATGATAGGCAGGGTTTTAAGTTTCATCTCTGGTGTTGCTCCACTGCAAGCAGGCCTAGATAGTATGCTGATGGAGTCACGTAGGAAAAAAAGCATCACTACGCTGCCAATGAGCTTGGTCAGTATCCCGACAAAGTTACTTACATCACCTCTCTACGCAGGAAGCCTTTATCTTCTTTTGCCTTATTCATTTTCATTTTTTTAAAAAATTTTCACATTTTCATTTTTATTTTATTTTATAACTGTGCATAACACTTATTCATTTCAGAGGCGGAAGAGGGATCCCAACTTATTGAGAGTAGAAGAGGTTGTTCCTTCAGATAGTATTTTGTATATACCTCTGACATACTTATTAAGATTTTCTCCCTCACCTTACTCTGCTTGACTAAGCTGACAAGGGTTAACCCAAACAACTGACTAGAGTAGGTGATACTAGTTAGCGTGCAAGTGTTGTGTTTTCATCAAGGTTTACTTCGAATAGAACGTATTTTCCATTGGCGTAACATGGACTAAAGAGAACAAGTTCTACATACAGATACAAGACAACAGATAATGAAGTATTGATAACCGCACAAGTCCTCTTGCACTTTACTTTTGCTTGTTTCAAAAGTCACACATAGCTTCATGTGAAACTAACCTATGAACATAAACAAGAAAACAAACAACTAAAAGAGTGAAGAGTAGAAGAAAAATGCAAAAGAAAAGTGAGTATAAAAACAAGCAAATAAGGAAACACTATTCCTACTCCTAAGCTAATGGTGCATATGCCTGATCACATGAAGTGATATTTCTAATGCAGCCACTGGCGCATTTGTCGACCCATATTGGTGAAGGAATGGTTCACAAACAACACAGTTGCGTGTACTAGCAAACATGAAATATATAACAATACAGACAAACATAGTCTGAGTTTAAATGTGTACACAAAACAGAAATGAGTGTAAGAATATGGCATCTAATCCATGGACTTACCATGGTGTTGTGCGACACTTCATGTAGATGTTAAGCATACACATTCTCTTGACTGTGACATGCAAGAAAATGAGAGAAACAAAGACAACTTGCATCACGCACGCGTGCTTGCTGTGTAAGATTCCTCCAATGCATGAGTGATGGGATCATGTAGTTTGAGTGGAGGAAGCGAAATATGTGTGTGGGATTGATCTTCAATGCATACAGATGAGTGATGAGGAGCCTCGATGCTTCAACAATTTTTGGACTGGAAGAGAAACCAACCTCAAGACAGTGAGGGCTTGACATAACCATCAGCTCAGGCTGAGGTGCCTCGACAGTTTGTGGGGTTTCAACTTCGTCAACAAATAGATCATCATAAATAGGTGACTTTTAAAAATCAACAGCGATAGAATCATCAACGTGATCGAATATGGGAGTAAAGAGATCATGACAACTACTATTAGAAAAATCAATGATTTTGTCAGCATCCTCATGATCAGATAAATCAAACAGAGGGCTACATGAAAAGAAAGAATGTTCACCCTCTGTGTTTCCAGAAAAAGAAGATGAAAAACCAAGTGGATTTTCAATTAATCATTTATATTCTCTGTTGTTCAATGATGGACTAAGATTTGGTGTGTTCTACAAATGATCAATAATGGGTGCATATGTTGGTGGATTTGCACAAGGAAAATTAGAGATATCAGAATCACTGAAGAGGTTAGGAAAAAGTTGAGGAGGCACAGACAGAAGGAGATCATCCTTTGTCATGGTTTGATGTTCAAGTTCCTAGTCATATTCATCATGAATGACAACACAGGTTGGTTGCGCAACACGAACTCCGTCGATGGCTTGATCCTCATTCGCAACAGGTGTAGAGTTTGGAATGAAAGAACACAAGACAATGCAATCCAGAGGATTAGAGGAAAACAAAGAGGGATGTTGTGGTAACAGATGCATGTGACAATCCATGGGCTTTGCAACCAAATCTACGCGAAAATTGAGAGAAGTGATGATGGGAAGATATGACAATCGAACAGACGTGTGTGCATGTTCTTCCACATCACTCTATGGTGGTGGAGTTATTTGATAAGGCGAAGGCAGACAATCACTTGTGACAATGACTATGTCTATCTATGATTGTGCAAATCCATCACCAACATATGCTGAGTGGGGATTGAACTTCAACTTCAACTTGGGATTGACTAATTTTTTAAGACAGATTTCGAATTTGTCCCAAAGATATTGAAACTTCATCTGGATTTCGAAGCTTGAAACTACAATACACGGAAGTGCTGAAAAAAATCCATAGGCGATTCTTGTGGAGTCTTTCGTTGTTAAACAATTTTTTGTCAAGAGGTTCTAGATCAAAATGATGGAAAGTAGATTCAATGAGATCAAAAAATTGGTCAAGTGAGAGAATACTGCGGGTGGTAGGCTGCTGCACCATCGTTGTTTAGATTTGTGAAGTGTGCATGAAAGAAGCAAGCTGACCTCTTCATCAGAGAATTCATTTGCATCATCAATAAATGCATAGAAGACTTGTAATTACTCAAGCCATGCCTCTTCTCCTTCACCATCATACGTGAATTCCGCCAGGAGATCAAAAAACTCCATCGTGATGTCGAGTTGTTCAACATTAGAGAAACATCATAGAGGGATGAGTCTAACAGTATCCATGACGAGTATGTGAAGAATCAAAACATGATGTAAGGGCACAACTTATCATCCTACCCTCCTTCTAGTGCTAGAAATGTTGACGGTGATGGACTCGCCAACATGTTAGGGGATCTCCCCGGTAAGAAGTCCCAACTAGACCTCAGATCGTTTGGTGTAGGAGTCCTAGTAGTGGGTCATATGGTAATGCGTTGACTGCGGTTATGCATAGAGGCAAGCAGGATTTCATTGTTGGTAGCAAGGGTGTGACCAGCGCAACAAGCAAAGAAAGGTGCATGAAGGGTTCTAACGCATGGATAGGGGGATGAGTGCGCCCCTTAGAAACCTGTGGAAACACACAGCTTGAAATGGAACACACGATCAAAGATACATCACAGGCTGGAAGGCAGGGAAACCAACGATCTAAAGTGATGGTTAAACTGACAACACATCTCCGTAATATTCATACATACATATATAGAAAGAGTCCATACACACATGCGTAAGAAAACAACTACATATATCATTAGAGTAACCAAGATAGCTGAAATACAATAACAACATATCCAAGAAATGTGTTTGCTTTGTTATATTAAGAGTGAAAGATCCAATCATACAATGCAACCATGAGCAACCACCAGTTCTGAAAATGGAATTTTACAGTCACTGCCGTCTACTCCTCCAAAGAGATACACTAGCTCTGCACTATGGATTCCAAGTCTTGTTACAATACACACCAATCTTTCTGTAAGATACACCTATAGGAAGCTTGGCTCCGAAAAGCCTCTATGATGAGTTATGAGGTTCTATAAATAGCAAATGGTAGGGTAACCCTTGACATTCCCCGTTGTCACTCTTCACCTACCCTCATGACTCTTCAATTACTACATGACTGTTACATTCGACCATCAACACTTGGTCTTTCTCTTTTACAAGATGTTACATTACAATCTACAAATGTACCCACGTGAGACAAAATAGGCTTGAGCAAGCCATGTAAGATATCACTAAGAATGAGATAGCAGTGGAAAGACCAACTCTTTGACATCCTTGCGATGATCGACAGTGGCGAACTGATTCCAAGTTTGGTAGTCTGTGATGGTGTCTGCATGCTCAATGGTGAAATCTTGCTGGAAATGAACTCTTGCCTCCATTGCATGTAGGTACAATGATCTGGCTCCTCTGTCCAACTCGTTTGATATCATGTGCATCATTGTCTTGAGTGCGGTCAGGCCAGCAACATACTGATGCATAGTATCTGCACTGATGTCCAAGTGTGTGCTGGTGGCTATGCGCATTGACTCGTCAAAGTACATGTTTAGCTCCAATCGAATTTGGATCTTTGTTTTCGCCTCAGTGAGTGTACCAACATATGGGATTGCATGCATGCGCATAGTGACATCCACCCTCCTGAACACTCGTGCATCCAATCAACATCACTACTCATCCTATCTGATCTGTGCCAACTGCTGGGATGGGTCTATATCCTGTATGGGCATAGTTTCATCAGTCTACGCATGTTGCGCCACTTGCTGGATCTGTTCCTACTGCGCTTCCTTCTCTACTCTACGTAACTCCTGTTCTTCCCTGAGTTGCTACTTCAACTCCTGCAACTCATTCATTGTTTCCTCTATCCTTTGTTTGTCTCTTTCACTTTGCACAATGCTATTGTCGCGTTGTCACCTCTTAGCCTCAATCTCCAAGGATTCTTTCATCACAAGTGGATCTGCTTTGAACTTGCAACGTTTCTCCACCTCCGTGTTGTCAATAATCTTCCTCTTGCCTTTGTCTCGCATAGGTCGGCTACCCTCTGGTGCTGCTGATGGTGTTGCTCTCTGCGATGCCGCAACCACTTTATCTTCTATCCTTGTATATGAACAACTTGGTGTCTTCATAGATAGGTAAGCTCATAGACACTCGCTCAACTGCATCTCTAGTTGCACTCTCAATGGTGTCCTTTGACCCTTCTCCCTAGGAGGCCATTGTACCCGTGCTACATAGAGGTAGACGAACACTTGTGATACCTAGAGACATAAAACACTCATGGAATTAAATATGTCAGCTGAAAACCAAAACAAACTTGAGGACTGACTTGCAACATACTTGTATGATTGATTGTGAAGCTTGCGTAATTTACACCAGGCGGCTGGGAGATTGAATGCCAAAACTATGCAAGGCACAGTCCGGGATGTCAGGAGGCTGAATGACTACTGGACCTACGCAATGCATAGTCTACCCTGGCCTACTGAGGACTGAAACTGCACAATGCGCAATTTTAGTCAGTAGTGACATGAAAACTAGCAAACTGCATTGCATAATTTTTGGGGCCAGCAAGGCATTGCTTCCCATAGTTTCACAATGCAAGCTTGGAGGCCAGTTTTGGCCAGGTTTGTGCATTTTCTAGGAGGAAGGAAGAGCTTTCATTGTCAAAAATGCAAATTTTTGGTCGGGTAAGGCAACGTCCAGGCCAAGGTAGCCTAGACCCACCGATGGGCGACTGAAAACATGATAAGGTTGGAATGCATGGCAAGACTGAGTGTAAACAAGAGTGAATGATCACGCATGAAAACAGTGAGTCCAGGATTCAGTAAATGGGAAAACAAGCATGTGTGTGAAGCGAGTCACCGAAATGATGACTGTTAGTGTTAAAACAGTGTGATGCATGCAACAACAGTGAGATGTAATGAAAAAATGAAACAATGCTTCTACATGCTAACATGCATCAAAATGACAACAAGTGTTCATTGAAATCAAGCAGACAACACTTACACAAAGTGAAATACAAAAAGCAATAGAAACACAACACAAAACATGAAAAGCAGACTTACCCTGAAAAAGCTAAGCTGAATGTGCCAAAAACTCCTAGATGCAATGTGGGATGTGAGAGCTACAAGATCGATGTGAGGAATGAGCCCTGCAGCGTCCGACAAATGAGTTTTGATAAGAACGAGGTTATGCATGCATGCCACAAATCTAGGAAAAAGCAACACTTGGACGGAAGTTTCTAAACGATCTTTTCATGTAACTTCCAGCTGTTAAAAATAGATCCCTAAAATTAGGGATGCCTTTTTGATGTTTCTTTTTTCTATTTCAGGAAAAAGTAGCCCATGCATGCAAAGAAGGATTGCTCAGTCCTAAAGGGAACTAGTTCATCTGAAGGCACATGTAGTAGTCTACAAGCCTGGGAAAGGGATTTGTGTAGTTTCTGGGTTGAGTAGGGCTGGTTTTCCCTCAGGAATTGCACAATTTCTAGGGTCAGCAGGTACTGCCTCCCAGAATTGCGAAAATTTTGGGCTCAAGCCCAGTGTTGGGTTGGATTACACAATATTCTGAGGGAGGGATACCTAGCTGGATTGCGCAATTCTACAACTTAGTAGGTAGCCCAACAAAGACTGCACAACTTCTCAAGGGAAGGCTTGTTCCCCTCCAGAATTGCGCAATTTTTAGGGGGAGCATCTCAGCCAGAAAATTACCTAAGTTCGGAATGCTGGCCTCCAGGTGGGAGACAAACAAGTTGACATGCACAGGCTGTCAAGTTGATGAAACTTAGCTGAAGCCTATGTACTTGAGAGAGCAAGACATGTTGCTAAGGATGGTTGGTAGGGAGGCTCCAAAATGAACCTAAGGCAAAATTTTGGAGGGTGGTCATAGCCGCTACAACAACTAGACACTAGAAAACAAAGGGATTAGCATGAAAACAACTATCCCAAAAAAAAACTTGATCCTATCCATGAAAATTCTGGAAAACCAAACAATCTAATTAAGTAACCCCATTAACATAGATATATATAATGTTCAAATACATTCATAAAACTATAAAATCTAATCACCGAAACTTGGATGGTTTTAGTTGGTAGTTTCACAAAAGGTGTAACACTGACACTTATGTAAGATTGAGATGTAATAGTATCAGTAGTTAGCATTGTGTCTGAGATTATTAAATGACAAAAGCAGATCACGAGGTCACTAATTGGCTCATTACAAATATGTAAAGACAATAAAAAATTCATTAGCTTAACACATAACACTTAATACCTAATTAAAAAAAACAAAATCCCATTCATAAGATTTACATAATTAGTCACTAACCCATTGTGTTGAACAATATCCTACACCACTATAAATAAATCTGACTTCAAAGGTAATTCATATACTCATCATATTCTCTTCCTGCTCCTCTATTGAAAGTATTTTATTATTTTGGTCTTAAGCACTCAAAACTTTAGTATCATTGATTTTTCTTTCTATGGGTTAACCTCCTCTATTCATATTATGGTGGGATTTTACAACATCATTTGGATTTTACGAGGTTGTTCTTAGGATTCATTATAGTTGAAATTGTTTCTAAATGCCTATTTTCCAATGCATGTTATTCTCATTATGATACATGTTATTTTCATTCTAGTGTTCGGTGAGGTATGCCACAGGGGAAAGACAACTTTAACAAGCTATACAACACATTTTTATAAGCATATGTATTAGAACAATTGAAATAGTTCAATTGTCTTAACACAAGTTAAAGCAACATGAATTACAAGTGTTCAAAGAATAGTCTTACAAACAATTACAATACATGTGTGAAAATGTGTTGTTGTGTTATTAGGCTTCTGAATTAAGGGAAAGTTCCAAGACACATCAGTACACCATACATCAATAAACCCATAAGTGGGGTGTTGGAGCCACTGCTTGCTCCTCAAAGAAAACATTAGAGACTCTCAAGGCCATGTGGGAGGAGCCAAGGTGAAAAATCTATTGCATGTACAAATGAGGGGTATTTATAGCCAAGGGTAAAACTCGCCCTTGTTATTGTTTGACTTCCCTCATGAATATTTGACATACATGACTCTTGAACTTTACATGAATCTTTAGATTTACATGTGGGTCTCTTAGACTTCCACGTTACATTACATTGATTTACAACAGTATGGCCCATGGTAGTGATGTGGCCGAGATGACTCATGACACGAATTGACATGACAGTGCTGGTATGTTCATGTTGGTGGTGGTGTTCCTGTCGAGCCACTATGCTCCTAAGTGCTGGATATGCTCTTGGTGTATCATCACTTCACCTTCACATGAAAAGGTGTGTGGAGTCTTCAATGGTCTTGTTGTTTGCTTGATGTTTGCATGTCCATGTTCCTCCTTCGCTTGTACTTTGACATGCTTCATGTATTCGTACCTTCATGAACAAATCTCCTTGCACGCATTCCTCATTCATCCATTTGCGAAAAAATCTCCTCACATGAATTCCTTGTTCATCTGTTCGTGAACAAATATCCTTGCATGTGCTCTCCTTGTTCATATTGTTTGTTGTTGCGTTGTGTCTCTTCCATATACCTGTATCTACAATCACTCATGACGAGATGATATCAAATCCAGAAATCTCCTAGTTTTCCATCATGCATTATCCTTTGCTTTTAGATGTAAGTGACCAAGAGAGAGGACAAGACTCTTGAAACGGTGCAAGCTGGATTTCAAGCTGGGATTTGGGCTCCGAGCACTGTGAGTGAAAATTGTGCAGAGGTCACTAGGAGACTTGGATGGGAAATTTGGATCAGTAGTGACTGTCTGCAGGATCTGGATCAGTTAGATGAAAGATCTGCACAATTTTTTACGGAAGAAGTGCAGGCAAAAAAGAGGTTGGTAGCAAAAACTGTGCAATTTCTTCTAGGAGATGGCAAGGGGCCACAGGGGGCTTGCTTGGAAAATTTGCATAATTTTTCTAGGGAGCTGGTAGTGGGTTGATAGATTCTACTGGAAAAAACAACGCATTTGATGGGAGGATGGCCTGCTGAACATCCTTGCATGGTTTCTGAGCAGAGTGGGATGTTGGGTAGCTAGGTGACTACTCATGAAAACTGCATGGTTTTTTGCGCGAGCAACAGGCCAGCTGAATGGGTGACTGGCTGGAAAAAATGTGCAATTTTTTGAGGGAGCCACTGACAGACATAGGGTGTCTGAATTTGCTTTTAAATATAATATAATTAAATAATATTTTAATAAAATATTTTTAATTAATAATCACTTTTAAAAATTAAATTATATGCAATGGGCACAATCAACACTAGGAATTAGGCTTACTATTTCCCTAAGGCGACCTTTCTATTGTAAGTGATTATGGGATTCATTCAATTGGTTCAACTGATATTTTCTCAATTGGTTCAAACCTGGTGGTGGATATGCTACTTGGTAGGGATTTACGCATTGTACGTTTGGTTTACTAATTGAAATGACACCCAAACCAAAAGTGTCTTGTTTCCCTCGTAAAACACTTCATGATGCACTTAGTATATGGTTTCCACGTAAAGCGCTCCATGATGCACTTAGTCAAATGCTCCATGTAATGCTTGAGTCTTAACATCCAAGATGGGTAGCTCCATATAAATTTTCCTGACTCACACCTTCTCAAGTTAGCATACTAATTTGTTTCTTTCCGAATGGAAATGGGAATGTGGAAGGCACGGAGATATGAGGTTCTTTTGAGCAACAAATTAATTTGTTTCTTTCTAAATGGTAGTGGGAATGTGGAGAGCATGAAGATATGACGTGTTTTTGAGCTTCAGAGGGTCAAATGTTAGGAAATACTTCGTAGATCATCTATACCCTCATAACTACCAAATAAATATGTGTATTCCATGGTGCCCATCAATAAGAAAAGGGGAAGATATGAATATGACAATAAACCATGCCATTGAATGCAATATTTTCTCCCCACACTATGCATCCTCTGTGTGGTGCCTCAACCAAGTGTCCTAGGTGCACGAGAGGGTCATCCCTTTGTTTTACGAAGTGGTTCCCGTTTTATTCAGAAGCTCATTTTCCAAGGAATTCTAACACCATAAGATATTGAAGGATGGAAAGGTGTCCATGTCTAATCTGTCAGGTTGGACATTGGCTGGACACTGGAAAGCAAAGGGATTAGCAGGAAAACAACTATCCCAAAAAAAATAACTTGCTCCTATCCATGAACATTCTGGAAACTAGACAATCTAATTAAGTAACCCCATTAACACACACATATATATAATGTTCAAATTCATTCATAAAACTATAAAATCCGATCAACCAAATATGGATGGTTTTAATTAGTAGTTTCACAAAAGGTGTAACAATGAAACTTATGTAAGATTGATATGTAATAGTATTAGCAATTGGCATTATGTCTGAGGTTATTAAATGACAAAAAATGATCACGAGGTCAATAATTGGCTCATTACAAATTTGTAAAGATAATAAACAATTCATTAGCTTAATACATAATACTTAATACCTAAGTTAAAAGAATATGTTCCCATTCATAAGATTTACATAATTAGTGACTAACCCATTGTGTTGTACTATATCCTACACCACTATAAATAAATCTAGTTTCAAAGGTAATTCATATACTCATCTTATTATATTCCTTCTCCTTTATTGAGAGTATTTTATTATTTTGGTCTTAAGCACCTAGAACTTCCAAGTTATGAATTTTTCTTTCTGTGAGTAAACCTCCTCTATTCATATTATGGTGGGATTTTACAACATCATTCGTCTTTTACAAGGTTTTTCTTAGGATTCATTATAGTTGAAACTTCTTCTAAATGCCTCTTTTGCAATGCATGTTTTTCTCATTCCAATACATGTCATTTTCATTCTATTTTCAAGATTTTGTGTTTTGAATGTATTTTGAAGATTTTGGGTTGTGAAGGCCTTTAAAGTACCAACCCATTAAGCAACGTAAGTTGGATGTCAACTAAATTTTCTTCCATTCCATGTATTCCATTGGGTTTTAGTTTCTTTAGATTTAGTTGCAATTTAGGAAAAATAAAATATATTTCTCATACAAAGCAATTACTCAATCTTGATCTCGATCTCAATCTAGAGCATCCGGCTCTCTAATGACTCAGATGGTCATAAGCATAAGGATATCTCTCTCGAGAATCTAACTCTTTTGGGTATATATATTACTCAAGTCTGCATAATCTAGATCTCAATAAATAGGTTACTATAACTATTCTATTTGTAACCTAGGGCTTGCCCTATCTGTAACTATTCTATCCTAGCTATGTTGTTACCTTGAATTATAGGTATTTCTCTGGGTCTCATTCAAAAACTTTAACCAGGTAACCTACACCTACCTCTCTAGTCAAGGTAAGGCCAAACAATCGAAGGATCTCCTGCTACTACTCTTGGGAAGGATATACCACTATCTTAAATAGGTATTTCTCGATAGAATATCATGAAAATAATAGAGGAAGGATATCCAGTAGAAAGTGAATCTCCTTGCTAAAGGCCGCTAAAGGCACCTATTCCCAACCTATTATAGGATTGTTACATAAAAAAACCAAAACAATTCCATAGTTGATTACTGGTTTAAGGAAAGAACAAAAAAGTGCTCCATCCCTAGTTGGAAGGTAATGATCGCCCACCATTCCTATCGTGGAACAAAGGAAAGGAATACCTACTTGAAAGGGAATTAATAGGCCAGGGTTTGATTTGTTTTAACCCTAGAAAATAAATAGGGCAAACCATTTATAAAGTATATATGGTTTCCTCTTTCTAAAAATAAATGACTAAAACTCTACAGAGCTTTACCCTTGCCTATAAGAAGAACATGACAATCAACAAAGAATACTAACCTTGCTTCTTAACCATATTTCTTTTATTGTTGAAACTCTGGAAATTGATGGTTGTAAAAGCGTTGGAAATTCCTCATTCTCTGTTGCAAAATTACTAGAAAACCTGCACTAGCTCTTGTATATGAAATTCCAACTCATTAGAAAAACAAACAGAAAAAAGGCACAGGAATGCATTTAAAAATAATTGAATAAAATATTGACATAGATACCAACTCACTCTAAAAGCATTATTTTTTGATCAAGTTGGCCCTTCAACCACCAGTGCATATTCTCCTCAGCCATTACTTTCTCTCTCAATTGACACAAATCCACAGACACATTACACAAACATTTGCACAGACACAAGACATTTCAACAACACAACACATTGCAAGCATACAACAACACTACATAGTACATTCATGCATAAAACACTACATTTATGGAGTGCTCCATAAGATAGAAAACTTTACATCAAAGTGCTCGAGAGAGAAAGAAAGAGCTAGGAGAGTCCATGCTTAACCCGTTGAGTGAAAAGAGAAACAAAATTTGTCAGTGTACTTAAAATTCCCTGTGGAATGAATTAAATAGACAAATAAATTAAAGGAGTAGAAAATTACCTTGATCGCCTGTTGCCTTTCCTTCTCATGTGAATTTCCTCCTCCTCTACAAAGCCTCCTCAATCACCAATTACTATCATTATTCATTCATGAAGTGCGACTATATAATCACTTAATAATTCTTGAAATGGAAGGTCGATTTTGGTTTTAAGTTTCTTTATGGACCGTTGTGTTCAAATTATTAAACAAATCTTTTGATCACCATTTCTTAAAGAAATCTTTTAATTACAATTTAAACTGAGTTGTCATGTTCTTTCATGTTTTTAAATGATATTTTTGAAAACTATGCTTTCATGTGTTTCAATTTTTTTTTTTTATTGCTTAAAAATGAAAAGCATTCGTTATTGGTTTCTCTTACATTAAATTGGTCACACGAAAAATGTTAGGTCACACGTTCAAATCCTAAGTATGGAGTCTAGAGCTATGTGAATTAATTTTTATCTCCATTACGCAAGTCTAAGGAATTATTTTTCCAAATAATATGTCAATGGTTTAATGAGCATTTTTTTTTAATTTAATTCAAAATTCAAAATTTTATAATTTTAAATTATTAAATTAATGTGTTAAGGATTTTTTTAAAATGTTGTAGATATATGAGGCGGTGATATAGTTACTAGTTTCTCTTACATTTCATGTTTGGTTTTTGATTACATATTTATGATATTCAATAAGTCTTACCATTACTTTGGGCCAGTAAGGTTCGATATTGCACTAACCAAATATCACTTAGAAGATGATATATTTAATTCCAAATAAAGGAATTTATACTTCCACTTTTGGCATGCACTATAGAAGTCGTCGTGACGAAGGATACCAGGTTATTAACCATTTCATTTCATTACAAAAAGGGACAATTGGCTCATGGGCCTTTCACATGTGGTATTTATTTTATATAAAATTTAAAAATAAGTTTTTTCAAATAATTTCTAATTTTTTCTAATTGTTTTTTTTAATAGAATATTTGAAAATCAAAAGTCAAAATTCTTAATATATAATATTTTTATTTAATGCAATGTTGTATATTAATTGACTTATAATAAATATAAATTTATAAAGTATTCAATTAGGTACCTAACACATAAATTTATAACCTATTCAATTAGATATTTTATAAATATAAATCTATAACATATTCAATTAAATATTTATAACTATTCAATTTGCTTAATAAACTGAAAATCATTCATTCAAGTTTGTAGATATAGTAAGCCTTCTTTAAATTCTTACTAGTAATGTATTTAAAATTAAAATTAATTTGTGGCGAGGCGATGAAGGCAGTGAGGCGGTGTTGAAACTTATCGGTTACAAAATTCGATTTTGGAATTTGGGGAGCCATGTATTGGGGTTAGGCATTCTCCCACTTCAATATTGTATTCAAAAGTACACAAAATTAGATATTGGAGGACAGGGGTTTTTTAAACATGAATTTAAAAGCAGAAGGGGGTCATTCCTCCTTCTGGAATGCTCTTGATAGTAGGCATTTTCAAGGGGAAGGAAAATTTGGTACAAAAGGAGGATCCTTAGGTTACTCTCAAATGCCTATTTTGGGAGATAAGTGGCAAATGGAGCTACAACATCAACATATCCCTAAGGCCCCTCAAAACCATAGATTTATCATTCCTACAAGATGTCTAGAAGACAATAGGAAACACATGAGAGATCATGCTTTTATATGTAAGTTTATAGGAATTTGGTCGACAGAGAAGGAATTAGAGGTTTGGATACAATAGAATTGGTAACCGAAGGGAGAGATGGATTTGAGACTAGGACATAATGGTTTCTTCACAGTCATATTTTCTAACCTTGAAGATAAAACTAGGATCTTTGAATGGGGACCATACTTCCTTAACAATGTGGGTCTCTACATTAGGCACTGGGAAGCTTGTTTCAACCTAGATAAGGAGGAATTCACAAAAGCACCGATATGGTTCAGATTTTACTCTTTACCAGTAGATTTCTAGATATCGGAAAATATAGAAGGTATAGGGAAAGAACTAGGATGTTTTTCAAAGTCTCATAGTTCACAAAAAGAGGGGAAAACATGTCATATTCTAGGTTATGTGTCTATATGAATATATCACAACCATTACCAAATTCTATAGAGTTTGACTATCAGGGAGAGATATGGAAACAACCTCTAGATTATGAGCACTTAGCGTTTAGATGTAGGCTCTATCACGAGCATGGCCACTTTTGGAGGTCGGATGGAAAATGATGGTTTCACAAAGGTCACTAAATAGAGATGAAATCACAGGAACCCAACATCCTATAAAACTAAGGGGTTGGAGGAGAAAAATTCCTTTTTCGCACAAGAGGTTATGGAAGAAGACTCTTAGAACATAAAATCCATCCATATGGACATTATTCCCACAAAAAAAAAAATCTAGAAAAAAGTGTGTTAAAATGTAAGTTGGAAGAGGAGGAAGATATACAAGCTAGTTTTGAATTTTATGCAGTGTTAGCTTTTGAGGAAGTAGCTCCTTTACTGAAGAAAAATTCGTCAGACCTCTCAGATGAAGAGTGGGTATTAGTCACACTGATGAATGATTGGGTGCAATAATATAAGGGGGACTTGTCCAAAGAGGAAAGAGATATCTATGAAAATACTTATCTCAGGTGGAAAAAAAAGTGAAGAAACTCAATAGTGGACCCAATAGATCAGTCATTCCAAGCTTTTAAGGACAACTGGAAAGACATTCTATTGAAAGAACTTAGTAAAGAACCTAAGACGAAGACAAATAAACCGAACAAGGAATTGAGACAAAAAACTAGAGTGAACCAGGGTAATACGGATCAAGCAGTAGTTGTGACAGAGAAGTCACTTCCTTTTCCCAACTCATCATCATGAGAATTCTTTCATGGAATAAATGTGGGCTCAATATTAAAGGAAAACATTAATGTATTAGGGAAGTAATAAAAAAGGAAAACCCAACAATTTTTATATTACAAGAAACAAAACTAACAGGGGAGAAAATGAATAAAATAGAAGGCACTTGTTGGAAAGGGTGTGAGTCCATGTCTCTTGATTCTAGGGGTAGTGCGTGAGGCTTAGTTTTTTGGAACCCACATGAAGTGGTCTTCCAAGACTGGATGGCTTCTGATTGGATTCTTACACGTTGATTCAAGTATGTTATAATAGAAGATTTCATTTCTCTATCGGTGGTTTACAACCCTATAGGTACGAGGGACAAGAAGGTTTTTTGAAACAACTGTAGAAGTTGAAACAAATGATAGGAAATTACTGATGGTTATTTGGATGAGACTTTAATGTCCTAACATTTTTAGAGGATTAAAAAGGGGGCATTCATAGGTTATACCAATCATCAAATGATTTCGATATGATCATAGATAGCTTGCACCTTTAGACATTCCAACCAACAATGGGATGTTTACCTGGAATAATCATTTACCAATCAGGTAACCTATAGTTTGGGTCATTTTTTTATTATAGGAAGTTTTACAGAAGGATATATTTATCAAATATTCAATTTTGATTTGCATAGGGCCAGATCACTAGCTCATTTGATTGAAAATTGATCTAAAGAAGCCCCACTAAATATGCCTTTCCGTTTTGAAATATTTTGGCTTCAATCCATTGGTTTTTTAGTTTTGTTAGCCAAATTGTGGAAGGAGTTGAATATTAGAGGTGTCATAAAAAGGCACACATTCCAAATCAAACTAAAATCATTGAAGGAAAGGATTAAATTTTGGAATAAGAACTTCTTTGTGAAATCTTTGAAGACAAGAGAGCATTGGAAAGTAAAATTTCAAGCATCCAAAAAAGAATCATTCTGGACGGCAGAACCTTAGAGTTGATAGTAGAAGAGGCAGAGGCCCTTCAAAACCTAGAGCACAAAAGGCAAAAAGAAGAGACTCATTGGTGTAAGAATTTTTAGATTAAGTTCCTCAGATAGAACACCAAAGGACACCGCTCACAAACATATCACCGATCAGTACACCAGTATTCTTGACATGGTTAAAACCCTCAAAGAGGGAAACAGTCCATGGCTTGAGCCAACGCGATCACTTTAGGAAATTTATTAATTTAAAAGAAAGAAAATTTACATAAGCTTCTCTCATGAACGGTCACCTTACAAATGACCCTCCATGCTCTTTAAATAGAGATCATTGACCAATCGGGTGTTAAGACATGGATTAAATGTCGGTAATACCAAGGAGAGAATGAACCGTTGGATCACTTCATGTCTAGAACATATCCTGACTGTCATATTGTAAGTTAAAGAAAGTACATACTAAAGAAACACACTTTACCTAACTATACACTATTAGGGTATTCCTTGCGCGGCTCAGACCTCATCATTTGCAGGTTCTGAGTTGGGGGAGGTTTGTGCACTCCCTTGTCGCGTAGCCTCGCTATCAGTGTGGGACAATCCTCCATCTCATGATCAAATAATGTACAATACAAGCATGCAGGGCGCGTTGGATTCATATAATCACAGGTAGAATGTCCTGCCCCCCCGCAATTGTAAAATATTAGTTGTTTGCGACCTCTTCGAGGTCCTCCTCCACCTCAGCCTTGTCCGTGCCCCTGAAATCTAGTTTGCACCACTCCTGCGTTCTGGTCAAGGGGCTGCGTTTCGGCCTGAAATCTGTAGGTGGGAGCCTTATCCATCATCAGTTCATAGCTTCTACAGGTGCATTCATCATGTCCCACTGATCTACAAAAATTACAGAACAACTGTTGTGAATTCTGCATGTACTTTTGCAATAAATGGTAGTTGTTCGTAGCATGCTTTCCTCCTATTTGACAAATCGCACACCACAACGTAGGAGCTACGCTAGGTCCTGCTTGGGCCTCCAGTCTTAACGGAATTGGTTCTCCTCCCACGAGGTAATTTGCGAACACTAGGCAGTGGTCCTTGTCATGAACCTGACCCTTACATTTAACACACCATACATCATCGCACACTTCTGGGTGAGCTGTCCTATCTTGTTTCAAACTCTGCATCTGAAGGCACAAGCCTTTCAACTGTGCGTGGATCTGTTGAACTCCCAGGTTAAGATACTGTATCTGGGTTTCATGTAGCCTCATCACTATCTCCAAGGCCTTGGCCTAAGTTGTTAGCCTCTGTTGTGACAACGTGTTCCTTAAATACGGCATCAACTATGCTACAAACCATTCGCAGTGTTGTCCATCCATCAAAGTCATATTAGCTTCATGAATTGTGCACTTTAGTCTCTGATTTAACTCCCAAGGAGTCTCGCCTGGTAGCATCATGATCACCTTGAACCCAATGATCGACTGTGCCTCCGACTTCGGCCTACTAAATTATCTGTTCAGAACAATTTGGATGTCTATGATACCCGCATTCGGATTGTCATTAGAATGCTTAATATACTAGGTTAGCACGTGATCCTGTAGAGCGCTGACCAACATTGCTTTCTTTATATTGTCATCCGTAACTCCCTGTGCTTCCCATACAAGTTTTATCATGAACCCAAACTGGTCCGAATCTTCATTTCCTACTCTCTTGAACACTGGAAACTTTATCGTGCTTTCCATATTGAATCACAGTGTTGGTGGAGGTGGTATGTGCAAATATGGGGGTGAAGATGGTGAAACTGGCGGTGGTGTGGGTGGCAGTGGTATGCGCAGAATCATTTGCCTTATCAAATTGATCGTACTTCTTAGTGAGACCTTCATGAGCTCTTCCTCATCTCCTTGCGGAGGTGAAATCAAGGGGCTAGTTTCTAGTTCTACAATACCTTCATTTCTGTAAATTTTCTCACTTCTTGTAGCCCCAAACATTAATGTATTCACATAATCCATTTTTCACATAGTAGCATTTTAATCCAAGTGTTCAGAGACTTAACGTACTTACCTCACGGTCCCTTGAGAAAGCATCATTCTGCCTCACTATAGCTGGCTGAAGTATCTACCGTGAACTCAGTAATGAATCCTCCTATAATTCAATCGACACAGTGATCAACAACACGGATGATCTTATCCTTCGATGCTTCCAATCTGCGCACGAATTATGGAATCCACACAATAGGATTATCAATTTTCCACCTTCCTTGGCTATCTGCTAGCTTCGCGATCCACTCGTATAGCTCAGTAGGAAAAGATGCGAAGAAAATTTCATGGATTTACATGTACATGTAGCAGTCTGACCACTTTTCCTTTGACAGTCACGGATTCCTATTCTCTTGCGCCGCGAACTCGTGAACCTTTCTATCCAACAAATCTTCAATTTCTTTCTTAGTTGGATTCCAGTGATACAACACCAGACATCTCTATGCAGATTCTGGTCCCAACAATGGAACCATTTGTTGGCTTGTTGGGGCTTGACCCAGGTTCAGAGTTAATTAGCCAACCAAATCCCTATACTATTGACTCTTTCGGCAACAGTCCGTGGAGCGCGGACTGAGGTCTCACCCGAAGTAGTATGGAGGGGTGCTGAAACCAGGTTTCCACACCCTTGAGATGTCTGAGGGGTTGCTTTGGTCCAACTATGAGTCTCTTCACATAGGTTACTTCACGTGCTTCCCTGGCCTTTGCGCCCTGATATATTTGCCTTCGTGCAGCCCTAACCAGGGGCTATGGGGCTTTTGCATTACTGGAGTAGCGATTTGCACTATTTCCCTAAGTCACACCCGAGATCTTAATTATCTTCTTATAACAGTTAGTTATCTTTGTGTAAACATATGATTTATATTATATTTACTTATTCAATACATTCATATGAGTTCGCGCAGTACATAAACAATAACTTGCAATTCATACCCAATAATACATAAAACAGGAAAAGGTACACAGAAATATGGTAAAACTCCTCTTTTATTAATTCTTCCCATGGTTACAGACTCAACCTGCCCTGCACACTCAACTACAGACTACTAGGCCTCTACGCACTCAGCTGTAGAGCCTTCTCCTACCCTACGACCCAAAGACACAACTCTACACTTCGACTCAATACTTCATCAATTTCTTAGACTCATCCTTCCTTCATTCTTTTTCTTATTTCTGCACTTAGAGCCTTGCCCTATTCATACAATCCCATGGTCCACGGACCATGGGTAGATCTTTAAAACCAACATTACATTACAAAAACAAGGGTGGACAACCCTATGACTCTATTATGACTTCATGCTTCGTGCACAATTCGCGGAGTCTTTACAATGGACTTAGTCAAAACTTGGGCTTTAAACCCCAAAACATGCCTTGGGGGGATTCCACGCCCAACAAGGTCTGAGGTCTTGTCATTGCGAGCCTTTGTCTGCCCTTTTGGTAGTCCTGCACCTTCAGTCAGACTGTCAAACAATATTGTTGCCTCCTTTTAATACTATTTCTATTGCTCGGGGTTATATGGCCACTTTAGGGAGGCTACTCAGATGATTTTGGGTTGGTTCGGAGTGCCCTGATCAACCCCAGTCTTTTTTCTGCCACATGTAACTATGTTAATATTAGATAGTGGGGTTCCCTTGGTGATCCTTGGCTCTGCATTGATCAAATTCGCTCCCCTTTGTCTATTCCGCTCCTCCCATATTTTGATCAGCTCCAAACAATCCATCGTCGCATGGAAATTGACCATGCACTAAGAGCACCAAAGCCTCCTTGGTAGAGGGGAACCCCATGCAACGTGCCCCTCTTGGTCACAGTTGTAATAGTGAACATGACCCTTTCCTCTTGTCCTTTCCCCCCTCGTTCCTCCTCCTTGCCCACCTCAAATGGCCTCATTGACCGGGAAGTTTGAGCAATCTAACATATCTTCTAGTGCATCCAACACTCTACACTAGTCTATGTGGTGATTTGAGGAACCAAAAAACTCATAGTAGTTGATTTTTTGGACATTAGAATACTTTTTCAATATCAGGCACAAGCGAGGAGGGTGTTAAGACCCACTGCATACTTCACAATACTTTGATTGGTTAATGCCAGGATAGGCCCCTTGCAATCCTACTACCATGACTCCTACTATGGGCAGAGGCCTAGGTGGCCCCCTTAGATCCCATGTGGCACCCATGCCTTGTAGTCTCGGGCATTCCGTGGGAGCATGACCTTCCACTGGGTAGTTGGTACACCACAAATTTGGTCTCGCCAATTGGGCTAGTTTTATATATTTCAACTTCTATGTTAGACTTTCAATTTGTTGTTGAAGACTATTCAAGTTGCTTTCTCTAGATCATCTTGCAACATGTCAATGACGTCCTGGTGAGGGGTAACAGGGCTTTGATGAACCAATCCTGTTGGTGATTCAAGTCTATAGTATAGCTGATCTTACCAATTGTGTCCTTAAACCTTTGCATTAGTGCCCAGACAGTCTCTCCCTCCCACTGCTTTATCTCCCACAGCTCCAACAACCCTTGCTAATCTGTTTGGGGAAGTTTGAATTCTTGTACAAACTCTCTTTTAACCTTGTGCACAGTTAGGTTCTAGTGAAACTTCAACCATTTTATGAACCACATCAAGGCCATTTCTCTTAGAGTGTTCTGGAACTCTATTAGCTTCACATTATCAAGTGTCTAGCGAGCGCTCTAGATAGCCTCACATAGGCACTGGTGTTTCTCTACATCTTCCTTCCATTTGATGGAGAATTATGGATATCTTGTGAATGACCCCGCTATTATGGACCGTGTTCATGCTAAAAGCACAAAGCCTTGTGATCTTGGTTATAGAGGTCCTTGTAATCTCAAACTAGTACTACTATTTCCACTACTATTAATACCAACTTTATAGTTAACATGCAAACTATGCACTCTTATCATCTTAAGAAATTTGTAAGGAAATTTGTAAGGATTGTTGTAGAGTACTAGGGGAAGGTTGGAGGAGATGCTACTTGACCCTTGGGGGGTTGGATCCTTGATTCTATCAGACGCATCATATTCCGCGAATAGTCTCCACATAAAAAAGTACATATCAACCTCTAAGCCTTCCATCAGCTAACACAAGTAGTTCCATTCAACCCCTCCCTTGCGATCAGTGAGGGACGACTTGTATCACTTTCTGAGCTCCTAGTTGTTCCACCTGTCTCTGTCCCTTTCAGCGAGTTCTCTTCCATCCTTCCTTCCTCTTCCAAGATCCTCAACACCGCTACTTCTTGGTGTAGTTCCTCTGACAACCTTTTAATCACCTGCATGGCCCTTTCCTGCCATTTCTCTACTATTTGCACTCTCCTTTGCACTCTTAGTTCCTCGGCCTTCCGTGAATCCTATACATCCATCCTCCTAATAAATTCATGATCCCCCGCTTGGTAGAATCCCTCCCTTTAGATCCTTCCCCCAGTATTAGGTATTTACACATCCATGCTTTGAATTTGGAACATAAGCAGACCCTCTTCCACAATTAGGACTTTAATCAAGAGGCTTAGTTATTTCAACAACTTCCCTCTCAACCCCGCTTAAAACACAGCTTCAACCTTTGAGAAGGGCCAATGGTTTTCTACTTCAAACTCGACAACGTACCTTTCTAAGGTGGGCTGCACTGATAAATCTACTCCTCTTATCAGATCTGTATCAAGACGGTGGAGCACAACTAGATCTTCCTGAGTCGAGTCACGACGATACAATGTCTGTCAACTGGACCTCCCCTTCACTTACAATCTCCGTAACACATTATACATTCTTCTGGAAACATACACCAGGAGATATCGTACTGATCACTTCCAACTTCTGAATATAGGATCTCATCATTTAGTTTCACAACAACTCGATGGTGAAGTTGAGCTTGTTGAGAAAAAAATCAATCCACTTGCTTGTCCCACCAGTTCCGTATTTCCTTTTTAAAAATCCTTGATACCATATTCCAAACCCTCCTTTGTAATTTCAGGTCCTAGCAATGGAGCCATTTGTTGACATGAAAATGACAACAGGGTTGAGACCCTGGGTTCAGGCACAAGGGGCCAACAACGCTCTGCTATAGTCTAGCACAACGTCGACATTTCCACCTTACCCTGGAAGGGGAAGGAGTCTCACCTGAGGCACGTCATAAATAAAGTTAGATGAGGGTGGGACCTAGATACCACAGGAACCATATCAATCAGAAGAGAACAAAGAAATATAGCTTAACATGCAAAACGAACCAAATCCTAACGATCTACTCTTGCTATATCAAGAGAATGCATAAACATATTCTTTCTAAAAAATTTAAATAATCAACATATTACATGAGGAAACAAGGTGATTCTATAACAATCTCCTTCATTAACATAACGTAATTCAATACATAAGGCTTTAGGCCTGATCATCAAGAGTAAACATCACACAACCACCATAAAAATTATACAACCATGATCATAGAGTCTTTCACATCACTCCGCAACCTAGGAAGACTGGAAACACTACAAAGTTTCTACCACTGACTAGCACCAACCCCTCCTTTGCTCTTTCTTCTATTTTTTATCTCCTGCCATCTGCCCATACTATCAGTTCCTCTTTTCTTATGCTCAACTGCCTTCATCCTCGTCTGCCTCTTCTCTTTCCTCGATTAGTTATCCATGCTTCTTCCCGCCACTCTTCTGCGACTGCTAGTCTTCCTTCAGTTTCTAGTCTTCCCTTGGTTTTCAACTCCATAACTCCCCAATAGTCACCTCTGCCACTTGTCATCAGTTTCTCTCTCCACAAAAACTCAAAATGAAGGACCCAACAAGTGTTGGATGCAATGATCCCGACCATCTTGATTCCCCGACTACTTCTTGAATTTCCTTGCCCAAAAACCCCCAACATTCCTAGAAGAAGTATGTCGTTAAGAAATTTTTTCTAGCCACCTTGTTCTTAGGCATGTTCATATTTCAACCAAAGACATGTGTATTGGTCTCGTTAATGTAATATTTCTCTCACTATTAATCACTTTTTGTATGTGTTGAATCAATGTATTTATATCTTATTATCTTCCTGAAGTGTCCTTCATCAAGAGATCTATAAAATAATGCACAAATTAACTTTCTATATCTTGGTGTTGTATTTTTCTATCTCCATCCTTGCAAATGAGGGAAAAAAAATCTATTATTATGATGATTTTGAATCATAGAAATGTGGAAGAACTTTGTATTATCATCTCCCTCCTTGAGCCATTATATCCTGGAATTTTGCTTCCAAATGTTACGATATTCCGACACATAGGAAATAGTTAAGTATAACTTGGTCTAGTGTATAGTTAGGTAAAGTGTGTTTCTTTAGTATGTAATTTTTGTAACGTACAATCCGATGGTCATGATATGTTCTAGACATGAAATGATATGACGATTCATTCTCTCCTCGGTATTACCGACATTGATTTGTAACACTCGATTGCTCCATGATCTCTATTTAAAGAGCATGGAGCATCATTTGTAAGGTGACCGTTCATGAGAGAAACTTATGTAAATTTTCTTTCTTTTACATTAATAAATTTCCTGAAGTGTCCTCGTTGGCTCAGGCCATGGAATGTTTCCCTCTTTGAGGGTTTTAACCAGAATATTGGTGTATTGACTTGTGATTTGTTTGTCAGCGGTGTCATTTAGTTTTCTATTTGACGAACTTACTCTACAAATTCCTACATGGTATCCGAGCTATTTGAGGGCCGCATGTGTTGGTGATCCAAATCCGATGCTGGTAGAACTGCGTCTGATTATCATTTCCTAGATATACTATTTCTGAGTGCTTTCAGGCCAAGATGACTGCTCTACTGCATTAGGAGCATCTATTCCGGTGAGGAACCCCTTTCATTTCATGGAAAAGGTTTTTTGGTAGCCCAAGCTACGTCATGTTTAAGATCTGGAGGTATATTGTCTTTATTTGCAGTTTTAGTTATTTATATCTATGTTTATTTCAGTTTATTTAACTCTCTGTTTTTGTATCACTGGATCCATACCTTTCATTTCTGCGTATGCTCTTTGCCCCATGGCTCTGTGTGATCTGGGAAAATTAGAAACAAAAAGGAAGCATTTTCTCATGCGTATGCTCTTTTCCTTTGTGCCTTAGTGTGATCTTGGAAAATCATAAACATTGAGGAAGATATTTTGTTTTCAGTGAAATCTAACTTCAAGCCATATGTTTTTTTTTTTTGCATGTCCATTTTGTGTTGTGTAGTTTTTTGTTTTGTAGGCAAAAAGGGTTTTCTAAAGTAAGCACGCACTCCAAAGCTTCAGTGACCAAAAAAAAAACACTTCCTCTTTTCCAGAAATTACTAACATTTTAAACTAGCTCACTTGGTCCAAAGTTACTTCATGAGAATAAAGGTCTTGGGTTCAACTCTTTCTTTTTGTTGAGTTACTTTTTCAACAAGCACATGTAACTTATGTTTTAAAGTTACTTTATGTAAAAGTGTTCGCACCCATTATAAAAGGTGAGTCACTTATAATTCTAAATTCTCTTTATCTTTTATTTAAGTTACAATTTAGTAGGTAGCTCATAAAGTACCATTGTAAAAGTGACTTTCACTTATTTATAAAAGTGAGCCACATATATATATTTTTTTAAAGTGAGGTAATTAGATTATGTTTGGAAAGGTTTTTTTTTTCCTTAAATATAACATTATCATTCACTTCTGCACATTCACGTACTTCATCGGCATATTCAACAACTTTTCTTCAAAAAGATATAACTTCTTCATCCAGAAGCCATTTTCAAAGCTTTTTTTTTTTAATTGGCCTAATTTTTTGAGATATTTCCATTGGAACACTTAGTTTCAACATCTACAACTTTAGTTTTTGTTAAAATGGAAATTCCATGCTAATTTATTATTGACAACACCAACTACTTCCAATGGTTGTCCTACATGGAGGATTTACTTAGAAGTAAAGGTCTTTATAGAGTAGCCTCAGGCCAAGAGTCTAAACCTAAAGATGAAGATAAGTAAGAAAAATGGGAAAATAGGCAAGATAAAGCACATGGGTTGATAGATATTTCTATTTCTCTAGACCTTAGATTCCATATCGCAGAACTTGATACCGCTGATGAAACAATGAAACAACTCAATAAAGTTTTTGGAATTAAAAATGAAATTAGAGCCTATCAACTCAAAAATGAGTTGCTTACGTTGGACCCCAATAATTTTTCTTCAATTGAAGATTTTTTGTCCAAGTTTAAGACCCTTAGAATTCTCTTGGAAGGTGTTAAGGTTAAGAAAGAAGATGGTAGCCTTATCTATTCCATTGTTACTAAGTTGGGACCAACCTACTCTGTGTTTGTTTCCACCTTCCATTCTACAAGAGAAGCCTTTATTTCTCAAGGACAAGACTACAAGTCCCCCTCTTTTGATACCTTTTGTGATTCTTTAATAAGAGAACAAGAAAAACTCTTACATCTTGGTCTTCTTAATATTGGAAACTCTTATAAGAAAGCCTTAGGAGCCCAATAGAAACCAAATTCAAAGAATCCTAAAAAGAAACATCCTAACAAGAATGATCCTAAACCAAACAAGGGTCCTAATCAATTTCAATCTCAAAATGAAAAATAAATTCAACAAAGTAATAAGGCAAATAAAAACAAAGGGAATAAGAGTGATAGACATTGCAACGTTTGTAACCGTGATGGCCAATTAGAATCCAAATGCTTTAAAAAGATGGAAGCCTTGGAAGCATCAATGAAGAAGCATAACATCCACTTGGAGCACTCTTCAACTTCAACGTCATCTTTAGGAATAACACTTTCTGCATGTGGTTGTCAAGCATCCTAGTCTAGTTATGAACTAAATGTATCTTCTTCTTCTCATTCTCATGAGTGGCTCATTGATTCTGGAGCTTCTTATCACATGGCCAAAATCAAAGCCATTATTCTTCTTTAAATGATTGTAACACCAAAAATATATATGTTGGTGATGATAGATCTCTTAGTGTTGTAGGGACTGGAACTATTCATCTAAACAATGGTCAATTTATTGATGTATTGTGTGTTCCTACCTTATCCTGCAACCTGCTATATGTATATCAGATAACTCATTCAGGTGAAGATAGAACCGTTGAATTTTCACCTCATGATGTTGTAATTAAGGACCTAAGAGATCCTAGATATAATTTTAGCTACTGGCATTGCTGATGATTCTACAAGGTTTTATAAGTTTAACAACTTTGGGTCATCAACTCTTCCCTCAGTATTTTTTGCTCATAATGATGAAGTGAGCAAACTTTGGCATGAGCGATTTGTTCACTTAAACTATCGCTCCCTTCAAAATCTATGTAAGGAAAATATGGTGATAGGTCTTCCTATGGTATCTTGCAGAGATGGTGTTTGTTCTGGATGTGTACTCAAAAAAATCATTGGGATAGTTTTGAAAAACATGCCTCTTAGCACGTCTCAACCCCTTTACAGCTTGTGCACAATGATTTATGTCATCCACTTCTAGTTGTCTCATTCTCTGGCTACAAGTATTTCTTAACTTTCATTGATGATTTCTCCATATGCGCTTGGGTATACTTCTTAAAAATCAAGAGTGAAGTCTTTAACATGTTCTTGGCCTTTAAGGCCTTTGTTGAGAAATCTGGACAACAAATAATCAAGCTAAGATATGATAATGGCGGAGAATATGTTAACAACATATTCATCAAATTTTGCACTGAGCATGGAATTCAATTGCAAAATACTATTCCATATACTCCACAAAAAAATGGTGTAGCTAAATGGAAGAATTGCACCTTAAAGGAAATTGCTAATTGCATGCTTCAATCTAAAGGGCTTAATCTTAATTTTTGGGCAGAAGCAATTAACTATGCAAATTACATAGTAAATCACACTCCTAATAAGGTTTTGAAGAATATAACTCCAGAAGAAGCATGGAGCTCAATTCAATGAGATGGAAGTCACTTTCATGTTTTTGGAAGTGAAGCATGGGCCCATATTCCCGATGAAAAACATAAAGCCTTAGAACCTAAGAGTGAAAAATGTATTTGTGTTATATATTCTGAATATGTCAAATGATACAAACTTATTCCACCAAAATGAAAAAATGTTATCATTAGAAGAGATGTAAATTTTCCTAAACATATATCGGCCTAAGAGCCTATTTCGGTGAATGTGCCACCTCTCTCTATCCCTTCTACTTCTGAAAATATTTCTTCTTCAGATGATGACAGTGAGGATGACAATCCTACCTCACCTTCTCGAAATCATCCTTCAGCTCCTCAGCTTCCAAAATGGATATGTTCTACTCGGGATGCAGTAGGTGCTCTTGCAGGTGATCCTACATATTAGCGACGTACACATTCTCAGTTCGATAGAGCCTCTTCTATACTAGCTCAAGCTTTAGCGAATTATGATCCTGACACATTTGCAGAAGCTTGAAGCCATCCAAATTTTGATGCAGCTAGGAATGAAGAATATCATTCATTATTGGTAATTGATACATGGGATATTGTTCCTCTTCCAAAGGGACGAAAACTTGTTAGATGCAAATGGGTTTACAGAACCAAGTTTGGACCAGATGGAAAAGTTGATAAACATAAAGCTCATCTTGTTGCTAAGGTTTTTTCACAAGTTGAAGGCATTGAATATATTGAAACCTTCTCCCCTATTTCCAAAATGAACTCTATCCGCCTTGTTCTTTCCCGTGTTGCCTCTTTTAAATGGGAAGTCCATCAGATGGATGTTAAATATGCCTTCTTGCATGAATATCTCTCTCTCTCTCTCTCTCTATCTATATATATATATATATATATATATAGATATATATATGGAACAACCTCCTAGCTTTATAGAAATAGACTCCAGCCTTGTATGTCAGCTTAAGAAATCCCTTTATGGTCTCAAGCAAGCCCCTAGGGCTTGGTATGCCAAAATGGATAGGTTTCTTTTAAATACTAGCTTTTCTAGGTGTCATTCTGACAATACTATCTACACCAAGAAAGTGGGTAAGTCTCTTATCATTCTTGTTCTTTATGTTGATGATCTTATCCTTACTAGTAGTGATCCCAACCTTATAAACAATGGGAAGTCCAGCCTTAAAAATTAGTTTGAAATGACAAACTTAGGACACTTGAATTATTTTCTTGGTCTTCAAGTCTTTCAATCCAAGGAAGGTATTTCCATTTCCTAGTCCAAGTATGCCTGTGATCTTCTATGCCACTTTCACATGGAAGAATATAAGCGAGCCCCTTCTCCCTTTTAGTCTGGAGCGAAACTTTCATTCACTTGTACTTCCCCTAAAGTTGATGCTACCTTATACCATCAGCTTGTAGGAAAACTTTTGTATCTAACCAATACCCGTCCCGACCTTTCCTTTGTTGTTGGCCTTATTGCTCGGTTTATGAAAAACCCACATGAAAGTCATTGCAAAGTAGCTAAAATAATACTTTGTTATGTTTGAGGTATAGTTCAGTTTGGGACTTATTACAGTGCAGAAGCATCTCCTCTATTGGTTGGTTTCACTAATTTCTATTAGGCTGGTTCCCTTGATGATCAGAAGTCTAGTGCAGGTTATGTCTTCGCTCTTATTTTTCGACCTATTACATGGGCTTTCAAGAAAAAAAGTGTCATTTCCCTTTCTTCAACAGAAGTAGATTATCATGGTGTCACAGAAGCTAGTAAGGAATCCCTGTGGCTTTGTCAGATCCTGTCAGAGTTTGGCTTTCAGAAGCAACATCCGATTACACTTTTGTGTGATAATCAAGGTTTCATTCAACTATGCAAATATCCAGTCCAACATCAGCACAAAAAACACATTGAAATACACATGCACTTCATCAGAAAGCTCATTCATGACCATGTTCTTGAAGTGCAATATTGTTCAAAAAATGATCAAGTTGCAATCATCTTCATAAAGGCTCTCACAGAGGCGAAGTTTACTAAACTTTGATTTATGGTTGGAGTTCAGGAAGTTGTCACTAAGGGGTGATAGGCTCTAATGCCTCCTTGTTTCTCCTACTATGTCATATTTGTACATCCTTTAATCATATCCTAAGTTTTTCTTAAGGGGGATGTTAGGATATTTCGACACATAGGAAATAGTTAAGTATAACTTGGTCTAGTGTATAGTTAGGTAAAGTTTTTTTCTTTAGTATGTACTCTTTCTAACTTAAAATACGACAATTAGGATATGTTCTAGACATGAAGTGATCCAATGGTTCATTCTCTCCTTGGTATTACCGACACTTAATCTGTGGCTTAACACCTGATTGGTCAATGATCTCTATTTAAAGAGCATGGAGGGTCATTTGTAAGGTGGCCATTCATGAGAGAAGCTTATGTAAATTTTCTTTCTTTTACATTAATAAATTGCCTAAAGTGGTCACGTTGGCTCAGAACATGGACTATTTCCCTATTTGAGGGTTTTAACCATGTCAAGAATACCGGTGTATTGATCTGTGATATGTTTGTAAGTGATGTCCTTTGGTGTTCTATCTAAGGAACTTAATCTGCAAATTATTACACCAATGAGTCTCTTCTTGTTTCCTTCTGTGCTCTAGGTTTTGAAGGGCCTATACCTCTTCTACTATCAACTCTAAGGTTTTTCCTTCCAGAATGATTCTTTGTTGGATTCTTGAAATTTTACTTTCCAATGTTTTCTAGTCTTCAAAGATTTCACAAAGAAGTTCTTATTCCAAAATTTAATCCTTTCCTTCAATGATTTTAGTTTGAGTTAGAATGTGTGCCTTTTTATGACACCTCTAATATTCAACTCCTTCCACAATTTAGCTAACAAAACTAAAAAACCAATGGATTGAAGCGAAAATATTTCAAAACAGAAAGGCATATTTAGTGGGGCTTCTTTAGATCGATTTTCAATCGAATGAGCTAGTGCTCTATCCCTATGCAAATCAAAATTGAAGCTTTGATAAATATATCCTTCCGTAAAAATCCCTATAATAAAAAAAATGACCCAAACTATAGGTTACCTGATTGGTAAACAATTATTCCAGGTAAACATCCCATTGTTGGCTGGAATGTCTAAAGGTGCAAGTTATCTATGATCATATCAAAATCATTTGATGATTGGTCTAACCTATGAATGCTCCCTTTTTAATCTAAAAATGTTAGGATATTAAAGTCTCATCCAAATAACCATAAGTAATTTCCTATCATTTGTTTCAACTTCTACAGTTGTTACAAAAAACCTTCTTGTCCCTCGTACCTGGAGGGTTGTAAACCACCGATAGAAAAATGAAATCTTCTATTCAAACATACTTGAATCTACGTGTAAGAATCCGATCAGAAGACGTCCAGTCTTGGAAGACCACTTCATGTGGGTTCCAAAAAACTAAGCCTCCCGCACTACCCCTAGCATCAAGATACATGGAATCACACCCTTTCCAAAAAGTGCCTTCTATTTGATTCATTTTCTCCCCTATTAGTTTTGTTTCTTGTAATATAACAATTGTTGTGTTTTCCTTTTTTAGTATTTCCCTAATACATTAATGTTTTCCTTTAATATTGAGCCCACATTTATTCCATGAAAGAATGCTCATGATGATGAGTTGGGAAAAGGAAGTGACTTCTCTATCACCACTACTGCTTGATCTGTATTAGCCTAGTTCACTCCAGTTTTTTGTCTCAATTCCTTGTTCGGTTTATTTGTCTTCATCTTAGGTTCTTTACTAAGGTCTTTTAGTAGAATGTCTTTCTAGTTGTCCTTAAAATATTGGAATGACTGATCTATTGGGTCCACTATTGAGTTTCTTCACTTTGTTTTCCACCTGAGATAAGTATTTTCATAGATATCTCTTTCCTCTTTGGACAAGTCCCCTTTATATTATTGCACCCAATCATTCATCAGTGTCACTAATACCCACCCTTCATCTGAGAGGTCTGAGGAATTTTGCTTCAGTAAATTAGCTACTTCCTCAAAACCTGACACTACATAAAATTCAAAACTAGCTTGTATATCTTCCTCCTCTTCCAACTTACATTTTAACACACTTTTGTCCATCTTTTTTTTTGTGGGAATACTATCCATATGGATGGATTTTATGTTCTAAGAGTCTTCTTCCATAGCCTCTTGTGCGAAAAAGGAATTTTTCTCCTCCAACCCCTTTGTTTTATAGGACGTTGGGTTCGTATGATTTCATCTCTATTTAGTGACCTTGGTGAAACCATCATTTTCCATCCGACCTCCAAAATCTTGTTCCTTCCTTCTTAGTGGATATTATTTTATCAAGTGGCCATGCTTGTGATAGAGCCTACATCTAAACGGAAAGTGCTTATAATCTATAGGTTGTTTCCAGATCTCTCCCTGATAGTCAAACTCTATAGAATTTGGTAATGGTTGTGATATATTCATATAGACATATAACCTAGAATATGACATGTTTTCCCCTCTTTTTGTGAACTATGAGACTTTGAAAAAACATCATAGTTCTTTCCCTATACCTTATATATTTTCCGGTATCTAGAAATCTACTGGTAAAGAGTAAAATCTGAACCATATCGGTGCTTTTGTGAATTCCTCCTTATCTAGTTTGAAACAAGCTTCCCAGTGCCTAATGTAGAGACCCACATTGTTAAGGAAGTATGGTCCCTGTTCAAAGATCCTAGTTTTATCTTCAAGGTTAGAAAATATGACTGTGAAGAAACCATTATGTCCTAGTCTCAAATCCATCTCTCCCTTTGGTTACCAATTCTACTGTATCCAACACTCTAATTCCTTTTCTGTCGGCCAAATTCCTATAATACATGTAAAAGCATGATCTCTCATGTGTTTCCTATTATCTTCTAGACATCTTGTAGGAATGATAAATCTAGGGGTTTGAGGGGCCTTAGGGATATGTTGACGTTGTAGCCCCATTTGCCACTTCTCTCCCAAAATATGCATTTGAGAGTAACCTAAGGATCCTCCTTTTGTACCAAATTTTCCTTCCTCTTGAAAATGCCTACTATCAAGAGCATTTTGGAAGGAGGGATGACCCCCTTTTGCCTTTAAATTCATGTTTAATTCTCCTCCAATCCCTTTTTGTAATGAAATGATATTGTTAATAACCTGGTAGCCTTCGTCACTTCTACGGTGCATGCCAAAAGTGGAAGTATAAATTCCTTTATTTGGAATTTAATATATCATCTTCTAATTGATATTTGGTTAGTGCAATATCGACCCTTACTGGCCCAAAGTAATGGTAAGACTTATTGAATATCATAAATATTTAATCAAAAACAAAATATGAAATGTAAGAGAAACTAGTAACTAGATCACTGCTTCATATATCTACGACATTTAAAAAAAATCCTTAACACATTAATTTAATAATTTAAAATTATAAAATTTTGAATTTTGAATTAAATTAAAAAAAAATGTTCGTCAAACCACTGACATATTTTTTGGAAAAATAATTCCTTAGACTTGCGTAATGGAAACAAAAATTAATTCACATAGCTCTAGACTCCATACTTGGGATTTGAACGTGTGACCTAACATTCTCAATAATAAAAGAATCATGGACTATTTTTAGCGGAGAGGGTGTTTGACTTTGTCGAAAGTCGGTAATCGATTGCCGCGTATTATGTTGAAGTGAATGCGTTCACGTATTAGGATTGGAAAATAAAAGTGTGAGCAATATTATAAAAGTGTGAGCAATATTTCTTGTAAGAGAAACTAGTAACAAAACTACTTAGAGTAACTAGTAATGGCTGTAAGAGAAACTAGTAATAAAAGCGTGAGAAATTTAATGTAAGAGAAACCAGTAACAAATGCTTTTCATTTTTAAGCAATAACAAAAAAATTGAAAACACATGAAAGCGTAGTTTTAAAAAATATCATTTAAAAACATGAAAGCACATGACAACTCAGTTTAAATTGTAATTAGAAGATTTGTTTAAGAATTTGAACACAACAGTCCAAAAAGAAACTTAAAACCAAAATCGACCTTCCTTTTCAAGAATTATTAAGTGATTATATAGTCGCACTTCATGAATGAATAATGATAGTAATTGGTGATTGAGGAGGCTTTGTAGAGGAGGAGGAAATTCACATGAGAAGGAAAGGCAACACACAATCAAGGTAATTTTCTACTCCATTAGTTTATTTCTCTGTTTAATTCATTCCATAGGGAATTTTGAGTACACTCACAAATTAGGTTTCTCTTTTCACTCAACAGGTTAAGCATGGACTCTGTTAGCTCTTTCTTTCTCTCTCGAGCACTCTGATGTAAAGTTGTCTGTCTTATGGAGTGCTCCATAAATGTAGTGTTGTATGCATGAATGTACTATGTAGTGTTTTTGTATGCTTGCAATGTGTTGTGTTGTGGAAATGTGTCGTGTGTGTGAAAATGTTTGTGTTATGTGTCTGTGGATTTGTGTCAATTGAAAGAGAAATTCATGGCTAAGGAGAATATGCACTAGTGGTTGAAGGGCCAACTTGATCAACAAATAGTTCTTTCAGAGTGAGTTTGTATCTATGTCAATATTTTCTTCAATTATTTTTAAATTCATTCTTGTGCCTTTTTTTTGTTTGCTTTTCTGATGAGTTGGAATTTCATATACAAGAGCTAGTGCAGGTTTTCTAGTAATTTCGCAGTAGAGAATGAGGAATTTCCAGCACTTTTACAACCATCAATTTCTAGAGTTTCAACAGTAAAAGAAATATGGTTAAGAAGTGAGGTTAGAACTTAGTATTCTTTGTTGATTGTCATGTTCTTCTTATAGGCAATGGTAAAACTTTGTAGAGTTTTAGTCATTTATTTTTAGAAAGATGAAAACATATCTACTTTATAAATGGCTTGCCTTATTTCTTTTCTAGGGTTTAAACAAATCAAACCTTGGCCTATTAATTCCCTTTCAAGTAGGTATTACTTTCCTTTGTTCCATGATGGGAATGGTGGGTGATCCTTACCTTCCAACTAGGGATGGAACGCTTTTTTGTTCTTTCCTTAAACTAGTAATCAACCATGGAATTGTTTTGTTTTGTTTATGTAACAACCCTATAATAGGTTGGGAATAGGTGCCTTTAGCGGGCTTTAGCAGGGAGATTCACTTTCTACTGGATATCCTTCCTCTATTATTTTCATGATATTCTATCGAGAAATACTTATTTAAGGTAGTGGTATATCGTTCCCAAGAGTAGTAGCGGGAGATCCTTCAATTGCTTGGCCTTACCTTGACTAGAGAGGTAGGCGTAGGTTACTTGGTTAAAGTTTTGAATGAAACCCAGAGAAATACTTAGAATTCAAGGTAACGACATAACTAGGATAGAATAGTTACAGATAGGGCAAGATCTAGGTTACAAATAGAATAGTTATAGTCACTTATTTATTGAGATCTAGATTATGCAGCCTTGAGTAATATATATACCCAAAAGAGTTATATTCTCGAGAGAGATATCCTTATGCTTATGACCATCTGAGTCTTTAGAGAGCTGAATGCTGTAGATTGAGATCGAGATCAAGATTGAGTAATTGCTTTGTATGAGAAATATATTTTATTTTTCCTGAATTACAACTGAATCTAAAGAAACTACAACCCAATGGAATACATGGAATGGAAGAAAATTTAGTTGACATCCAACTTATGTTGCTTAATGGGTTGGTACTCCAAAGGCCTTCACAACCCAAAATCTTCAAAATACATTCAAAACACAAAATCTTGAAAATAGAATGAAAATAACATGTATTGGAATGAGAAAAACATGCATTGCAGAAGAGGCATTTAGAAGTTTCAACTATAATGAATCCTAAGAAAAACATCGTAAAAGACGAACGATGTTGTAAAATCCCACCATAATATGAATAGAGGAGGTTAACTCACAGAAAGAGAATTTCATGACTTGGAAGTTCTAGGTACTTAAGACCAAAATAATAAAATACTTTCAATGAAGGAGAAGGAATATAATAAGATGAGTATATGAATTACCTTTGAAACCAGATTTATTCATAGTGGTGTAGGATATAGTACAACACAATGGGTTAGTCACTGATTATGTAAATCTTATGAATGGGAAGATATTATTTTAACTTAGGTATTAAGTATTGTGTATTAAGCTAATGAATTATTTATTGTCTTTACAAATTTGTAATGAGCCAATTATTGACCTCGTGATCAATTTTTGTCATTTAATAACCTCAGACATAATTCCAACTGCTAATAATATTACATATCAATCTTACATAAGTTTCATTTTACGCCTTTTGTGAAACTACTAATTAAAACCATCCATATTTGGTTGATTGGATTTTATAGTTTTATGAATGAATTTGAACATTATATATGTGTGTGTTAATGGGGTTACTTAATTAGATTGTCTAGTTTCCAGAATGTTCATGGATAGGAGCAAGTTATTTCTTTTGGGATAGTTGTTTTCCTGCTAATCCCTTTGCTTTCCAGTGTCCAGCCAATGTCCAACCTGACAGATTAGGCATGGAGCACCTTTCGATCCTTCAATATCTTATGGTGTTAGAATTCCTTGGAAAATGAGCTTCCTAATAAAACGTGAGCCACTTCGTAAAACAAAGGGATGACCCTCCTATGCACCTGGGACACTTGGTTGAGGAACCACACAGAGGATGCATAGTGTGGGGAGAAAATATTGCATTCAATGGCATGGTTTATTGTCGTATTCACATATTCCCCTTTTCTTGTTGATGGGCATCATGGAATACACATATTTATTTGGTAGTTATGAGGGTAGAGATGATCTACGAAGTATTTCTTGACATCTGACCCTCTGAATCTCAGAAACATGTCATATCTCCATGCTCTCCACATTCCCACTACCATTTAGAAAGAAATAGATTAATTTGTTGCTCAAAAACACCTCATATCTCCATGCCTTCCACATTCCCATTTCCATTCAGAAAGAAACAAATTAATATGTTAGCTTGAGAAGGTGTGAGTCAGGAAAATTTATATGGAGCTACCCAGCTTGGATGTTAAGACTCAAGCATTATATGGAGCATTTGACTAAGTGCATCATGGAGCGCTTCACGTGGAAACTAGATACTAAGTGCATCATGAAGTGTTTTACGAGGGAAACGAGACACTTTTGGTTTGGGCATCATTTCAATTAGTAAACCAGACATACAATGCATAAATCCCTACCAAGTAGCATATCCACCACCAGGTTTGAACCAATTGAGAAAATATCAGTTGAACCAATTGAATGAATCCCATAATCACTTATAATAGAAAGGTTGCCTTAGGGAAATAGTAAACCTAATTCCTAAGGTTGATTGTGCCAATTGCATGTAATTTAATTTTTAAAAGTGATTATTAATTATAAATATTTTATTAAAATATTATTTAATTTAAATAGATTTAAAAACAAATTCAGACACCCTGTGTCTGTCAGTGGCTCCCTCAAAAAATTGCACATTTTTTCTAGCCAGTCACCCATTCAGCTGGTTTGTTGCTCGCCTAGAAAACTGTGCATTTTTCATGAGTGGTCACTGTCACACGGAATAAGTCGATCTTTCGGACAAGATAGACCTTCCTAGAATCTAAAGAAGACCTAATGACAAGCAAACCAACCAGACACTATCTTTCTCTAAATATGCTTTGATTAACCATGGCAAACAAGTGTTTTTAGGGCCTACCTTAGGTCCACTGCAAGCTTGTGGATGCCCTCGCTCCTTTGATCCAAATGAGCTCCTTTGTCGTGAATCTGCAAACACAAACAAGGCAAACAAATTAAATAGCACCTGAAAAGCCAATTGCATAAAACATATTTAACATGAAAGTCAAGGAGTCCATGAAACAAATAACATGAGATACTTGTTGAGAAAAATGAGTTTGATTGTATTAATTCAAAAGAAGAAGAACTTTACAACCTTTGCCTTGACGCTGTACAAGCTCCTCCCAGGGTCCAGCAAGAAGTCTCCTCTACTTTGACAAGTTTCACTCACTCCCCAATGAAGCCAAAAAGGTATGTGATCTCTCCTCTTAAGCTCAAATAGGAAGTATTGATTTCACCAGCATTTACCCTAAAAAATGTTCAGCTTCCAACCTCTTCAGCAACCAGCCCAATGCCTGTATTTATAGTGCAATGGAGGGAGGTTACTAGGTCCTCCTTCAAAGGGATAAATCCCTCCTTCAAAGGGATAGCTCCTCTCATCAAGGGATTAGCTCCTTCTCTTTTGGGATGCATGAACCACCTCAGAGCGAACAATCCACATCGAAATTCCTTGTAGAAACCTCTAGAATTAACCCAAAGTGAGTTTTTTAAGATAAAACTTGCGCCTTTTGACTTTCACAGGGGTCCGCACCTACACCGTTAGGGACAGAGCGGGCAGGTCCGCAGTTTTTGTACACAGAAGGTGCGGGACCGCATGTGACAGTGAGAGAAAATGCGGAACCAAAGTTACATTTATTTTTAATGTCTTTCTCTCATTTTCAAAGCTTGATTTGAAGAGTTGAGGTCTGAGACTTGCTTAGGAGGATAGTACAAGTGATGATAGACCCATACTGACTACAAATAATCATGGTGACGATATTTTTGTGTAACATATTGCCCCCTAAAGTGCGAAGTCTGTAGTAGATGAGGATTTCTTATCATTTAGGAAGAGTGAAGTACTTTATCATTTTGAGGATCATCTTGTGGAGAGCCTGGTTGGAACCTGTAAAAACATTCAATGCAAGATATATATATGAGATCATATCATCGCTGAGGTAGGCATTCCCATACTCAGATCAAAACTGACTAGAAAAACTAACTACTGCTCTGATATAGGAATGATCTTGAAAAACATCACAAGTAAAGACTCATGTGGATGCAGTATGGACGCAACCATCTGTTTATGAATAGTCCATTATATAATGAATACAAAATTTCTCGCAGCCTGGATTGTGGAAACTAGATCCAGAGTCTTCATTTCTACTTCCCGAAACAGTACGATTCTATCCATGCGAATGAATGTGTTGATGTCGAACATGGTAGAAACCACTTGATTACCAGTCAATGATGTAAACTGTTAACAAGTGTGAGAGAAACAACCAGTGATGTCAATGGCTCTCAAAGTACCCAGTACAATCCATGAGATGCGAATAAATGTGTTGATGTCGAACATGTCACGGAATCCTTTGATCAAAATTCAATGATGTAAACTGTCGTCAAAGGTGAGAAACCTGCCATTGAGGCATGCAGATCTCAAGGTATTGACGATTCCTAGATCATCTTTCTAGATAATGAGCTGATGTCGATAGAAAGCGATCCGTCGTAGGCAAGCCCACAACACGAAATCATAGATCAAGTTGAAGAAATTTAGTTGCAAGGACTGATTCAGGGATGGTCAAGATGGATGACAGATATTTTGCAGATGAATGGCTTATTGGCAGTGACCTCTTGAACACATAATGACACGACAAATGGCTTGGTGACAATTGACCCAAAGTTAATACCCAGAAACCGGCTGAAGACTTTCAATGTGGTTTGATCAACTATTAGGCAAAGGATTTCCCAACCCAGGTGAATAATAGTATCGTGTTCAAGAGTGGTTACGAAGTATGACAAACAAGCTCATTTTTCTCTCTTTTCCCCCACCATTTCTGGCAAGTACCTCTTTATTTTTGACAAGCTTGAGGAGGATAACATTTCCTTGATTATAAGCTCATCCTTCGGATGAGTCCAACTTAGTTTAAATTCGAACCCTAAGAAGGAGTGGTTCGTTCCTATCTGTAATTGAACAGGTCCTTTACCGTGAAATTTTAACGAGTCCAGTATAGGAGAAACTCGGTGTTTTTCAATTTTAGAGAGTCTGAAAAAACTTAAGAAGACTCCAGGGTTGACCTTTTTCGTAAATTTGTGTCTCCCAAGCCCGAAAAAGTATAAAATAATACTTGAGAGAACCACTTTATCTTTTACGACCAAGGATTACTTTTCGTCATTAGTGCCCTTGATCTGAAAAAGTAAAAAAGCGATCAAGGACATGTCGTTTTATAACCGATATCGAATTTGAAACGACAAAAATCCAGCAATCTTTTCATGTTTTTACGGTCGGAAAAGAGCTGTAAGTGGACCGTCTTTTAATTCCGTTTTAACGATTTTAAAAGAAATACTCGTCAATCTTCTCATGTTTCAGGAGTCAGAAAAGAGCTTAAAGATGACTCTAAATATTTTTTCGTCGAAAATGATAGATTTCGCCTGAATAATCCGTTATCCTGCAAAAAAACACAAACATTACTCATACATGTTTGAAATAGATAAAAATGTCGCAAAAATACCTTTTCAAAGTGAAACATAAACAAATTTGCAATTTATTTACTCAAAAAACTTATAAAAAGGGCCTTTGTCAATTCATTTTTACCGTTTGAGTTTGGGTGAGAAAATAGTGCTTTTGCTCAGAAAACTTCTCGTGAAGATCTCGGGAAATCCAACCGTCGAAAACGAACGCCGTCTTCTCCAGGTAATCCACATCATCCCACTCTTCATTTTTAACCGTTTAATTTTTTTTAGTCATTTATTTCATTTTTGGGAGGGTTTTTAGGCACAAAACCCGCGCGCGGGGCCCGCAGGTTTACCATTGCGGGCCTGCGGACCCCGACTTTTCTCCATTGGGAAAAGCTCGGGGTCCGCACCTTCCATGTAGACAAAGTGCGGTCCCACGCACTATGTCTAACCCAGAGGGTGCGTTCCCCGTCGCAAGGGTTTTTAACCCAAAAATTCTCAAAAATAGATCACACAAAATAATTTCTAGCAATTTAATTTGTCTTTATACTTGATGCAGAGATTACATCATGCTAGATTGGTGTGAACGAGAGCATGAGGGCGTGGATGTTGCCGCATGGAATCATCAGCCTTCACTTGATGCTTTGAGGGCATGCGGTTTGTACAAATTCTAGGCCATTCCTGGCATGAGGGCTCAGGTGGATTTATTACAGTGGTTGGTTGACAGATGGAGCATACAGGACCAGGGCTTCTTCATTGGTGGCCACCAGCTCAAAATCGAGCCGACGGACATATATTTCTTGACTGGTTTGCCTAAGAGAGGCGAAGACTTGACTCTGTTTGGGGCTAGGCCAGGTGGCCAGTCTGTCGATAGCCTCAGGCTAGAGTACTGCAACAGCCAGGCTAGAGACAAAGGGATAGACATAAAGACCATATCCCGTCCTGAGCTCATGGTGATTGCGTTCACTGTCACCAGACTTTGTGGAGCTGCCACATTACATATTGCCACCGGATCCCAGATGCGTATGGCAGTTGATTGCTTTCGAGGCACCATCTTCAACTAGTGCGATGCTGTGTTGGCCAATCTGAAAAGCCAACTGACCAGGGCCAAAAACGGACAACTAAAGAGCTTTGGTTATGGGGCTTTGGTTGTGAGTTTTGGCCTGGAGAGGGTTCCTATGCTGATCCCACAGCACCTTACTGTTGGAGCTGGGCTTCCTTGAGATCCCAAACTGATGTGATGGGTCGCAGTTATGGCCCGTCACCCGGACGAGAGGACAGAGGTTGCTTGATTCAAACCTGAGTATTTCCAATGGCTGGAAAACCGGGTCTTTTCTATTAAGGACTTCCCTTACGCTGGGATAGATTTTCGTGGTGACCCAGACATGGTTCTTCCACCAGGAGAGCAGTGGGATGAGTCAGGTAAAATCCTTTTCAACATTTTTCCTATTTTAATTTTTTTGTTATTCTTTCATCGTCTCAAAACTGATAGTAAAAAATTTCAAATGCAGATGTGGGTCCACAGTGACTAGCCGCTCTCCGGCCTTACAAGAGGAAGCAACCAGTTGCACCCGCGCCAGCCCCACAGGACGAATTAGCAGAGGTTTTGGCCGAGTTGGAGGGTCGTCTCGAGCGCTTGACTGGAGACATTCCTGAGACCACTATAGATGACATTCCTCGTCGACTTCAGTGCTGTGTGATTGGGGTCTCGAGACCTTTTAGGAGGTTCCTTTGCAAGGCGGCCCGTGCAGTGGTTTCTTATAGAGATCATCACCGGTGATAGGATGATCGCCTATTGTGGGAACATGTGACATTTTTGTTTTTTGTCCTTATCATTTTTGCCGATCATAAGGTGTTTTTCAACCTATGATCGAGGACGATGTATTTTTGACACACTCCTATATATATATATATATGTATATATATCACTATTACCGGCTTATCTTGTAAATCATGTGATGGAATGGTTTTAAATTTACATGTATGATTATTGCAAATGTCTATTTAACATTCGAGAAGAAATTGCATCTGCTAATGTATTTAAAGATCTTGGAATATGCTGATATTCAATATAATCAAATTCACGTTCCAAGAGACGCACTCTCAAAAATAATCTCAATAACACTGGATTTCTAATGGCATACACTCTATTAAGTTGTAATACAACGAGTTCAGAATCTAACCTCACTATCAAACTCTGAATCCCAAATGAAATAGATTCAGATAATAACTCAATCACTGCACTATACTCAGCAATGTTGTTCGTTGTTTGACCGAGGCTTACCCCATGCATAGATACTAACTCGTCATAGGGCGAATAGATAACCCAAACTGCAGAAGAGATGTTCCGTGTATTACGACAAGCGCCATCAGCGAAACCAATGTATGTTTGGAGAGGCATCGACATTTGCAATATCAAGAGTAAAACCAAGATAAGCAGGAATAATGACGAAAAACACTCTCTAAGCTAAGCACACTGTTTAAACTAAAACACACCAGCTGGAAAGAAAAACTATCCTAACTAAAAATCTCCATACCCATTCTTTTAAGCATAATACCTCTTCAAGTAAAGGCCATTTCTGGGTTTACCCAAAGAGTCCCCGTCAAAGTCTACCGATTCATAGGCCCCTTTGGCTAGCTTTTGCTTGACAACATAGGGACCATGCCACATAGGAACGAATTTTCCAGCGCCTAATTTATCATTAGCTTGATCGTAAACTAAGACTAGGTCTCCTTCCGAAAAATTTCGAGGGGTCACATTTCGATCATACTGAGCTTTCATTCGTTTTGCGTGAGTCTCGATTGCCAATCCAGCATCACGTCGATTCTCGTCTAATTGAGCCAAGTATAACAAACGCTTTTCCTCTTCAGAAGTGGCTGGAAGTAACTCGATGGCCATTTGCAGTGACGGGATTTCGCATTCAATGGGTAACACAGCTTCCAAACTATAGACTAGTTGGAAAGGAGTGAACCCTGTTGATGTTTTTACTGAAGTTCAGTACGCCCAAAGCGCTGAAAATATCATGTTGTGCCAATTCGACCGATGAATCCCAATGATTCGTCGGATCATGATAACTAAAACTTTGTTGATGGATTCAACCAGACCATTCGCTTGTGGATAATAAGGGGTTGAACTATCGTGACGTAAACCAAGCTGGCCTGTAAGTTCGGTCATCATAACGTTTCGAAAATGACGCCCATGATCAGTGATTATTGCTTGTGGGACACCAACGTAGCAATTATATGATTGAAAACGAAAATTACAGCTGTCTTGCCGTCTGCCTCAAATGTAGGCATCGCCTCGGCCCACTTAGTAAATAATCTATCGCAAGGGTGATATACACATGCCCCCCGGCCGAGTGAGGGTTACATGTAATAAAATCGATACCCCATTTGGCAAAAGGACCGACGACAATTATAGGGTGGAGAGGAGCAGGTGGAGCGCGCATCTTACGATAAAAAATTTGGCAGTTGTGGCATTTTCGGACCGCCGTAATACAATCTTTGAATAAAGATGGCCAGAAGTAGCTAGCGCACAATATCTTTTGGGCTGTGGCAAACCCAGACATATGACAGCCACACGCTCCAGAGTGACAGTCATTTAGAACCCTTTTAGCTTCCTCGTGAGTTAAGCAATGTCGAAAAACGGAATCCGCCCCAAGGCGATAAAGATTATCTCCAATAATCCTGAATTGTTGGGACTGGAATCGAATCTTTCGACATTCTGACCTTGAAATGTCTGGCCAAAAGGATTGGGTCTGGAGATAAATGATGATATCCCCATACCACGGATCTAAAGTGTTGATTAGAAATAAGGATTCGTTGCAATGGGCTCCTCCACCATAGTTTCCGTGTCAGCACGCGGGAAGTCACACATTAACTCCGCAAAACTAAAGATTTCTTAGACTTAGATTTCTCAAACTCCAAGTCAAACTCCTACAGGATAATGATCCATTTAGAGTACTTGCCCCCTAGCAATTTCTTGGTCAAATGTAGATTCATAGGGTTGCAATCCAAATTACCGTAGTTTTACGTAGTAGAATGTAGTGACGAAAACGTTGGACAGCTTGAACAGCTGCCAATGCCAATTTCTCCACATGTAGTATTTTAACTCAGTTGGATTTAAAGTTCGACTAAGGTAATATATCACATGTTCAGTTCCGAATTCATCTTCCTGAACTAAAACCATTCCAATGGTGGAATGAGAGGCGGCGAGATACAAGAAGTAATCCTGGTTGTAGTTGGGAGGATGCAACAACGGTGCATGGGTCAACGCGTGTTTGAGTGCATGAAAAGATTTCTGAGCTATCTCATCCCAATATAATAGAGTATTTTGCTTCAACAACCGGGTAAAACCCTTTGTGACCTCGGTGTAGTTAGGAATGAATCGGCGTAAAAAGTTTGGTTTCCCCTGCAAACTTTGGAGTTGGCGAAGACTCGAAGGAGTAGGCGATTTGATGATAGCTTCGACCTTCGAGGGATCGATGTGAATGCCGGCTTTCGAAACTACAAACCCCAGCAATCGACCCGTTTCTATACAGAAGACACATTTGTGTGGGTTCAACCGAATATGAAAATGCCTACACCTCATAAAGGTTGCTCGTAAATGGACGAGGTGATCAGCTCGATGTAATGAATGAGCAGGAAAATCATCGAGATAGGGTTGCACAATGTGTTTGATGTCATGAAACGCATAAGACATTTCCCTTTGAAAAGTTGCTCTGGCATTCTTGAGCCCAAAAGGTAACTTGCAATAAGCAAATGTCCCCCATGGACAAATGAAAGCTGTTTTTGGTTGATCGGTAGGTAGAATATTGATTTGATTATATCTGAAAAACGTCTATCACACGGAATAAGTCGATCTTGCGGACAAGATAGACCTTCCTAGAATAAAGAAGACCTAATGACAAGCAAACCAACCAGACACTATCTTTCTCTAAATATTTTTGATAAACAATAGCAAACAAGTATTTTTAGGGCCTACCTTAGGTCCAATGCAAGCTTGTGGATGCCCTCACACCTTTGATCCAAATGAGCTCCTTTTCGTGAATCTGCAAACACAAACAAGGCAAACAAATTAAATAGCACCTGAAAAGCCAATTGTATAAAACATATTTAACATGAAATTCAAGGAGTCCATGAAACAAATAACATGAGATACTTGTTGAGAAAAATGAGTTTGATTGTATTAATTCAAAAGAAGAAGAACTTTACAACCTTTGCCTTGACGCTGTACAAGCTCCTCCCAGGGTCCAGCAAGAAGTGTCCTCTACTTTGACAAGTTTCACTCACTCCCCAATGAAGCCAAAAAGATGTGTGATCTCTCCTCTTAAGCTCAACTAGGAAGTCTTGATTTCACCAGCATTTACCCTCAAAAATGTTCAGCTTCTAACCTCTCCAGCAACCAGCCCAATGCCTGTATTTATAGTGCAATGGAGGGAGGTTACTAGGTCCTCCTTCAAAGGGATAAAGCCATCCTTCAAAGGGATAGCTCCTCTCATCAAGGGATTAGCTCCTTCTCTTTTGGGATGCATGAACCACCTCAGAGCGAACAATCCACGTCAAAATTCCTTGTAGAAACCTCTAGAATTAACCCAAAGTGAGTTTTTTAAGATAAAACTTGCGCCTTTTGACTTTCACAGGGGTCCGCACCTACACCGTTAGGGACAGAGCGGCAGGTCCGCAGTTTTTGTACACAGAAGGTGCGGGACCGCGAGGTGACCATGAGAGAAAGTGCGGAACCAGAGTTACATTGATTTTTAATGTCTTGCTCTCATTTCCAAAGCTTGATCTAAAGAACTGAGGTCTTAGACTTGCTTAGAAGGACAGTATAGGTGATGATAGACCCATACTGACTGAAAAATAATGCATGGTGACGATATTGTTTGTAACACCATCGTCCATGAAGAGAATAATTTCGCTGCCGGCACAATCATCAATGATTTGATCGATATAGGGAGTTGGGTAATTGTCTTTTGGACAGGCTCGATTAATGTCCCTATAGTCGATGCATATTCTTATTGTTCCCTGCTTTTTGTTAACCAGAACAATATTCGATACCCAATCCGTTAATGGGATCGGATAAATGAAGCCTGCTTTCAATAATTTTTCAACTTCTGCTTTAATTGCAACAGCTTTTCGTGGGTGAATCTGACGCAAACGTTGCTGGACGGGTTTAGCGTCCGGGTAAGTCTTGATCTCATGAACAACAATCACGGGATCAATTCCTGGCATTTCCTCATAGGACCAGGCAAACACGTTGCAGAATTCTTGAAATAGGGCCTTATATAGTTGAATTTCGGCATCTGTACATGAGGCACCTATATGAATGTTCTCAACAATTCCGGGCTTAACCAAAATGTCAATAGGAATAGTTCGAGAGATGTTTCCCAAATTTAACTCTGAATCGGGATGTTTCATTAGATTCTGAGGTTCCTTGACATATTCAGTTGTAAAAATTGATGAGAAATCATTTTCAAAACGATCATCCTTAGGTAAAAACAAAGATCTGTGATGGAGATCTTCCATGGTAAATCATCTACACATAGGATTTCACGAATTTTCTCATCAGAGTGAAACAAGTTCAGAAAAACGTAGTTAAATCCGAAGGTTGATGTGAAAAGTGATTCCTCACGGACCACATTCATTAAGTCATTTTCGGTTGAACATGGGTCGGCAAAGACACCGATCTGCACGGCTTCTTAGGCAATTTCATATGGGACTCAAAGGCATGGCATTAACACAAATGAGTCTATCTCAGATTCAGAAGGGACAATCCAAGGATCATCGTAAATAATGGTGTGTGTGATATCTAACCATATGAATGGTTGCAAATGAAGATGATGCGTTGATTGGAGGAAAAGGAAAAGTTCCCAGTAAACGACATCTTTAACTAGTCCTACTCTAACACCTTATATGGGATGGTTGTTTTTTAACCAACATGCTGAATAATCTCCAAAGAGGCTGGGTCGGATGAAAAGTAAAGCTAGCTGGTCTATTTATTCATATTATCTTTCCATTGTGTGGAAACTTTATTACTCAAAAGACCAATGAAACGACCGCTGTCATAGCGTAAGACCAGCTTTGACCAAAAGAAGGTTGTAATCT